>OX638371.1:43433789-43523746 GCA_951812925.1 Calliopum simillimum | reverse complement strand
GGTTGACATATTGTTTCGGTTACCGCCACGTAACCATCATCAAGACCAATTTATGTTTTTATTTAATTTATTTTAAATTAAATGAAACTAACAATTGAAAAATTTTTGAACTTTTTGTCTGAGGCCGGGATCGATCTATGAACCTTTTCGAAATCAATCTCTCTACATAGCGCATTTATCAACGGACTGCGCTGTGTGCCCTCGGAAAAATTGGTAGCTTAAGTGCCTATATGCATGTAGCGTGGTTTCATTCTCTTATACTCCTTTTGTCATCATTCATGTTGTGTTTGTTTGGTAAGGGCTCAGCCATTGGCTGAGAATCAATACCGTTATATTATATGACTGGACAAAGTGTTGCCAAGTTGCACATATTTGGCGTGTTCTCCATGATTACTTAAAATGGTTTTATGTTGACTATATGAAAATTATACTAAATTTATGAACTTTAGTCAATGTTTTTTGCAAGAATCGAAAATTCCATGCATTTTCCAACTTAGAATATTATGACAATTAGGAGAAGAGAAAAAAACTACTGAACATGGCTATGGTGACATATGTTTCGGTTACCGCCACGTAAGTTATAGAGAATGAAACCACGCTACATGCATATAGGCACTTAAGCTACCAATTTTTCCGAGGGCACACAGCGCAGTCCGTTGATAAATGCGCTATGTAGAGAGATTGATTTCGAAAGGTTCATAGATCGATCCCGGCCTCAGACAAAAAGTTCAAAAAATTTTTCAATTGTTATTTCATTTAATTTAAAATAAATTAAATAAAACATAAATTGGTCTGATGATGGTTACGTGGCGGTAACCGAAACATATGTCACCATAGCCATGTTTCAGTAGTTTTTTCTCTTCTCCTAATTGTCATAATATTCTAAGTTGGAAAATGCATGGAATTTTCGATTCTTGCAAAAACATTGACTATAGTTCATAAATTTAGTATAATTTTCATATAGTCAACATAAACCATTTTATCTCAAAAAAACGCTTTCAGTATAGCGTTTTGAAGCTTTTGCTTATATGGGAGGTGTGCCACGCCCTCTTGTCCGAATTCGCCTCAGTTTTTTTTTTAGAGTTTACACTTACAATGCGTAGTGTTTAAGTGTATTTTTGGTTGCATTGTCGTGAAAAATACTCCTAAAATTGAATTTTGAATATATATTTCAGGGGTTGATATAAGAAAAAGTTATTACTGCAGAATTTTTTTTTTGTTTTTATTTGCAATTTTTAACAAAATTTTTTTAATGGCTTATTCAAGTGATTAATATTTAAATAACAGATATCATGGCAATGGTTCAATTTAAAATTGAAAATTTATAGCGAAGTTTTCGTCGAATGCATTAATAAAAATATGTTTAAAGTAGAGTTGGCCAAGTACTTATTGTGGTTGCTACATTTTAGCCCAAATTGGTGAGGTTAGACAACTTAAACAACGGTTAGAAGCGAAATAAAATGAGTATTAAGTTTCAACGATTAACGCAAAAACAAAGAAATATGAATTTGGAGTGAAAATTATTATTACAAACTTTTTTACAATATTCTGAAGTTATAACTGCAAAATTTGAAGTTATTACTGCAGAAATATGGTATTATTACAGCTTATTTCAATGCCTGATATATTTTGTATGGGCGGTAGGCGTGTCTGTTGACCGATTTCGCTCATTTTCAATCCCACGAGCTATCTTTGACGACGGAGGCGGGTGTACCAAATTTTCATTGAATTATCTTGCTCAGTTTTCCCAAAAAAGTGTATTTCAACACACAGCCAGCAGCCACCCAGCCAGCCAGACAGACGGACATGGCTAATATCGACACAGGAGGTTGACGCTGATCAAGAATATATATACTTTTCTATATCTGCCACGCCTCCTTCTCTGCGTTACAAACGGAAGGACAAAGTGAATATACCCTGGGTGTAAGGGTATTAAAATTGAGGTGCCTTTTTGGCCTTTTTGGCGGAACGCGTCTAAGCATGATAAACCTTTGGGTGATGGATAGTGATCAGAATAAACGCATGTGTATTGCAGTCTATTGACGGATACAGTAGTACCATGCAGGAGTACCATAATGTTTTGAAGAAAATTTTTTTTTTCCAAAACTAGGGGACAGATTTTTAATTCGAAATCGCTTCGCTATAAGTTGGGAACCCCTGGATGGATTTGTAAAAATATTGGTGTTCATATGAAAGGTATTTTGACAGTTTTATATTTTCAATTGGATTCATAGTTTTTGAGATATGAGATTTTTTGAAATATTTTCCAAATCCATCCGGGGGGCTCCCAACTTATACCGGTTTTTCATACAAGATATATATTCTGATCTTCCGTTGGCTAGGTCCGAGATACCCTTTTTGATCACATATTCTTTATAAGGACTAAGAATTCAATGATAAAAAAATTAGTTTCAAAATTTTTGCGAATTTATCACTAAACGACACATGAAACCCCATTTTGAAACTCCATATAACCTTGAAATCTTTTTTTTCTGGAAAAAAACGGACCTGGGATTCGGATTCAAGACGTCGAAGTCCCTAGAAAACACATAGGGGGGTTATCGTGAATCAAGATTCCCGGGGAATTTTCTTAAACTGCAATAGAGAATGCACTGCAGTCTGAGCAAATTCCCCGGGAATCTTGATTCACGATAACCCCCATAGTCTGGTAAAACGCCATGACATTTTTTTTTGTAAGCCTGTGTAATTATTTGGTGGTAAAATCGATCCACTCTATTAGAAAAACATAATTCCTAACTTATAGTGTCGTTTTTTGTGAAAAAAAAAGCCTATTGTATAGGTGAAATCGCCAGAGGACACAAAAAGTACAGTTATCTGAGAATCACCCATATCGCGTTTTTTGCCCTGTATTAATTTTCTAAACCGTTTTTTACTTTGAAGAAAAGTTTGTCTCGTTTTTACTCTGTGGCGGAACAGATAACCCACTCTTACGCGTAAAAAATAGTTTAAACCAGTTTTACTCTCAATGTTCTTTTTATCCCACTTTTACTATCAGCGTATCATTTAATTATTGTTGCAACTTTAAAGGTTGTTCCAAGAATTTCTTTTTTGAAATTTTTAGATAGTTAAAAATTTCTCTAAAAATTTCCTAGTGTAGCGAGGGAATAAACATAATAAACTCACCGAAACAACGTATAATCCAGGCATTTCGTTTTCCTTGATTTGTGCCTCATATATTCCTTTAGAAAACACAGGTGTGTGCATATTTTCAGGAAGTAATACTATCTTAACTCGAGCAAAACTAGAATACACTCCATCCGTCACAGATACATTCAATAAAGTAATATGGTTTTCGTGAAGGTTTTGAATATTTTGCAATGAGATTATTCCAGTTGTTTCGTTGATGGTATATGTTTGCAAATCATTTCCATTAATTATTTTATAAGCAATCTTCTCAACATCAGAGATATCTGGATCAAATGCTTTTGCAATTGTTACAAACTGTCCTCGAGCAGCTTGTATTGACATTTTACTAGTAAATGATGGTTCAATAAACTTTGGAGCATTATCGTTTAAGTCCGTAACTAAAAAAAACCGTTTAAAAATAAGTTAGCATTTGTAAGAGTTTCCTGAAAAAACAAACACCATTCTTAAGCTAAAGTGATCAAAACATTTTTCTAAAATTTTATAGACGCACGTAAATTAGTCCGTTTTTCGATACATCGTTACAATTGTAGGTCTGGAAATAGTACAGTCATTTGGTAGTTTTACCTGGAAAGTTTTGCGGGATTTTTGCAAATGAGTTATTTTATAGATTTCGATGTGCTCTTTCAGAATTTTAACTTTGCTACCTCAAATCGTGCTCGCTCGCGCCGCCATATTGGAAAAATGGCGCCCAAAATCAGTTTTTTACAAATATCTCTTTATCGGTTACATTTAGAGAAAAATATTGTGGAGCAATATTTTAGCTTATGAAATTTTCTATAAAAATTACCTTTTAATTGTTTTCGTACGACTTATAACTCAGGAGATATCCTAAATAAAAATTTGAAAAAAAAAAATTTGTAAATTGTGCATGCCGCTTATGAATAGGCACAGTGATGTGTTGAGCTTCAAATTATGATAACTCTCATGAACAGTGAGTCGCACGCTTAAAGTAAAAATATTTATTTATAGGGAATTACTTGCACTATAATCCACTTATGATTTTTTTTTTTCGGTAACCTATAGCTTAGGAGATATTTTTATAACAATCCTGAAATTTTGGAAAAAACCGTTTTTTCAAAAAATCTCCAAAACGGTTCGTTCCAGAAAAAAACATTTTCTCGTATTTTGTAGAACGTTTAATTCCCTATAACGGTCTCTCCGAACTGTTTTTTCGTCCGACTTACCGTTCATGAGCTATCGCGTCTTGAAAATCATTCAAAATTGAATATTGTATGTACTATGCTCCCTACTATGTTCAATTTTGAATGATTTTCAAGACTCGATATCTCATAAACGGTAAGTCGAACGAAAAAACAGTCCGAAGAGGTCCTTATAGGGTATTGAACGTTCTACAAATTGCATTAACAATTTTTTGCTAGGAATAACTGTTTTGAGCTATTTTGAAAAAACGATTTTTTTCTAAATTTCAGGTTTGTTAAAAAATATCTCCTAAACTATAGGTTATACGAAAAAAAAACAATATGTAGCTTAAAGTGCAAGTAATTCCCTATAAAAAGATATTTTTACCTTAAACGTTTGACTCACCGTTCAGTTGAGTTATCGTAATTTTAAGCTCAACACATCACTGTGCCTATTCATAAGCGGCATGCACAATTTACTAATTTTTTTCAAATTTTGAATTAGGATATCTCCTGAGTTATAAGTCGTACGAAAACAATTGAAAGGTAATTTTAATAGAAAGTTTTATAAGCTAAATATTGCCCCACAATATTTTTCTCTAAATGTAACCGTTAAAGAGATATTTTTAAAAAACTGATTTTGAACGCCATTTTTCCAATATGGCGGCGCGAGCGAACACGACTCAAGGTAGCAAAGTTGAAATTCTGAAAGAGCACATCGAAATCTATAAAATAACTCATTTAAAAAAATCCCGCAAAACTTTCCAGGTATCATCATTTTATTTTCCCAAATGATTGCACTATAAATGAGATTCAGTCAAGAGGACTTGGAAACAGCGCAATATTTACTAAAAAAAGGCAAGCATTTTGAAGTTATTTTGTTATTTTATTATGAAAAAACTATTATATTTATTGACAAAATTTCTTTTGGATATTGTTAAATATTGTCTAAAAAATACGAAAAAATTTTTAATATTTTTTATTTTTAGTTTCCCTTGGCTGCTGTAGAGGGCGGCATCCAAAAGTTACTTTTCAAACAGCAGCCAAGGGAAACTAAAAATAAAAAAAAAAAAAATTTCATACTTTTTAGACAATATTTAACAATGTCCAAAAGAAATTTTGTCAATAAATATAATAGTTTTTCCCCTTAAATTGCGCTTCAAAAGATTTTTTGTCTGATTTTGCTCATCTTCAATTCACAGAGTAAGCTTTTACGACGGAGGCAGTGTGCAAAATTTCATCAAATTATCTTGCTTCCAAAAAATATTGAAATGATTTGAAATGACAGGTGGCCACTGGCCAGCCATCCAGACAGACGTGCATACATAACTGTATGATCAAAGGAAGTGACGATGATCCAGAATATAAATATTATTCTTTAGCAGCCTCGCCTCCTTCTCTGTGTTGCAAACGGAAGGGAAAAAAACTGCGTAATGAATGTTTGGATCTTATAAATTCCGATAGTTACGCTAGTCGTTTTAATGACGTTTCAACTCTAACGATTATTAAAATTTGGTCTCTGAATACAAAAAGAAATGCTTTTCACTTTGGCTCTTGTATAAATAGTGCATATTACTTAGTATGTGTATAAGACTGATTAAAAAAAAAGAGAATTTTGGAAATTTTATGATTACCGCTGAAAATCTGAAAGATGGTGTTAAAAAAGTGAGCTGAGAATTTTTTATGATTTTTTGAAGGTAATTGAGGAGTAACTCAAAGCCTTATAATACAAGTAATATGGAAGCTTTACTTGATCATCCGTCCTGATTTAAAGTACATAAAAATAATGATCTGAAGCGGGGGTTCTCAATCGTTTTTGGTTACGCAGTCCTTTTCATGTTCTTCACAAGCTCGCGCCCCTCTTCAAAAATCAAAAATTATATTAAATATTTCACTATTTTTCACATAAAACTTGACTTCTTATTCACAAATAGTTAAGAATTAATATTATAAAAATGAGATCACTCCGTTTATTTAAAATCCGGTTTATCAGCCATGTTCTGAAGTTTTAAGTGTTTCGGGTTATTTTTGTTTTTTTTGTTAATTTGCGGTTGCTGAATCCGAATCTGGCAACCGTTTTTCTTTATCACGTGTGGGATCCGAGTTATTTTTGTTCTAAAGTGCAGAATACGATTTTTTCAGGCATATGTCGCTCAACCAGTCAGCAATGTAGTGTACCGTTTATCTTTTCCAATTGGATCATAATTTTCCGAGATATCTTCCATTGAAATAAATGAATCGCAACTCTATGCTAATGACTATTAAATTTGTATGGAATTGAGATACCTTATCACTGGATGATATCTCTGAAAGTAATGATCCAATTTGAAAGTTAAAAAGTAAGGTTTAATGATGAAGATCATAGCTATACGGTGCCGTTCACAAAAGTGAACCACACAACGCCTGAGTATAATTAAGTTCGATTATCTCAAAAAACGCTTTCAGCATAACGTTTTGAAGCCTTTGCTTATATGAGAGGTGCCACGCCCCTTTGTCTAATTTCACCCAGTTTTTGTTGAAAGCTTACATTTATAGTCCTTAGGGTCTGAGTAAAATTTAGTTCGATTATCTCAAAAAACGTTATCAGTTAGTGTTTTGAAGCTTTTGCTTATACACTGAGAAAACAGTATGATTATATACATCAAAATTTGGTAATAACTAACAAATAATATATTTGATATAGGCGAATCGAATATTTGATATCATTTAATGAGTGGCATATTTGAGCAATTTTATTGGTTCAATCGTATATTTGTTAATAATTACCAAATATATGTTTGCATATAAAGACATATATTGTTTTGAATTTAGACCTTTATTATTATTAATCTTTTTATTAATTAGAAACTAATATGACAATATTTGCTAGGATCACGGCGACATCATAAAATATAATATTTGTTATAAATTAAAAATAAAACTCCTCTCTGAAATTTGAATGCACTCGCCAAGTTGCAAAAAAAAAAAACAAAAAAATAAAAACAAAAAAAAAACACAAAAAAAAATCATATCTGGGTGGGGGTTGAACTCATACCCCCGGGGCATTTTTTGTTCTTTGTTAGATGCTACCATATATTTACCAGCTACATTTGTAACCTTGGTTCATTGCAATCGTAAGAGGGAATCCATGTATAGCGAATTGGAACTATGCCGCGCGTATTGAATTCTTTAAACCTCAGGACGCAATGACCGAATGTAAATTACTGAATCTTACAGCTTAACAATCAGAACTATATTATAACTATAGATGTTCTACATATACAAATTGAAATACGAAAAAGTTATATCAAATCAAAAAGTCAATCAAAGTGAAGTAAAAAAATAAAACAATTAATTTAAAAAAAAAAAATTTTCTTGTCTGGGATTCGAACATAGACCCACAGGATATGAGTCAAACGTCTTATACATTGAGCTAACTCTATCTACGTTTGTAGTGATTGTTATTTTGAATTTATTTTAAACAAAAAGTCAAACACAAAATTTAACAAGTATTGATTGTTTTTTGTAACTTTTGAAAATAATGTCAGTATGTTTTTGAAATTTTTCAATACTTGTTGAATTTTTTGTATGACTTTTTGTTTAGAATTAAAGTAGATAGAATTAGCTCAATGTATAAGATGTTTGAGTTATAACCTGGGGGCGTAGGTTCAAATCCCAGACAAGAAAGAATTTTTTTTAATTATTTTTTTTTTTTTAAAGTGCGTTCGAATCCCAGACAAGGTTTTTTTTTAAGTTAAAGCAAATATTTGACATTCCATCAAACAGATATCAGTTTTGGCCCAATCGACAATATTTCAAGGTCCAATTAAAGGCATATTAATATTTACCGAAATTTGTTAATTATTAACAAATATTTTCTAAAATGTTCAATCAAATATAATTCTTTGACCGAAACATACTCTTTTCTCAGTGTATGAAAGGTTCCACGCCCTCTTGTCCGAATTCGCCCAGCTTTTGCTAAGAGCTTACAAAAATACCGAATTTCCGAAATATGATCCTACTGTAAAATCCTAAAGCTACATTTTGGATTAATAGCTGGGTGCCAATAGCACTATATCTGATCCGGATCTGATCCTCTTTCAAAACAAAAATGCAAAACAAATTCAGGGATCTGGGATCCACTTACTGGATAGTGAATGCGTTCTGAAATTTTTATTTGATCCGAGGAAGTTTTCAGAAAATTACGGTTTTTAGGCTTTAAAAAACATTAAAAAAAAAATTCATCATATAAAAAAACAAAATAAAATTGATATAAGCTTTCACAAAAAAAAAAAATCAGCAAGTGCTGCCTTGGCATTGATAGCCTCACTTGAAGGCGTCAATGATCTTTTGAATTTCTTTACCAAGAAACGCGGATTCGATTGAAGAATTGTGATCCCCAAAATGAACATCGGCACCTTTAAATTGAAACACATCCTCCGTCCCGAGAGAAAGATCGGTGTTCTGCGAATCAACAATATTGTGATGAATCTAAAGCTAACAATTTCGAATGCATGGGTGCTGAAGATTTAAAAAAACTATACTAATTTTACGAACTTTTAGTTATTATTTGCAAGAATTTAAAATTCTATGCGTTTTTCAACTTAGAAAATCATGAAAGTTCGTAAAATTAGTATAATTTCATATAGTCAACATAAACCATTTTGATTTTAAAAAACTTAACAAGAAATTTTCAATTTAAAGTTTATCGAAAGTCTCTAAGTTTAAATTAAACTGAAGAGCATTATAAATTTTCAATTTGAAATTTATAGAAAGTTTCTAAGTTCAAATTAAACTGAAGAGCATAATAATTTTACATATTGAAACATATTTTTTTTACACTTTTTTAAATTTAATGACATTTATGATTTGATATTTGTATTTTTCTTGTTACCAAATAGTGGAGTCAATGAAGCATTTTAGATGGAAGTCCTCAAGAACAGCTCCGATTTAGACTTTTTTTTTTAAATTTTGTTTTTTTTTTTATTTAAAATCAGAAACATTTTGGAGCGCGGTCGGAATTATATAATTTTTTAAACAATATTTAAAAGTTATATTTTCATAAAAAAAATTTTAAAAAAAATGCAACAAACAAAAATCAAAATAGTCATTTTATATGTATTTGGCGATTCTAAATCCGAATCTGGCATTAAAATTGCTGTATCTTTTATGGTTTCTGAGATATCTTCTCTTCTTATAGGGTCTAAAAATGTGTATATAAAAACTATTACTATGTTTTTCTCAATATCGGCTTTAGCGATTTTAATGAAACTTTGGAAAATAATACGCGCTAACATATGCTAAAGAATGAAATAGACTTTGAGTTAGTATATTCTTACGAAGAGGCGTGGCACCGCCCCAAACTTTTAATTTGATTTGGTCATATCTTTAGAACCGTATAACATTTTTTGATAAAAATTAGTACACAGCTGCTGACTATCAATGCCTTATAATGGACAAAAATTGGGCGAAATCGGAAAAGTGCCACACCCACTTTTTAACCATTGAAAATTTTGATTTTCATCAAAATCTGTATTCGAGTAATATTAAAATCAAAATATTCAATGGTTAAAAAGTGGGCGTGGGACTTTTCCGATTTTGCCCAATTTTTGCCCATTATAAGGCATTGATAGTCAGTAGACTCGGACTCGGATTTAGAATCGCCAAATACATATAAAATGACTATGTTGATTTTTGTTTGATGTATATTTTTAACAATTTTTTTTTATGAAAATATAACTTTTTAAAATATTGTTTAAAAAATTATATAATACCGACCACGCTCCAAAATGTTTCTGATTTTAAATAAAAAAAAAAACAAAATTTAAAAAAAAAAATCATCAAAATCGTAGCTGTTCTTGAGGACTTCCTCATTTTGCCTGTTTTTTGGCTTCATTGACTCCACTAAAATATTTGAAATTGAATCCGATGCGTTTCAATGGGTTTAGATCTGATCCGGTTGAGATCCACTGCCATTGGAACGCAGCTAATGTTGTCGAATAAAACGAAATCATACGGAATAATTCGTTTGAATGGGTCGTTTTGACTCCTTTTTTCAAAAAAACTGGATCTTAATGGGGTTAAGTGTAAAAATATCCTACATAAAATTTCACTAGAGGTCACCAAACTCAAACTTAATAAAAACAATAAAAACACGGCTATTAAAGCAAAAAAAAAATCTCTCTGTCACTCTATACTTAGTTCTTTATTCATTCATTGTGATTTTTGCGCATTTTATTAAGTTTTTAACATTTTCTGTATTGGTGTTGGAGCACTTTAGCCCATTAAGACCCAAAAAGGTTAGGATTTCTCCTGAAAATGTTCCTTTCGTTTCAGATGCCAAGATATAGTTCTGGAGTTTTAAAGTTCTACTTTTGGTGATTTGAGCAAAAAAATAAACAAAATACTGTAAATCTGAGTCGCCGAAATGCAAAAGCAGTTAAAAGACAAACATTTTTATTTACATTTTGGTATTTTTGGATTCGTTATGTCCCTAGCTGTTCGAAAATACCAATATCTCAAAAAAAAATTTTAGTTTTTTGCATCTGCATTTAGACGACTCATGTTAAGTAGGAGACATTGTTTTTTTTAAAAAACTCCAGTCAAAACGAAAAGTTTGAGATATCGTACGACTCATTTCAAGTATAAAATGAAAACCGTACTATGCCGTGAGTTTACATGGAAGGGCCTTAAGCGACCTCTTAATGACCTTCAAAAAATTTGAAAATTCTCAGCTCACTTTAGTTTTTTCTGATTTCCAGGGATAATCATCAAATTTCCAAAATACAATTTTTATTGAATCATTTAATGTATATCTTTGGAATGTCAAAAATAATAATAATTCTACCAGATATCCAAATGTTTGCTTTTGAACTCAATGAAGGAGTCCCATGATCACTAACAACAATAACCAAGTGATGTAAGTTAGCAAGCTCGTGATCTAAATTTGTTTTTAAGTAAATAATTCCCTCTGATATATCGATATGAAATAGTTCAGAGCTATTTTTTCCATTGTGCGACTCTAAAAAATACGAAAGTTCTCCATTAACGCCTGTGTCATTGTCGGTTGCAATGATCTTCAGAACTTGTGTCCCAAAAACTGCGTTTTCAGTCATCATTATATTGTACGTGTCTTTTTCAATTTCAGGAAAGCAATCATTAGAATCTTCTATTGTGATAGAAACCGGCACATCCGCAAATATGCCTGAGACACTGTCTGTTGCTCGGATAATTAATTCATAATTTTTCTTCTTCTCGTAATCCAGTTTATTAACAATAATAATTATTCCTAGAAAGAACAAGAAAAATAAAATGTTAAAACTACAAAGAGATCTATTTTTTTGTTCATAACAGTTGCTACACCGATTAAACTGTCGGGCGATAGTTATATTCTCGCTGGCGGCATATGAGAGCGAACACACGAGCGATTTGCTATCGGGCGATTAAAAAATCTCATTCTCAGGCAGATTGAGAAACGATCGCAACCCGACTAAAAAATCGTCTAACGGTCAATTCTCCATTGCTGCATATACAAGCGCCCAGCGCCCACACGGCAGACTAAACTATCGGTTTTGCTCATAACTCAACGAACGTCAAAGATTAAAGAACGTCAAAATATATTAGAGCCGCTTTTAGCAACAAGTGAATTTAATTAATAATCTGTACAATCGGTTAATGGTCTGAATAAAGAATTTAATTATATTTATTTCCTGTGGTGTGTATTTTGACTTTTGTTCGTGTGTAAAGGAAACATTCTCCAGTGGGCTGCGTCAAGCACCTCAACATAAAACACGGCAAATTTCTGAGACTATTTCAACGCACACCGGGAAAAGCTATACCTGGATCTTCCATTACCTTAGTGTAACGCTCAGTCGTTCTTCCACTGGGACTGCAAGCCGCATAATGGTGTCTTGTTTTTCTATCCATGGTTTAACCAAACGTGCAAGCTCGTTGAAACTTGGCACAGTCATCCTGTTAAAGCGAAAAAATTGCTCAGGGTATTCAAGTAGCTTTCTGTGAAGTGTATAAAATTTTCCTTTTAGAAGTCTATCGCTGTAAATTGGATGTACCCAAAATGCGCGCATTTTTTTTTCTTTAATCTTCTTATGACGATTGCCGCTGCGCACAACACAACCTTTCTCTTCAACATTTTATACAATCTGCGAGCAATCGCCCGACTAAAAATCCACACAAAATTTGACACAAACTCAAACCCGATTCAGATTTAGTTTCCCGACAATTTAGTTTGTCGTGTGAACTGGCTCTAAACAGATGCATGATTTAAGTTTTCCTTGCGAAAAATACACTTAAATTGATAGACAGTAGAAACTCGATTCTTGCACATACTTAATAGTTTCACACCACGATTCTTGCTCCACAACAAATTTTGACTTCAATACTTGCAACATTTTTTTTATATGCTGTTCGTTTTTCCGTTGCATTTCAGTAAACAAAGATCGGGGAAGTACCATCGAATTCATACTGGTAATATAACGAAATGCATTGAACTGAGTCAGCTGAATGAATTTGAGAGAAGTACCGTCTAATATGGTAGGTAGACGACAGCGATAATTCGCTCAACAGTCTTAATCTAAATTTACTTGTGCATAATGCCCATCTCACTCCAACATTAATGTATGAAATCAAACTGAATTATTACTGAAATGAGCTATTTCAATAAGGTAACGCTGTCAAATTGTAATATACATATTATAACAATTTGACAGGAACAAAACATCTCACCTTATTTTAATTTATAAATGTCAATTTAGTTAAGAAATACATTCTACAAGAAAAAAAGCAAAAATGGAGTGAAATAAATAAAAAATATTAGTCCAGGAGCCGGTGACAGTAAAACTGCACTTACACGCATTTTAAAAATTTTTGTATGAATCGATAGTGTAGGATCATAAGTACAATTTAAGCCTGGTGTGCCAGGAATTATCCTGGCACTATTATTTATTAGCAACTTTTGAAATTCGCATTTGCAGAAGCATTTTGCACTCACGGATTTCAATACCCATGTTCACGATCCGATGCAAAAGGTCTTGCATCATAGCATTTGTAAATAGGTGTTGAAAAATTTTGCTATACAACAACAAAACATATAGGATTGAATTTGCATTTGCATTTACATTTTCTATACTAAAAATAAAAATTTTTTGTTTATGCTCTCGTTCTCTTTGCTCATACGATTTTCTCAGCGAAATACATTTTTTCGTAGCTTGCAATGTTTATACTTATAATATTGCTCACAATCAAGTGGAAATTATTGCTATTTTGCTACTTTGCAAGTCTAAATGCTCCGGATCGTGAACACGGCTAATTTAAAAAATGCCATTTTGTTGGAATTTTTTTTTAATTTTAGAAAAGGTTGGTGTGCCAACTGATATCCTAGAACAAAGGTCTGGCACACCGATTTAAAGAAAATAAATGCTAAGAAATTTTTTTTTTTAATTCCCTCATTTTTAGCTCTACTTTGAAAACACTTAAGTGTGAAAGCTCAAAACTTGACCAAAATACTTGTCGTACAAGTTTATAATATAGCTTTAACTTTCAGAAATAATAGGGATGGAGGCACGTCAAGACCACTTCGCACTATCTCAAACACCGAATTACACTAAAATTGTAATCAGAAGCCTGTAGCAAACGAGATGGATTGGTCATACTTTCAGAAACTACACAGCGAAGTCTGTCGACAGGCCCTTGAGTGGAGTCCACGAGACGTAGTAGAACGAGAACCACCTGGAAAAGGTCGCTGGATAAGGTAATCCAAGAATAGAGAAAGTCATCGCAAATGACTGTGACAGGTTGAGACGTTTTAGTTTTGCCCTATGCTCCTTCTAGGAGTTACAGGAGAATATATACATCTACTGTGGTAAACGTTGGGTATTAATGGGTTACTGCTTCTCACTGGTCTCGATATAATTGATATAACTATTATTTTGGTCAAGTTTTGAGATTTCAAACCGAAATATTTTCAAAGTAGAGCTAAAAACGACCAAATTAAAAAAGGAAAAAAGTTTTCTTTGCAATTATTTTCTTTAAATCGGTGTGCCAGACCTTTGTGCCAGGATATCAGTTGCCACACCAAACTTTTCTCAAATTAAAAACAAATTGCAATGAAATGGCATTTTTTTAATTGAAATCCATGTGAGTGAAAAATGCTTCTGCAAATGCAAATTTCAAAAATTGCTAAAAAATACTAGTGCCAAAATAATTCCTGGCACACCTGACTTAAGTTGTACCTATGATCATACACTGTCGATTCATACAAAAAAATTTAAAATCCGTGTAAGTGCAGTTTTACTGTCACCGGCTCTCGTATTAATAGAAAAACCAATAAAATTTTTAATTTTAAGGCGGAGAATAAAAAGAAAGCGCATTACGTTGCTTCGAGGATAATGAGCAGGTGCTGTAAAAAAAAAACAAGTAAACGAACAAATCAGTTGTTTACTTAATGCAGATACTGTCAATTGCATTATTAAGATTTTATCTAGATTAAAGCTGTCGTCTGTGTTCCCTGTATTTTATATGCTGACGAAATGTCAGTCTTGCTTTTACTTTTTAACGAAGGAAGCTATTCAGCATTTAATACATGCTTGGACTGAGCTAAAAAAAAAAAACAATGCTTCCTTAAACGATCTTATGACGCTCCAAAGGCTTAGAAGTGTAGTACAGAGCAAGCAGGCGTGCACAAAACAAACCCAAAAAAAATTTCTTTAATTTCATGTTAAACTTATCATTATAAAAGTAAAATGAATTATTATTTTAATAAAATTAATCTCGAATTCTTAACAATGTAAGTAAACCCCTTTTAATTTGTGTGGAAAAAAGAATCTCGGTACTTGCGGCAACCTGCACGTCAACTTGCACGAAGTCAGGTTTACATTGCGTACAAGAGTCGAGTTTCTACTACATGAATGTATCTATTGTTTGCAACTTACCTGTGATAAAATCAATTTCAAATGTCTCATCATCATTCCCATTTGTGATAGTATATATAAGTTTCCTGTTTAAAGGACTTTCCGCTTGAGCAACTATGGATATAGATGAATATAAATCTATTTTTTCATTGACTACATCAGAATAAAACTGCTTGCTAAAAACAGGCATTGACTTATCGACGACCTAAAATAAAATTTTAGTAATTAATACATCAGTATGTATATTTATTAGGGCTGTGCAATGAGCTGATCGAACCTGTTCGAGTTTTCGCCACACACAACGAACCAAGATCGATCAGCTCAGCTCAACTCAGTTCGTAAGTTCGTGAGTTTTGAGCTGATCGTTTAATCGATCAGCGAATTCATTGTAAGCTGATCGTTTGTTTGTTGAAGTTATGAGTTTTCTAGTTTGTTTGGTTACGTTCAGCGTGTTCGATATGCGTTGGATATGATTGCAATCAACGTTGTGAAAATTGCCTACGAATTGGGATAAGTATTAAGATTTAATATTATACACGAATATTAAACAAATATTTTGCATATTGTTTTTTGGTCTTAAATCGAAATTGTGAACTTAATAGAATTGAAAATAAAACTTAGACGTTTTGAAAAATGATTTTGAATGGAAAAGTTAATTTTTTTAGGGTTGCCACCTGTTTTTTGAAATAAAATCAAAATTTTCTCTCTGGGTCCAAAAACGACGAAACAAAAATTTAGGGTTGCCACACAGTGAACGGTTTGGCTGAAATTTGTGAACAAATCGTAGAACTTTTGAAAGGAGTACGCTAGAGACTTCTAATGAATGGCTTTGTAAAGCTTATTTATCAGCCTTTTAAGGAAAAATATGCAAATTAGAAAATTATTTTGACATAACCTCAAAAAAGTTGATCAAGCATTGGATTTGTTTCAAAAAATCAACTAAATTAAGCGTCACGGCTAGACCAGCGCTTGCTTTAAGCTCACAGTTGGATGGTTTATTAACTGGAAAATTTTAAAATGAAATTCTTAGCAAAAAAAAAAATTCGGTCATTTTGAAAGGTCTAAGATTACCTCAAAGGTGACGGAATTCAATACAATTTTTTTTATTTTTTTCATACAAAATTAAAAAAAGTGTGGCTAGTTTATTGTTTATCGTGAATCTATTGAAGCTTATCCACGATAATATAGAGCACTTACCCCCAAATAGGCCTATAGCACAAGGGAGAAAGACGAAAAATTTCCCGTTGTACGAAGTAAATTTTTTCAGCGGAATAGTCTTGATTTATACATGAAAAATAAAGTGTGCAAAGACCATTGCGAAATCTCCCAGAGAAAAATTTTGAAAATGTGTTTTGTAGCTTAAAAAATTACCTATAAAAATATGCAAAATTTTTTTCCTACCTTTTCCAGTTTACGAGATATGTCAATTTAAAAATTTGACTTTACTTTTGCCATACATTTTTTCCATAATATTTTTATTTTTTTAAATGATACTAACAAAAAATTATCATAGTTCATAGTATGTTAACAAAAATTGGCATATCTCGTAAACTGCAAAAGGTAGGATAGGTAATTTTTTAAGCTACAAAACACATTTTCAAAATTTTTCTTTGGGAGTAACCGTTTGAAAGATATTTAAAAAAAATTGATTTTTCCGACCTTTGACATTGAATAACTTTTAATGCGCATACGATTTCGCAATGGTCTTTGCACACTTTATTTTTCATGTATAAATCAAGACTATTCCGCTGAAAAAATTTACTTCGTACAACGGGAAATTTTTCGTCATTCTCCCTTGCTTGTGCTATAGGCCTGTTTGGGGGTAAGTGCTCTATATTATCGTGGATAAGCTTCAATAGATTCACGATAAACAATAAACTAGCCACACTTTTTTTAATTTTGTATGAAATAAATAAAAAAATTGTATTGAATCCCGTCACCTTTGAGGTTATCTTAGACCTTTCAAAATGACCGAATTTCTTTTTTTGCCACGAATTTCATTTTAAAATATTCCAGTTAATATACCATCCAACTGTGAGCTTAAAGCAAGCACTGGTCTAGCCGTGACGCTTAATTTAGTTGATTTTTTGAAACAAATCCAATGTTTGATCAACTTTTTTGAGGTTATGTCAAAATAATTTTCTAATTTGCATATTTTTCTTTAAAAGGCTGATAAATAAGCTTTACAAAGCCATTTATTAGAAGTCTCTAGCGTACTCCTTTCAAAAGTTCTACGATTTATTCACGAATTTCAGCCAAACCGTTCACTGTGTGCCATAACAGGGTTGCCAGACGTTTTTTTGCAAAATTGCATTTCTTTGTCAACTTTCTTTATTGAAAGTTATAGAATCGACCCAAAAACCCATAGTAAATTTTTTGGAGTTGCCACCTGGTTTTTTTACTAAAATCAAAATTTTCTTTGAATATATTGCTAAAATCATAATTTTCTCTCTATAAATTGTCATATTGGGTCCAAAAACGACGAAACAAAAATTTAGGATTGCCATTTTAGCGTTGCCAGATTAAAAAAAACCAGGTGGCAACCCCAAAAAATTTACTATGGGCTTTTGGGTCGATTATATAACTTTCAATAAAGAAAGTTGACAAAGTAATACAATTTTCCAAAAAAACGTCTGGCAATTCTAATATGGCAACCCTAAATTTTTGTTTCGTCGTTTTTGGACCCAATATGTCAATTTATAGAGAGAAAATGATGATTTTAGCTATTCAGTCAAAGAAAATTTTGATTTTATTAAAAAAACCAGGTGACAACCACAAAAAATTTACTATGGGTTTTTGGGTCGATTCTATAACTTTCAATAAAAAAAGTTGACAAAGGAATGCAATTTCGCAAAAAAACGTCTGGCAACCCTGTTATGGCAGCCCTAAATTTTTGTTTCGTCTTTTTTGGACCCAAGATGTCAATTTATGGAGAGAAAATGATGATTTTAGCAATTTATTGATGGAAAATTTTGATTTTATTAAAAAAAAAACAGGTGGCAACCCTAAAAAAATATATTGGATTTTTTAAAAGTTTATCTAAGCGGTTAAAAGCTAAAATTAAATTTTTTTTTTTGAAATGTATTGTTTAAGCAAAGCAAATAAAACATGTGGCAATCCTGAAAGTTGTCGAAGTTCAACAGCCGAGTTAAAGAAAATCATTTTACAAAGCTTCGTAGTTTTTATATAAAATTTTTTTAAGGTCACAATTTCGAATTAAGAGCAAAAAAACAACTATGCAAAATATTTGTTTAATATTCGTGTATAATATTAAATCTTAATACTTATCCCAATTCGTAGGCAATTTTTACAACGCTGATTGCAATCATATCCAACGCATATCGAACACGCTGAACGTAACCAAACAAACGAGAAAACTCATAACTAACGAGCTCAACAAACAAACGATCACCTCACAACGAATTCGCTGATCGATTAAACGATCAGCTCAAAACTCACGATCTTGTGAACTGAGTTGAGTTGAGTTGAGCTGAGCTGAAATTGTGTGAAAAGCTCATGAGTTTTGAGTTTGATCGAACTAGTTCGGCTCGTTGTACAGCCCTAATATTTATGTATGTACTATGTACATTAAGTTTGGTCGCCAAAAAAAATTTGTGCTTCCAACTAAAATATGTCACTTGGCATAATACACCGTCGGATACGATTTTGCACAACTGAAAAATATGGCTAAAAATAAGCTAAACGGGTTTTTCTGATTTTCTGGATCAGGTAGAATTTTTTTTTTTTTCTCAATCGATTTTTGAATATTTATATAACTTTGTAAAAAAAAATTCGCACTGATCCAGAAAATCATATAGTCATATTTTATTTTTTGATTTTTTCAGTTGTGCAACCAAAAGTTGAATTTTGTCGGGCGGTATTATAGGACCTCTCCCAAAATATTTTGACTGTTTTGGGCAAAAAAAACTCAATTTGTGTATGGAAAACTTATAGATCAGCATCAGAAGATTTTGGAAAATTACTCGCTTGATTTTTATGTTTTCTATCACTTCATTACGCTTTCGATGTAGTGGAATCAATAAAGACTTTTCCTTAGAAGTCCTCAAGAACAGCACCGATTTTGATGATTTTTTATTTTTTAAATTTGGTTTTTTTTTTTTATTTTATTTAAAATCAAAAAGTTTTTGGAACCGGGGCGAAATTATTTATATTTTTTAAGCAATATCTATGAAACTTATGATGAGGAGAAAAAAACTCAAAAAAATATTAAAACAAGCAAAAATAAAAATAGTTACTGTCGATGTAGTTTGCAATGCTGGCATCAGAATCGCTATATCTCATATTATTTTTGAGATATCTTCTCTTCTTATACGACCTAAAATTGTAGAAATATAAAAATAAAAATGTTGGCCCTATTTTTCTTACGAAAAGTGATTATAATGAAACTTCGAAAACTAACGCACATTAGCATAGAATGGAGAATACACTAGACTTTGACCTCGTAAATTAAAATTTTAGTTTGGTTATGTCTTGCAAGCCAAAAAGGAAATTTTGATAAAATTAAGTACACAGCTACTATCACTGGTGAGCAAAAATTGGGCGAAATCGGCAAAGTGCCACGACCATTTTTTAACCAATGAAAGTTTTAATTCAATATTACTCGAAAACGACTTTTAATTAAAATTTAAGAAATGTTTAACTGGAAAAATAAAAGAAAGTACTAATTTTTTCCTTTAAAACCTAATTAAAATTATTTCGATTCTTTTTTTATTCTCTGAGACATCCTAAGCAAAGAGTTTTCGTTTAGTATTGAATCAAAATTTTCAATTGCTAAAAATTGGCCAGTACACTTTTTGTTCATTTTATAAAACATTGATAGTCGGTAGGTAGTGAAATTTAATTTTTGCGAGATATGAACAAATTAAATTTAAAATTTAGATCGGTACCATGCATCTTCATGAGTATCTATAAAGTCAAAGCTTAGCTCATTCTTCATTCTTAGCTAATATGCACTATTTTCCAAAGTTTCATTAAAATCGCTATTGCCATTCTTGAGAAAAAATAGGGCCAACATTTTTATTAATTTTTTACCATTTCAGGTCGTATTTATAAGAAGAGAAGATATCTCAAAAACGTTACGAGGCATTATTTTTATTTTTAGTTATTTTCTTCTCATCATTGTTTAAAAAATATAAATGATTCCGTCCCAGCTTTAAAGATTTCTGATTTTAAATATAATAAAAAAGCAATCGGAGCTTTTTTCGAGGACTTCCTCATTTTGCCTGTTTTATGTATTCATTGACTCCACTAATGACAATAAAATTGAACGTCATGGTTCCTTATTATGTTTGATTTGTTTCAAATTTAAAAAATAAAATATCATACATACTTTTAGCGAACATGATAAAAGGGGGGCGAGTTTGAAATTTAAATATTATTACTCATTCTAATATCAATTTGAACTGGTAAGAATGTAACGTTTGGCCTGGCCAAAAATTAAAAACCCTACACTGAAGTATTTTGAAAATTTTGCTTGCATTGCGGTGCCTCCATGTTCGGACTAGTTTCATTTTTGTTCAGAGCTTGCGTTGAACATTCCAAGTTTTATATGCGAAATTTGGCTGCATTACTTCAAATAACGCTTGCACAGCATTTTGAAAATGTTGCTTGTATGAGAAGTGTCACACCCATACTGAGTTCGTCTAGTTTTTGCTCAGAGTTTTTACTAATTATTTCTAGTATCTGAGCGAAATTTTGTCACATTACCTCAAATAACGATTGCATTACAGCATTTTGAAAATTTTTAGTGTAGCGGTTCCATGCCCTCTTGTCTGAATGAACCAAGATCCTGATTAGAGTTGCATTTACTATCCTTAGTATCCGTGCAAAAAACGCTTTCAGAATAGCATTTTGAAACTATTGCTTATATCGGAGGTACCACGCCTTCTAGTTCGCCTTGAGCTTGTAGTTTTTAAGTCTATTTTGTATCCGCTATCGTGAATAATGCTCTTGAAATTGAGTTTTGAATATATTTTTTGTATGGGCGATAGGTGTGTCAGTTGACCAATTTCGCTCGTTTTCAATCCCACTAACTGACTTTTTCGACAAAGGCAGTGCACCTAATTTTATCCAATCTTGCTTAGTTTTCCTGTAAAAATATTTCTACGCACAGACAGTCACCCAGTCAGCCAGCCAGACAGACGGACATAGCTATATCGACTCAGGGGATCACCCTGATCAAGAATATTAATACTTTTCTACTCCTGCGGGTAAGGGATCAGAATATGTCCGAGGTAAGCATGCCTGTCGTAAGAGGCGACTAAATAGCGGGCGACCAGCCAGGGTGTGGAAGGCCGTAGCGTTGGACAACGTTGCGCCTCGAAAGAAAAACCCACATTGCCCGTAACTGACACTGACAAGGCGAGTCGATGCCGCCTTAAAATAAGCATCTTGTCAAAATCCTGAAGCGTCTATAGATGCAGCGCTTGCCGGATTCAGCTTTAAGCTTATAACTTACTGCGTGGGGCGTTGCTGAGAAGATTATACTAATGAAGCATGGATCGAAAAACAATGGAAAATAACTCTCCAAGTGGGACCCACCAGAATGTGGTTAATCCACTTGCCTCGGCAGCATGCACATCGGATCTGGGGGTACAAGAAACATGCATAATTAGGAATGGTTCGTCAAAATTTTAAAATCCATCCGATGAAAACTCAACCACGCATCGACTCTTGGAATGTCCGAACTCTCAATGATACAAGCAAAATACATCAAGCCGTAAGAGAATTTCACATATTTAACTTTGAAATATTGGGATTAAGCGAGTGTAGATGGAATGGGGCCGGCGAATATGTACTACCTGACGGCGAAAAGTTTCTATACTCCGGTAGAGCACAAAGTGACATCCACAGGAACGGAGTTGGATTTTTAAGTAAAAATTAAATAAAGGCAGTGATGGAATGGAAGCCTGTAAACGTAACGCTCATTTGGTGATTTCGAACCCCCCTAAAAATATTACCGTCTTCCAAGCATGCGCGCCCACCGAGTTGGCAGAGGAAGAAACCAAGGATGAATTCTACAGTAAGCTGCAGCGATTAACAGTGCTCACAAGAACGACATCATAATGGTTGTGGGTGATTTGAATGCCAAAGTAGGCGCAGAAAACCTTAACCTTGAGCACGGGATTGGAAAACATAGTTTGGGTACGAGAAATGACAATGGAGAGATTCTCAGTTTCGCCTGCAATACTGCCGGTCTTGTCGTTGGAGGTACGCTCTTCCCACACAAAACATGCTATAAAGCTACTTGGGTGTCTCCAGACAACATCACTGAAAACCAAATCCTCCACTTCTGCATTAACAGAAAATGGAGAGGGAGTTTTCTGGACGTACGAGTAAAGAAGGCCGCTGATATAGGCTCCGATCACTATCTTCTCGTCGCTGTCATTCGACTAAAACTTGCTGCCATGAAACGTCCCAGTGAACAATCTGTGGCAAAAAAATTCGACATGCTTAACCTAAAGAACGACGAAATCCGCAGGTCTTTCGTTGCAGAGCTTAAGACAGCCCCGATCGATTGTGATGAAAGCATTGAAACATCATGGAGTGCCGCTAAGGCTGCTTTCTAAAACTTCAGTGAAAAAATACTTGTGTTCCGACCCTCGAATAAGAAACACTGGTTGAGCGAGGCAACGTGGTGTCTTGTAGAAAAAAGAAGAAGCGCGAAAAACTGAGAGATGACGCTAAAACTAGAGCGCAAAAGTACGACGCCGAAAAGGTCTTTAACTCTCTCAATAAAGAAGTCAGGCGTTCGTGCAGACAAGACAAAAGAAGAATGTATAACGACCTCGCGAGCGAAGCCGAAAGCGCTGCTTATGCTCAAAATCTCAGGCAGCTTTACGATATCAACCGCATCGTCCTATCAAGGAAAAAAACGGAAATCTCTTAACATCCGCGGACGACCAATTAAGGGGATGAAAAGAGTATTTTTGTGACATACTGAATCCCACATCTACCAAATTTCCACAAGCAGAATCACCAACTACAACTTCCGCAGTGACTCGCAGCAGTAGTCGAATACAAACACAACCGCCTACAAACGATGAAATAGTGAAAGCTATCCAAAGCATGAAAAACAACAAGGCCGCCGGTATTGATCAAATAACAGCTGAACTGTTTAAAGCATGCTCCATTACATTAGCTAAGATTCTTCATCCTCTGATTTCCAGAATCTGGAGCGAAGAGCGTTTGCCCGAAGATTGGCTACATGGCATGCTGGTCAAATTGCCGAAAAAAGGTGACATAAGCAGTGCCGAAATTATAAAGGAATAACTTTGCTCTCAGTACCATCTGCCTTCGAAAACGTCGATAGCTTTCCGTATTTAGGCAGCATTATCTCCATGGATGGTGGAGCAAAAGAGGATATCAATTCAAGAATATCAAAAGCAAAAGGCGCGTTTGCTCAACTGAACAAAATATGGTCTTCTTCCGATATATCCACCAAAACGAAAGTACGCATCAGATAACACTATGCAACAAAATATCAGAATTTGATCTCATTAACTTTTATTGACTAATTTGCTGCTTCCGAATCTGGCAACCGTTTTTTCCATCACGTCTGAGATCTGAGTTATTCTTGATTAAAAGTGCAGAAAACGCTATTTTCAGATATATGGGGAACATCTAGGAAGTAGTGTAGTTTAGCATGCTAGTACGTTTGGCGTGTTTTGCTTCATATACCTTTACATACCTGTCATGTTTCCTTCTTTGCGTCACAAACGGAAGGACAATGTAAATATAACCCGTTTTAAATCGAACGTCGTAGCACCTCAAATTTTTTTCCAGATTCTGCTTACTTATCATTCGCTCGTGACTCCTTGACTAAATTTTGAGATAACCCCTTTTCCAATTGGGCCATTTCCCATATATAAAAAAAAAAATTTTTTAACTACAATAAACAAAAATCAAAATAATCGCATTCGATGTGTTTTGCGATGCTGAACGCGAATCCGACGTCAGAATTGCTCTATCGTATATAGTTTTTGAGATATTCTAGCCTAAAAACCAAAAAAAAAAAATCGATTTTGCCATTTTTTTAAGGTATATAACTTTTAAACATATCATTTGTTCGATAAATCTGGTGAAATTACTTAAAAACCCTAATCTTTTTCTTTAAAACCTAATTTAAATTATGTTGATATCTTCATTTTTCTAAGAGATATCGTAGACCGAAATATTGGAAAAACGGGTTTTTGTACTTTTTTGTCTTTTTAGGTTAGAATATCTCTGAGGAAAAAAACGATATCAACATAATTCAAATTAGGTTTTAAAGGCAAAGGTTAGGAATTTCAAGTCTGTTACCAGATTTAATGAAATTAAAATTTCTTTCCCATTTTAAACATTTTCAACGAACCGACTACTTCTAAATTCAGCCGTATGCCATACACGTAACAAAAAAATTTTCGGTGCATTACAGAACATTTATTTTGTTTTCTTCTTGAATCAAGTATTAATATTTAGTTTAGTTGCGTTGCAGTGCAATAAAATTTTTTTTTTTGTTACTTTAATATGATGGGCGATAAGGATTACGATTAGCAAACGATTACGATTGCAGTAATCGTAAAAAACAAAAAAGACGATTAGGATTACAGTAATCGTTCATCGAACGAGCTTAGATTACGATTACAGTAATCGTAATTTAAAAAAAATCTAAATTACGATTACTGTAATCGTAATTTTAAAAAAATCTAAATTACGATTACTGTAATCGTAATTTAAGTTCGTTCGATGAACGATTACTGTAATTCTTATTCCGTTTTTTTTATATAAGGATTACTACAATCGTTGCAAAGGATTACTTTTGTTAAATATCAAAAGAAATCACTGTTATAAAATGTATTTCAATGAAAGCAATATTTATACAATAATAATAATGAAAGTATCTATATATTGAATAAATTCAAAATCTTCAATATTAACAAAGCATTAAGAGTTTTTAACGCAAGTAACAAAGACAAAAGAAACAAAGAAAATTGAGTTTCCAGTGATAATAATTGAGGCGTTGCGTGCAATAACGCCCCAAGTCGAAAAATGGCATTTCGAGATAATTCAATTTAAAGTTTTTAAATGCTGATAAAAAGAACAAACCATTATTTAAACCTTGAAAAACAAATTTATTCAATTAAACCTAATAAAATGAGTAAATAATTACCGCTAACACATAATACTAACGCATATTGACAAAATTATCGAAGAAGGAAAAACTTAAATTGTAGGGCGTTTTTGCATAAATCCATTTGACTATCACTGGAGTAACGTTAGCATTTTGCTTGGGAAACCGGCAAAACTGTACCGATTTTAATGATTTTTTTTTTTAAATGAGGGGAATGAAATATACTTTCACCCCAAATATTTATAAATGTGCATTTTTGTTTATTTCTTTAAAATTTTAATTTTATAAAATGCATGCATACATTGCATCTAAGTTTTGCACCTAAATATTTTTTTTTGTGAACGGTTATAGAGGTTTTAACGAAATTTGTTACAATGTTTTATATTAGTATAATATTAAGACTGGGATAAATTCTAACCCTGTAGATACTCATAGAAAGGCGTAGCAAGTTCTTTAAAATTAGAATTTATTGGGCAATATTTCGCAAATGGCGGCTCAGTTTGGTAGACAAATGCTGATTATAAATAGCGAAATGTGGATGGGATGGCAAGAGTGTCACACCCACTTTTAAAGGCTTGAATATTTTTATTCAATATTACACAAAAGCGGCGCTATGGATTTTAATGAATTTATAGAATATTGAAATCAAAAAAAAATTTCGAATTCTTGTCTTTTTTTACTCTTTTGACTATAACTTATTTTAGATCAAAGATAGGAAAAGACAAAATTTAATAAAAAATAAGGAGATAAAGTTTCCTTTAAATGCTTTATTGAAAAATTTCTTAGGCTACAAATTTATCGAAATATGGTCACTCAAACATAGCAATTTTTTTACCCAGCCGGAAAAATGGATTTAATTCAAAAGCAAGGTACCTTACGACAAAAAAGTACATTACGCGGAAAATGCTTGGAATCGTCCAAAAAAGATGTGTGAATTTTTTCGAACATTTTATAATTTTTCAAAATTTGGCTAAAAAAAAAAAAAAAAAAATCTAAACAAAATCACACGTACTCTTTGGACAATTCTAAGCATTTTTTGCCGTATATAATTTTTTCGCTCGGCACCTTGGTTTTGAGTAAAAACCTTTTTTTCCTACCGCGAACTGATTTATGCAAAAACGCCCCAAGTCGCACTACTCCCTTCTTGCACGCAACTCTTTAAACAGTATCTACCACATTCTGTGATCGTAATTGGAAGTTGAAATTAAGTACACATATATTTGAGGACCCAAGCTTTTCAAAAAAGCGATGGGCGCAAAAACGCCCTAAGTCGACTTAGGGCGTTAATGCACGCAACGCCTCAATTCATAATTTACATGTACCTACTTAAAACTTGCATATATTTAACTACAAAACACAATATTAGCTGTTAGCAATACAATTTTTCAAATGAAATGTTAAAAAGAGTATGACGACGGGGACTATTTATTATGCCAATGAAAAAAAAATAATCTGTCTACTGAAAGCGCATTTTAGTTTTGGATATTTCTAGAATTACTTTTTTAACGATTATTCCAAAAATCCTTATTTGAACAATTTCAATATAATAATTACTGTAATCGTTCATCGAACGAACTTAGATTACGATTACAGTAATCGTAATTTCGAATTTTTTAAAATCACGATTGCTGTAATCCTAACCTTAGCTCGATCGATGAACGATTACTGTAATCCTAATCGTGTTGAATTGTTTTTAAGGATTATTGCAATCATAATCCTAGGCGCAATCAATTAGACATGTAATCCTTATTATCTAATATACATGAATTTTATTGCTGAATTTTTTTTTTTTTTTTCAAGTTTTACTCGGGGTGTCAAAAACATCATTCAAATCGGGTTAATGGTTCCCGAGCTATGATTTTTATAATCCCGGACAAAGCCGAGAGATTTTAGAAAAAATAAGTTTCACAAATCCTCAATGGGCAACATATCTACCCACTTTTATAAATTTTTCGATTTCGATTTTTCTGGTTTGAGCCCCAAAAAAAGTGGTCAAAACGATTTGTTTTTTTTTAAAGCGATTTCTTATTTTTTTCCTTGTTCAATAACCTAAAAAACAATTGGGACCACTGTGCGGCTGAATTTAGAAGTAGTCGGTTGGTTGAACATGTTTAAAATGTGAAAGGAATTTTAATTTCGCTAAATCTGGTAAAGCACTTAAAAGTCCTGATCTTTGCATTTAAAATCTTATTTAAATTATGTTGTTATCTGTTTTTTTCCTCAAAGATATCCTAACCTAAAAAGACACAAAAGTGGAAAAAATCCGTTTTGCCAATATTTCGGTCTACGATATCTCTTAGATATAAACATAATTTAAATTAGGTTTTAAAGAAAAATATTAGGGCTTTCAAGAACTTTAACCAGATTGAACAAATAAATGATATGTTACATAATTATATAGCTTCAAAAAATGGCAAAAAATGATTTTTTTTTGGTTTTAAGGTTAAAATATCTCTAAAACTATACACGATATAGCAATTCTGAGGTCGGACTCGCGTTCAGCATCACAAAACACATCGAATGTGTTTATTTTGATTTTTGTATGAAGTATGGATAGCATGTGGGAAAATTTTCGTATTCGTAAAAAATCGTTTATTGAAAATGAATTTTTAATTGCTGCCTTGCATTACGATCCTGGATTTAGACTGCTATTAAATGATGCCAATATTTCCAAAGCCAGGAACAAATTTTAAGCAATCATAAAATAATTAAAATATTTACATGCAGAATCGGAAAACGTAACACAAACTAGTTGAAAACTTTAAACTGAAAATATGATCGACATTGATGGAATATCTAATTCCGATGACAAGGAGCGGATATACTAAAAGATCTGCTTATGTGCTAGGAATAGAATTTATCATCAGTTGAGTCGCTCAGAAGCCAATGAGGTTTAGTCCAAAAAACATGAATTAAGAAAATTTGTGTTTTTAATTAAACTGATTTTTAAAATTCTTCTGATATTATATTAAAAAATATTCAGAAGCTTTCAGAAAACGGGCTTTTTGACCTAGAAAAAAATTAAGAAATGAGTCAGTCCTTTGATAACCAAGAAGAATATTATTCATTCTACTCAAATTACCAAAAATCAGAAAATATCAAAAATGGACTTAGCCGCATTGGCTTCTAGGCGACTCAATTGATAGTTACAAAAAATCCATCTCAAAAATTTAAGTAGGTAGATCGGAGAATGATCAAAGTATTAAATTATTGTACAAATTCAAAAAATTCGAATATAAATAAAATTTTCCACACTTACCTTTATGTGTACAGGAACATCAGTTGAACATGGCGTTAGTGCGCCATCATACGCTGCTATAATTAATTCATAATCGCGGTTATGTCCTTCCAGCGTTTGCCTCAATGATAATTCACCTGTTTTTCGATCCATTTTAAATAGCTCGCCGTTACCTTTTTTCATTTCATAGCGAACTTCTCCGTTTTCAAAACTGTCTAAGTCTACTGCATGAACTTTTATTATAATAGATCCCTTTAAGTCATCTATAGAAACAATAGCATAATATGGCAAATTGACAAACAATGGGCAGTTATCATTTATGTCCAGAATTTGAATATTTGCTATTGCATGAGCTCTTCGAATATATACATTATTTTCATATAGCGCAAAAGACTTGGCTTCTAGCACTAATTTGTAGTTATCCTGTAATTCCCTATCAAAAATTTTTCCAGTGGTCTCTATGACTCCAGAAGTAAGTCCAATTTTAAATGTATTGGTTGGATTTAAAATTTGATATTCCACATGCTCATTAAGGTTTGTACCAAGCACATTGATTAGGCCTATTGTAAATACTTTTGTGGAGTTTTCTACTACTGCAAAATCATACACCGACTTTTGGAAAACAAGTCCCGAATTTTCCGCCGTTTCCACAGCAACAAATATTTGTGTAACAGACGAGTACAATCCATCTGAAGCTCTCACATGCAAACCATACGAAAATTCCAATTTCTCTACATTTCTATATAAATTTAAGTAGAAAAAAAAAAATATTTTCTTAAAAGTTTTGTCAAAGTTGTTTCAAAAATTAGATAAACTACATATACATAAGATTACCCATACGTGTGAAGTTTTAATTTTTTTGCTCCCCATCTATTTTCATAGAACAGAGGTAAAAAAAATGAAATCTGTATTGGAAAAAACCAAGCCGGTTTTGAATTGCTTCGGTCCACTTTTGTAGAGAATTACTATACAAACATTATCTTCTTAAAAGTTTTTGGTACAATGTTGAAATCTATTGCTGTTTTTGTACAAAATATATATTTTTGAAGAATATTTTTATGACTTTTTTAATTGCCTGCATACAAAGGAGTATCCCAGTATCCCTTGGATATATGCCTTTTTGTAATGGATTTTGAAAAAGAGGATCAGTTTTAGCATGATAATGGCGATTGCATTGTTATGTTCATCCAAGGTCGTTAGTGAAGACAAGCCCTTGTAAAAAACGTATGACCATTTTAAAATGACAATACGAATATAGCTATTTTAACAATTTTTTCGAAAATAAATTTCCCCATGGCCAAGCATGCCGAAATGTGACAATATTTTTTTTTTTTTTGGTAAACAAAAACAAAACTGACGAAGAAACGACCACTTATAAAATTAAATACAAAAAATTCACCTAGAAATGAAAAAAAAAAAAATTTCTTTAAAATTGTTCAACGTCCTATATGCATTTTGAGCAGCTAAATCAGAATCTGCAATTTACTTTTCCGTTAGTTCTTTAGTTTTGAAGATATTGTCCATATAAAGTGCAAACTAAAAAAATTCCGAAAATCTTAATTTTTCACTCAATATGGAACTATAGAAAGAAAATGGAGAAATATTTAATTTTAATTTTAAGGAAAAAAAAAATTTTTTCATTTCTGCATGAGTTTTTTTTTAATCAAAAAACAATTGTTACATTTCGGAAAAAAAAATAATTTTCCTAATCAGCATTTAATTCCCAACAACATAGGGTTTCCACAACAAATATTCCGCCATATGAAAATTACAAAAGAACCAGTTTCTAGAAAAAAATTTTCTAAAAAAATTACATTTCTGCAATAAATTTCATTTGTGGACCAAAAACTTCTAAGAAGATAATGCTTGTCTAGTCATTCTCCACAAAAGTTGGCTTAATCAGCGTAAAAATCAATAGTTGAGAAGTGACGGACAAACGATTTGCATTTTCAAAATCCATTTTTCGTGCTTCAATCGAAAGCCGGCTTTTAGTGATTTTTTATTTTGAAATCTTATTTTTTTGACCTCTCAAAATTGACTTGAGCAGAAAAAAATTACAACTTAACACAATTCATGGAGGTATGTATGAAACCTAATATATTTATATAATAGGGTGGGCCAAGTTGTCAACCATTCTCGGCTACCCCCTATGTGAAAGTTCACTCTATGAAAAAATATCCAATACCATACCTCTACGCTAAACTTTAGTTCGGCGCATTTTCGAATTTTATCTTGCATTCAATATATTTTGAGTTTAGTGCACTTCTGTACTGGGATGTGGAATCTTACATCCATTTTTTACCAAGGAGCCATCAGCTTGCAGTTTTAGGAATTAAATTGACAGTTCTCTGTTCTACCCAACAAAATATGGACCAATGCGGCACGATTATTGTATATATATCTGATGTTTATTAGACTATGAATTGAATTTCAAATATTGATTTCATCGAATTGGTATATAGAAATTCCTCCGCATGTGTCCTTTACTTCTTTTCATACAGTTATGCATTTGATCCAGTTCGACAAAACCACACTTGCCAGAGGTCAAAATTGACAGCAAGTCTGTCAAAAAATGTTTTAAGTAAAAACAAAACTAAAGAAATACGATTAAAGACGGAAAATAAACATCAGATGCAAAACTGTCGTATCGCAATACGCATTGGATTACGATAAATTATATAGAATTTACAATTAAAACAAATGTAAAACAGTCAAAAAGACTCTCATTACTTTTACATTGATTTTAATAGGAAATTGTAGGTTATTTTGTTTTTTAAAGTTAGTTTATCGACTATTCTTTGCTTGTATAGTACTTATGAAAGCACCAACGCGCTATTTAGTTGAAATATGATAAATTTTATAATGAACAGTCATTTTTTCAATTCAACAATAGGCGCAAACAAGTGTTGACATGGAAATTGATAACATATGTTTCGGATATTTCCACATACATATTTATATATTTTCATATATAAACGTGTATATAGCTTCATCAGATCAGTTTTAGTTAATTCTCTTCAGAAAACACACTCGAACCTTTGACTCCGGTTTTCTAATGAAAGAGAACGCGGTGCTTATCACTTAGGCTATTGCCAAGGACAAATTTCTCTGTACAAGAACGCTAAATGTATATATCATAAAACTCACTAGCGCCGTCTGTTATGAAAAATTCACAAATTGGTTTTTAGTAGGTAATACACTCTCAAACATGCACGCTAGCTACAATTATTTCAATTTTTACTGTCTTTTACAATTCATTGCAACTAACAGTCAAAAATTTCAAAAACTGTTTTCAGTTAACTGTAATTCACAGTCGAAAATTGAATTACCGTTTTTTTCCAGATTATCTGTAATTCACAATTATTTTAATACCAGTAGTTTTATAGTCATAATAGATAAATAATGACTGATTTTGACCTGCCAATAATGGTTATTAACAGTTCAAAACAGTCAGTTTTGGTCATTTCACATCTCTAAAAATGACTGTAAAATTTAACTACAAAAGTAGGAATAAAAATTACAGTCATAAATGCATTTTCATGCAATAATGACTATTTTTACAGTAAAAAATAACTGTAACTGTCAAATTCAAAATGGATGACAAATTCGGTATCCCAGTACTCAAAAATATTTGGATTGGTGTCTTATATGAAAAAATGTATGAAGAATTGAAAATTTTCATGTACAATAAACTAAAACTGTATTGAATGAATGCAACGAAAAATTTTCTATCGAAAATGCGCTGAACTAAAGTTGAACGTAGAGGCATGGTTTCTCGGGAATTTTTTCTTAGAATTGAATGAACTTCTACATAAGGGCGTAGCATACAATTTAACCCACCCTAATATACATATACAGTAGGTCAAAGCCAAAGTCGTACACCAAACAAACTATTTCTCAATGCCCCAAAACTAACTACGCAAAAATAATTTAAGAAATTTGAATTTCATTTTTAAATAGCTGATTTAATCCTTCAATTTGTACCAAAAAAACCAAACTTGAAATTTTCCGTTATTTTTGAAAATAAATAAGAAGTTACAGAAATCAAGCATATTCAGTACCAAAGCCAAAGTCGTACACCTTAACAAAATTATAATTTTTACATGAGTTCAGTAATTAGTGCACATTATTTTGTTTTTATTTGTCATGTTTAGTCCTTTTGGCATCCTTTGAATTAGTTTTTCACAATAGCTCGAATAAATTTTTTTCCATTTTCCATGAATACCCTTTTCGGTTCAGTTTTTGAACAAATATTGTGCTGGCGAACTTTTGCGTCCAGATAATTCCACAAAATTTTAATAGCATTTATATCTGGACCCTGCGCCAGTGTTACGAATACATTGGGACAGTTGTATTGAATCCATGATCTCATATTATAAGAAAGTACCTGGAGTCCGATCACTGCTCGGTCAACAATCTGATTTTATTATTTTAATCGATGTTATATATATATATAATTTTTTGGAATAAATATAATCAATTCCACGCTATCAAGTAAGCTTTTCGTAAAAACAGAACCCAATTTTATTGATTACTGACAGAATACCAGTCAAAGCATATTATGATATTACTTTTGTCTCTATAGGAATTTTGAAAATTAAGCATAAAAATAAATATTAAACGCAAGGTAAAATTTTCAATCGAAAATGCGTCGAACTAAAGTTGAACGTAGAGGTATGGTTCCTTGGGCAAATAATCATAGAATTGAATGAACTTTCAGCCTAAGTTGGTGTCTTGTTTGAAAAAATTCATCCAAAAATATGAATCGTTTATTTTGAAAATCGGTCATAATAATCGGCTATTTGACCCATATCACTTTTTTAAATATATAGCATCAATTCCACACCATGAAGTGAACTTTTTATGTAAACAGAACCCAATTTAATTGATGACTGACAGAATACCAGCCAAATCATATAATGACATTACTTTTGTCTTTATAAAAATTTTTAAAATTTAGTATGAAAATAAAAAAAAATATTAATAAAAGGTAAAATTTTCGATCAAAAATGCGCCGAACTAAAGTTGAACGCAGAGGTATAGTTCCTTACGCAATTATTCATAGAATTGAATGAACTTTCACATAAGGGGGTAGCCGAGATCAGTTTTCAAATATATATATATATATATTAGGGTGGGCCAAATTGTATGGACGAAATTTTATCGACCTCGGCTACCCCCCTATGTGAAAGATCATTCAATTCTATGAATATTTGCCCAAGGAACTATACCTCTGCGTTCAAATTTAGTTCGGCGCATTTTTGATCGAAAATTTTACCTTTTATAAAATTTTTTTTTATTTTCATACTAAATTTTAAAAATTTTTATAAAGACAAAAGTAATGTCATTATATGATTTGGCTGGTATTCTGTCAGTAATCAATTAAATTGAGTTCTGTTTATACGAAAAGTTCACTTGATGGTGTGGAATTGATGTTATGTATTTAAAAAAGTGGTATGGGTCAAATAGCCGATTATTATGAGCGACTTTCAAAATAAACGATTCATATTTTTGGATGAATATTTTCAAACAAAACACCAACCTAAGCTGAAAGTTCATTCAATTCTATGAATGAACTTTAGTTCGGCGCATTTTCGATTGAAAATTTTACCTTGCGCTCAATATTTATTTTTTGCTTAGTTTTCAAAATTCTTATAAAGACAAAAGTAATATCATAATATGTTTTGGCTGGTATTCTGTCAGTAATCAATAAAATTGAATTTTGTTTTTACGAAAAGTTTACTTGATAGCGTCGATTGATTATATTTATTCCAAAAAATTATATCGATTCAAAAAATCCATGTAAAAATATGAATCGTTTATAATAAATCGGTTATTTGACCGATATAATTTTTTGAAATAAATTTAATCAATTCTACGCTATCAAGTAAACTTTTCGTAAAAACAAAATTCAATTTTATTGATTACTGACAGAATACCAGCCAAAACATATTATGATATTACTTTTGTCTTTATAGGAATTTTGAAAACTAAGCAAAAAATAAATATTGAGCGCAAGGTAAAATTTTCAATCGAAAATGCGCCGAACTAAAGTTGAATGTAGAGGTATGGTTCCTTGGGTAAATATTCATAGAATTGAATGAACTTTCAGCTTAGGTTGGTGTTTTGTTTGAAAAAATTCATCCAAAAATATGAATCGTTTATTTTGAAAGTCGGTCATAATAATCGGCTATTTGACCCATACCACTTTTTTAAATATATAGTATCAATTCCACACTATCAAGTAAACTTTTTATGTAAACAGAACCTAATTTAATTGATTACTGACAGAAAACCAGCCAAATCATATAATGACATTATTTTTGTCTTTATAAAAATTTTTAAAATTTAGTATGAAAATAAAGAAAATATTAATAAAAGGTAAACTTTTCGATCAAAAATGCGCCGAACTAAAGTTGAACGCAGAGGTATAGTTCCTTGGGGAAATATTCATAAAATTGAATGAACTTTCACATAGGGGGGTAGCCGAGATCAGTTTTCAAATCGGCCCACCCTAATATATATAGAAACAAATATACAATTTTAGCTCGTATAAGAAGAGAAGATATAATTGAAATCGTTATCTTATTAAAAGTACCTGTTACTACATTGACCAAATTTATCCTTATATTGCAATAAATTTAGTCTCTAAATGTTCAAATACATCTTATGGCTCTGATCATCTCACTTTTTTCGAAATTTGCAGTTGGGTTCTCTGATTTTTATAAAAATTCACAGAGATATTCTAAGTGCTTAGCATGGAGACCTCTCATAATTAGTTTTGCGAAAAAAATTTTTTTTTCCAAGTTATGGGCATGGAACTTCATAGTGTCCAAGTGGTGTTTTTGCGAAAAATCGATGCAATTTTTTTTTCTAAGTCCCGCCATTTTGTCAAAAATAAATTTTTTATATTTTTGTTTTCGGATTCTTGTAGCATTTTAAACATTAATTTATTTTCCATTTTTAAATTTTGAAAATTTACAAAATGGCGGCCATTTTTTGAAAAATCTTAAAAGTTGATTATCTCAAAATAATATTCTTTTTATTTTTTTATTTTTTTTTTTACAAAAAGGTGAATGAAATACAAACATTTTGTAGAAGACTTGTTTTGCTCTAAATGGCTGCGAGAGCCACAAGAACTTTTTTTCTAAAAAGTCACGTGACAATTTTTTTAACTTTGTTTTGTGCTTGCATTTACACCCACTAGGTGGCCAAAAAAAAAATTTCAAAGTACAAGGCTATAACTTCCATTACTTAGAAAATAGAAGCTATAACAAAAAAACCAATATTTCCTATATGAATCATAAAAATAAGTATTGACGAAATGACGGCCATGTTTTGAAAAATCTTAAAAATCAATTTTCCAAAAAAAAAAATTTTTTTTTTTCTTAAAAGTTTTTTTAATGAAATCTTTTGAAAGGTTATGATGAACATTCGTGTTTCAAAACACTTTAGTAAAAAAAAAAATAAAAAATTTTTTTTTGGAAAATTGATTTTAAGATTTTTCAAAACATGGCCGTCATTTCGTCAATACTTATTTTTATGATTCATATACGAAATATTGGTTTTTTTGTTATAGCTTCTATTTTCTAAGTAATGGAAGTTATATCCTTGTACTTTGAAATTTTTTTTTTTGGCCACCTAGTGGGTGTAAATGAAAGCACAAAACAAAGTTAAAAAAATTGTCACGTGACTTTTTAGAAAAAAAAATCCTGTGGCTCTCGCAGCCATTTAGCGCAAAACAAGTCTTCTACAAAATGTTTGTATTTCATTCACCTTTTTGTAAAAAAAAATAAAAAATAAAAAGAATATTATATTGAGATAATCAACTTTTAAGATTTTTAAAAAAATGGCCGCCATTTTGTAAATTTTCAAAATTTTCCAAATTTAAAAATGGAAAATAAATTGATGTTTAAAATGCTACAAGAATCCGAAAACAAAAATTTAAAAAATTTATTTTTGACAAAATGGCGGGACTTAGAAAAAAAAATGGCATCGATTTTTCGCAAAAACACCACTTGGACACTATGAAGTTTTATGCCCATAACTTGGAAAAAAATTTTTTTTTCCCAAAACTAATAATGAGAGGTCTCCATGCTAAGCACTTAGAACATCTCTGTGAATTTTTATAAAAATCAGAGAACCCAACTGCAAATTTCGAAAAAAGTGAGATGATCACAGCCTTATGATCCTTACTATCAACAAAATGGAGTATTCCAGGCCCAGCTGCTGAAAAAGAGCCACAAACCATTAGTGAACCATGGTCATGTTTTACATATGGTTTAAGGTTTTTCGAATAAGGTGCTTCAGTTGGTTTTCTCCATATGTATGGTCTGCCGTCTGATCCAAAAGTATTAATCTTACTTTCATTCAAGAAGAGGACATTTTTCCAAGAGAAAAAATCTTTATGGCAGTGAGTTTTAACAAACAGCAACCGCGCCTCTTGATGCTTGTTCTTTATTAAAGGAAAACATTAGTAAAACATGAAGGTGGTTCACTAATGGTTTGGGGCTCTTTTCAGCAGCTGGGCCTAGAATACTCCATTTTGTTGATGGAAGTAAGGATCATAAGACTTATTTGAACATTTTAAGACTAAATTTACTGCAACTTAAGGATGCACTTGGTCAATGTAGTGATATGTATTTTTACCAAGAAAACGATCTCTTAAAATCTTGTGGAACTATTTGGACGCAAAAGTTCGCCAGCACAATATTTGTTCAAAAACTGAACTGAAAAGGGAAAATGGGAAAAAATTTATCCGAGCTATTGTGAAAACTAGTTCAAAGGATGCCAAAAGAACTAAACATGACAAAAAAAAACAAAATAATGTACACTAATTACTGAACTCATGTAAAAATTATAATTTTGTTAAGGTGTACGACTTTGGCTTTGGTACTGAATATGCTTGATTTCTGTAACTTTTTATTTATTTTCAAAAATAACGGAAAATTTCAAGTTTGGTTTTTTGTTAAAATTTTACTTAAAATTTCTTAAATTATTTTTGCATAGTTAGTTTTGGGGCATTGAAAAATAGTTAGTTTGGTGTACGACTTTGTCTTTGACCTACTGTATGTTATGTCGGTGATTCTCCGAAAAATGTACCATTCAATGTTCCCGGTCAAAAACCTTGTTTTAAGTTCAAATATGATATTATTACTATTTAATACAGATTCTCAACAACAGCTTCTTAGTTTTTTACTATGAAATTACAGCATAAAATGTTAAAAACTCATTCTCCTGACTGTCCTAAACAGCTCGATAGTGCACTTTGCTCGATTCGTATATTATGTTTAAAAAAAAAAAGAAACGTGTATGACATTGTTTGTAAAAGTATATCTTCTTCGCCTTATATGCTGAACATTACAGTCATCTAAAAAGGACTACCATTAGCTCGAGGTCCTTTTTATAGTTATTAGAGCTGGTTCACACGACAGACAAAACAGTCGGGTGATAGTTCTATTCTCCATTGCGGCATATGAGAGCAAACACAAGAGCGATTTGCTACCGGGTGATTAAAAATCTCAGAGCAAACTGAGATACGATCGCAACCCGACTAAAAGATCACAAAAAATTTGGCGCAAACACAAACCCGATTCAGACATGATAGTTGCGCAACTATTCTGTCTGCCGTGTGAACCAGCTCCACCAACACGTACCCAGAAGGCCGACAACAAATCCTGCGCGGGACACTGATGTTCTTGTACTTTTTTTATTAAAAAATTCTTTTCCTGTATTCAACCGCGAACGGTAAAAATGTTCACCATTTTATTTTTTAAATGCCGAAGTTTACTGAAATCTCCCGTGATTATCTGATCAAACGCTACAAATGCTAATTTTACAAAGCACATGTATTAAACAAAATAAAGGCGCCTTACAACTTGCAAGTCGCACGTAATTAATTTGTAAGGTTAGAAACCAAAAATTCCACGTGATGTGACCATGAATAAATAACAATCAAGGACACTTGACAAAAAGTTTCTATGACATTTCACATAACAGGTCTGTATGTTATGATTTTCAGTAACTAATTTTGGGAGAGTAAAACACTATTTACTCGCAAAAAGAAAAATATGCTTTGTGCAATCCAAACAGAATCCAGTAACTATTAGCCAGTAAAAACTTAAGGCCAGTCAAATTAGATACTGGCCATATATGTGAGTCTTGCACTAATTCTAAACTTCATAAAACCTGTACCAATCGATAGATACTTTTACCCAGAATAATATATCAAAATGGGTTCTCACAATTAGGGAAATTATGTAAATTGGGGCTTTCCCCGTGCAGTACCAAGAAAAATTTTGATGTTTCCGATTTTAGTAAAATAAATAATAATAATTAATTTTCTCAAAGAATAAGTTAGTTTTCAATATACACATACATCAGCGTAAAAACAAATAATAAAAGGATTAATAAACTTTTAAAAATAACTTAACGTTTAATTAATTCATAAAATATTAACAATTTCGGTAATAAATATTGAAATTTTGTTAGTTATAGTCCCGTATTTTTCAGAATTGATTAAAACACATTTAATACCCTAAATATCTACCATTGTTGATGCATTTTTCTATTTTCCGGAGAAAGACGATCCCAACTTCCGACAGTTTCTCCAGGAATGTTATACCAAACTTTTTGAATATTTTCACATAAAATTTCTTTGAAATTGCTCGCTTAAGTTCTTTACAAAGGTTTTCACTCCACTTAAGAGCGCCTACATTATGCTCTTGGAATCATGCTTTGGCAAATAGGGATGAATGCTTGAGATCATTGACCTGCTGAAATTTCCACATGTCCTCGGCATATGGTAGCTGTACCGTTTTTAACAAATCCTTGTACACGAATCTATCCACTACGCCATCAATTTGATGTATCTCATCTACACCTTGCCACGAAAAAAAAAGTCCTTTGCTATTAAGCTGCCTCCTCCGTGCTTCACAGTTTTATTTGTGAACCTAACGTGGAATTCTTTGCCTTTTGGCTGACGAACGTTTCTCTCCGTCTTATTGATCTGGCAAGTTGGAAGTTGACGGAAATTGGTATCTTCTATGCCCGGAAAATAGAAAAAGTCATCAACCATAATGTCGGATGACGGTATCGTCTATTCAGTAAAATACGGGACCATGATTAACAAAATTTCAATTTTTATTACCAAGTTTTTGGGCACACCTATTATTCCGACCAACCGAAATTGCTAGTGCAGGCAAATTAGGTAAAAACAGGTATTCATTTCTAATTTTGTTGAACATGCACTGATTTTGATCCGACAAGGCTCATTTTGTTCGTAATAAAATTTAAAACAAAACCAACAAATTAGTTTTTTGCGGCTTTTTCCCAAAACTTTTTTGATCCCCCGTGAACCCCCAAAATTGGATAAATTTAATAAAACTGTTCTAAAATGCTTAAAAATTGAAAATTATGCTTTTCAGGGGGTTTTCTAGGTTGCTGAATCCAAATATGATGTTGGAAAATGAAAAAATTGAAAATGGGGCTCGGAAAACTGCGTACATACCCATTTTAAGTACCAAAAATGAGAAAAAATCGTTATAGTGGACTGCCCGGGGATTTTAGCCTAGAAGTTTTGTTACAGCGAATGAATTTATACAGTCGAGGTGGGATTTTGTTTTTTATACTATAAAAAGTAAAGTTTAATAAAAATTTTTTTGTGCTTTTGATTTGTTTATTATTTAAGCAATAACTATAAAAAGTTAATACAACTCAAAATTAAAAATGTTTGTAACAATTTGCAAACCATTTTTTCTAAACTAATTTGAGATCGCTGAACACGAAAAACCCAATTATTTTTTTTTTTTTCCTTGCGGCCGTTCGTGAGTTATTCGATAATTTCTATTTTCGAGGTTATAGCTCCATATGCATCAATATATTTCTATGACGCCAAGTCCGATAAATTTTATTTTTCCATGTTTACAAAGAGTGATTAATGGCGCTTCTTTGAAATTTTACAAATTTTTGAAATTTTTCACATCAACTTCAAATGAAACATTTGGTTTTTGGCATATAATTTTTTTAAATAATTATTTTTTAGAAATTTTATTAAATGGCGCATATAATTGCAAACATTTTAAGCCTATGTTGAGCAAAATCGAATGAAATTTAGAAAAGATATTAAGGTTTTAGTGCAATAGGGAAATTTCGATTTTTTCAAAAATTAATATTTTTGATACAATCCGCAATGTTCTTCTAAAGAGAATGATTAGAAGTTACTTAAATCATCTTTAAAGGGTTCAATAAGTGTAGGGTGTCCTATCTGGTGGCTGAAAAATTGGGTCTGTTGACTCAGGCCGAACAGTTCGAAAATTCTCACATCTTCCTTATTGCACTAAAGCATTAATATCTTTTGGAAATTTCATTCGATTTTGCTCAACATAGGCTTAAAATGTTTGCAATTATATGCGCCATTTAATAAAATTTCTAAAAAACAATTATTTAAAAAAATTATATGCCAAATACCAAATGTTTCATTTGAAGTTGATGTGAAAAATTTCAAAAATTTGTGAAATTTCAAACTTTTTCCTGCTATAACTCAGTCAATTTTGTTCAAAGCATAATCATTAGTATACTTGTTAGAAGCGCCATTAATCACTCTTTGTAAACGTGGAAAATTAAAATTGATCGGCCTTGGCGTTGATGTATATGGAGCTATAACCTCGAAAATAGAAATTATCGAATAACTCGGGAACGGCCGCAAGGAAAAAAAAAAAAAACTGTGTTTTTCGTGTTCAGCGACCTCAAATTAGTTTACAAAAAATGGTTTGCAAATTGTTACAAATATTTTTGATTTTGAGTTGTGTTAACTTTTTATAGTTATTGCTTAAATAACAAACAAATCAAAAGCACAAAAAAATTTTTGTTAAACTTTTCTTTTTATAGTATTAAAAACAAAATCCCACCTCGACTGTATAAATTCATTCGCTGTAACAAAACTTCTAGGCTAAAATCCCCGGGCAGTCCACTATAACGATTTTTTCTTAAAATGGGTATGTACGCAGTTTTCCGAGCCCCATTTTCAATTTTTCCATTTTCCAACATCATATTTGGATTTAGCAACCTAGAGAACCCCTTGAAAAGCATAATTTTCCATTTTTAAGCATTTTAGAACAGTTTTATTGAATTTATCCAATTTTGGGGGTTCACGAGGGATTAAAAAAGTTTTGGGGAAAAGCCGCAAAAAACTAATGTGTTGGTTTTGTTTTAAATTTTATTACGAACAAAATGAGCCCTGTCGGATCAAAATCGGTGCATGTTCAACAAAATTAGAAATGAATACCTAATTTGCCTGCACTATGTTTATATTTTATGAATAAACCAAACGTTAAGTTATTTTTAAAAGTTTGTAAGGCCTTTTATTATTTGTTTTGACGCTGAAGTATGTTTATATTGAAAACTAACATAATCTTTGAGAAAAAATAAAAACATAACTGAAAGTCAACTTTTTTTGAAAAAAAAAAATATGCTCACACCTATTATTTTGTCCAGCTGTTTAAAGATATATGTCCTTGATCCAGATACAAAATATTTTTACAGTATAAAGTCTGGTTAACGAGCTAGAGGGCTTTAAAAATTTGACAAATCGTCAGGTATGCGTTAATTCGAATCAAATCCTTTAGTTCGTAAACTAGCCTTTATACTGTAACAATATTTTGTATCTGGATCGAGGACATATCGATGCCTTAGAGCGCTATAGTCCTATCTCCACTTTTTGCGATTTTTGCAGTTATGGTTTCTTAGTGGGTTTCTTTATCGAGTGAAAAACTGTGGGATGTCAAAATACCACTAAAACACCAAAATATTCGCAAATTAAGAAAAATCCTATCTCCAAACAGTAATTTTTTGAAGAGTGAATATTCAAATAAGTCACATTTTTAAAAAAAATTCTTCGTTTTTTCGCGTTTTCTTCGCGTTTCATGACTTTTTTGCGACATTTTAGTGAACAAATTTGGTTCCACCCAAGGGTCCACTTTGTTTGTCGGAACCAAAAATTCAAATTCAAATTCAAAAAAAAAAAAAAATTCGTTTTTTCGTGTTTTCTACGCGTTTCGTGACTTTTTACGACATTTTAGTGGACAAAATTCAAAAAATGTACTAAATGTGTCTTTTATTTTAATAGTCGTGGAATTCTATATAAGGGCAAAAGTAATACTGTAAATTAGCTGTGATTTCGTTAGAAATTAATAAAATTGGTTAAAAACAATAAATTATTTTAAAATATACCATAGGTAAAATTATTGCATATATGGTTTTATCAAAATAGCAGCCAATTCTAAATAACCACTGTTTGAAATCTTCTTTTTGCATTTCCCAACATTTGAAAAAATGGAGATAGGACTATAGCGCTCTAAGGTATCGATATACATATAGGTATATCATAATCGAATATTACTAAAATCGAAAACATCAAAAAATTTTACCTCGTACTTCACGGGGAAAACCCCAATTTACATAGTTTCCCGGAAAAATTGGAAGGACCTATTTTGATATGTTGTTCAGGGCAAAATTCTCTATCGATTGGTATAGGTTTTATGAAGATCGGATTTAGTGCAAGACTCAAATCTAATTTCGCTGGTCTAATACTTAGTAAACATATGATTTTGACACTTGGCAATATTTTCCATATATACAAAATGAATTTTTTCTAAAAATTGGTCACTCGAAAAAGGTCACACGGTGTTTTTTAATTTGACAAGCTAAAGACTAAAAATCACAGCATACTATTTATTTTATTGTTTCCATAAAATTTTTAGAAAAAATAAATTTTTTCATTCATAAAAAAATATTGCCAAGTGTCAAAATCTTTTTCATTCATTCATTACCCTGGCGGAAGAACATAAACCGGTTACAAAAAAAACCGGTTGGAAACGTAGTTAAAAAGCAACCGGTTTGAAATTGGTTTAAATTATATGCAGCAAAAACCACTTTGACTTAATTTTTAAAATTTAATATCAAATTTTTTTATTTTCCTTGCTGAGTTTGTCAAATTATCAAGAAATTCAATTCAAATTCATTTTCACAATATTTTTTTTCTTTAAGCTCCTATTTAATTTTCATTAATGTTCTAACTTAGAATAATACTAATTCTAAGATATTTTTTATTAATTAATATTATTAACAGTTTAATATTTGTCTTTGAAACTTGAGTTCCCATATGAATCCCCAATGAATGTTTCAATTAAATTTAAAATATATACATATACTATTGAAGTTCTTGTAGTGGAATTGCAACTACTTAACTAGTTTTTAAATCAGATTTGGTCAATTGACTATTTACCAATTGAAAAAAGATCAATTTCAAACCAGTTGAAAATATATGCAGTGTAGGGCAATTAACTATTTACCGATTTAAAATAAACCGGTTTTAAACCAGTTGAAAATATATGCTGGGTAGGACAATTGCACTGCCCCTATGACATCGCCATGTTAAATAAACCAGTTTCTTGCAAGGAAAAAAGTCAGAATTTCAACCGGTTGTGGTTGAAAAAAAAGTAGTTTTAAACCGCTTTTAAACCAGTTGAATTTCCTATAGGGTATTTATTCATAATTCTCTTGTTACAATACACTTATGCTACATACATACTTACATCTTATTTTTTCTTACTGAACAATTTTTGCTAGTAAAATTTTATCCAGTAAAGTCTGTCACACTCTCTCTTTCTCTCTCATTGCTGGTTTTTTGGGTATACCAAACGCGTTTCAGTCACAATTTGTACAAATTATATCCATAGATGTATGTATTTACATATACATACATATGGTCTCACCCCAACAGAAAATTTCCATGCGCATCCCCATGATGCAATAGCGATGCGCGTCCTTCTCGCATCTAAAGAGCTGATTTTAATGCGCACACTTTCTGCACTATAGGTAGACGATAGGCAGCTTTATTTTTTTTTTTTTGTTGTTTTTTTTTTTTAATATTTCTTATTGCCATCCAAAAAGTATCCAAAGAGCATTTCTGGTAGCGAGAACAAAGTGCGTCCAAAGGGCATTGCTGGTAGCGAGAGCGAAGCGCATCCAAAGAACATTTCTGGTAGCGAGAGCGAAGCTCATCCAAAGAGCATTTCTGGTAGCGGGAACGAAGCGCTTCCTTCCAATGACATGCCAACGTTAATTTCAGCGCTTTTGGATACGAGAGAGATGCGCTTCACTGCTGCTTTAGAGCGCTTCAGAAACTTGCATTTATAGTTCTTAGTGTATGAGTGAAATTTGGTTGGACTATCCCAAAAAACTCTTTCAGTATAGCATTTTGAAACTTTTGGCTTATATGGAAGGTGACACGCCCTCTTGTCCGATTTCATCCAGTTTTTATCACAGCCTGCATTTATAGTCCTTAGTATCTGAGTTAAATTTAGTTCGATTACCTCAAAAAACGCTTTCAGTATACCGTTTTGAAGCTTTTACTTATATGGGAGGAGCCAAGCCCTCTTGTCCGAATTCGCCCAGTTTTTTTTTAGAGCTTGCGCTTACAATTCGTTGTATTTATATGTTTTTCGGTTGCAATGTTGTGAAAAATACTCCTGAAGTACGGGTCTCTCAAATTGTGTGAATGGTTTTTTCGGTGATTTTCGGTTTCTAACGTGCTGCTCTGGAGGCGGTTCTTTTTTCACAATATATCACGTGAAATATTATTTTTTAATGTTATGACTAAAAGATCTGGCCGAGTGGAAGGCCGTGCCACCTCTGGTACGGTGGTAACACACTTGAGAAGATGCTCAAATGGCGATTTTTCATGCGTAATTGCATCTAAAAAAAATGGTATTTTGAGTGGCACAAAACAGTCTAAAACCTTGCGAGCTCATTAAATCTAAGGCCAATTAATGTGTAAAAAATCGCCCCCAGTATAAACTTGAACAATGGCTGGAATGTGCGTCCGCATATGGGGCACATACGTTTGGGATTCTCCATATAATCTGTCATTACTTCTTTAGTTTGCACTACTTTAGAAGCCTAATATTGTACTTTAACTGCATACTAGTTATTTTGAACAAGCTGTTAGTTTGTTTTATTTTTAGCCATAAAGTCAAAGCTGTACGAATCTACCACACCTTCCCTTATTGTTACTATTTTCATTTTGATATTATTTTTGCAACTTTTTAGCATTCTCCTTACTGACAGTGAAGTTAACACCAATTTTAAAATTTTTATACATAATTTCTTAACGTATAATAAAAATTATTTAAGTGAAAGTTTTTTAAATTGTTTAAACATTTAAAAAATACATAAAAAATAGGTTAGAACAAAAAAGATTTGCTTTGGTACATTCTTCGGATATTCACCAATATTTATTAGGAAAATATTTCTGCTGCCATTTTGGCATGACAGTATGCTAAATAGACTAACAAACCTTGTCGTGATCACTCCCGATTTTGAATCAATTGTGAATGCATTTTCTGTATTTCCCTCAATTATATCGTAACGAATTACTGCGCTGCCATTGTTGTCTGCATCAACAGCCTGTACTTGTATAACAAATACATTTTCATATGTTGGCAGAAATAAGGTAACGTTTTTTTGGTGCTCCTTAAAAATTGGAGGGCAATCATTTACATCTTTTACTTCAATTTCAACCATGGCTGGAATCTTCGAAAACATCTTCGGTGCGCCCAAGTCATTAACCTATATGTAAAAATAAAAAAACAAATGTAAGTGTGTGAATTGGAAACGATCGTCTGTTTTGCTCAGAAAGGGTCGGATTTAAGCTCCTGCAATTGGAAGTTGTGCTTGATGTATGAAGACTTGTTTATCTAAAATTGATAAGCATCAAAAAACAAAAAGTATCCTTATAAAAACCCAAGGGCGTACCCAGCTTTACACAAAAGCGGATGAGGGGCATAGAGCAATCACCGCTGCAAGTAAACACTCTATAAAATACATACAAATAACCTAACTTGAAATTGGCAACTTTTCAGTAGAGCTAAAAAATTGTTAAGCTGCTTCTCAATTCTTTTTCTATAGGAAATTGGAACAAAATTTGTTATAGACATTTTAAGCAATCTAAAATATTTGTAGTTTTAAGGCTTATTTTCCCCTGAAAAATAAAAAAATGTTACGTCTTTTTGGATTTCAGGTGATTTCGTTTTTTTAAAAGCTTTTGTGGGGGGCGTAAAATATTTTTTTCAATATTTTGGCGTAAATTTCATCACTTAAAGGTTTTAGGGGTCTCTGATCACGAATCTGAAGACAGAATTTGGAAATTTTGAAACCCATGATGGCCAATGCAATATGGCGCCTCACATCATAATTTTGCCCAAGTCGAAAAAATAAAGCTGGACTTGTTCAAATTCGTCTAAACTTACAAATATAAGTAAGTAGGTTAACAATATTTAGGAATCATGCGTGCCGAGTTTGAGAACTAGCGTTATTTTTTCGACTTGAGCATATTGCACTCGCCATCTTGGATTTGAAAATTTCCAATTTCTGACTTCAAATTTTGGTATCCAATACATTATTTTCCATCCACACAAATTCTGGCGAGGAAGGTGGCGCTGTTGACGTGAAAGTCCCATACGTATAAGAAACAACATTGTTGTGGCGTTTTGTTTTATTTTCAAATTTAACACCCTGACTCGACAAGCTGTTATTCGTGTTAAAATATATTTTAGCCGTGTTCACAATACAGAGCATTTAGACTTACAAATTAGCAAAATAGCAATAATTACCAAATAATTGTGAGCAGTATTAAAAGTATGAACATTGCAAGCTACAAATTTATTTTTCTGAGAAAATTGTATGAGCAAAGAGAACGAGAGCATAAACAAAACATTTTTGTTTAGAAAATAATATATTTGTGCTATAATATTTTTATGCTATGGGTCTTTAGTATTGAAAATGTATAAAAGCATAAATTCAAACCTATATAATTTGTTGTTGTATAGTAGAAAATGTCGAAATTTGGATTCATCCCGAATTGATTTGATTTGATTTGATTTGATTTGATTCGATTCGATTCGATTCGATTCGATTCGATCCGATTCGATTCGATTTGATTTGATTTGATTTGATTTGATTTGATTTGATTTGATTTGATTTGATTTGATTTGATTTGATTTGATTTGATTTGATTTGATTTGATTTGATTTGATTTGATTTGATTCGATTTGATTTGATTTGATTTGATTTGATTTGATTTGATTTGATTTGATTTGATTTGATTTGATTTGATTTGATTTGATTTGATTTGATTTGATTTGATTTGATTTGATTTGATTTGATTTGATTTGATTTGATTTGATTTGATTTGATTTGATTTGATTTGATTTGATTTGATTTGATTTGATTTGATTTGATTTGATTTGATTTGATTTGATTTGATTTGATTTGATTTGATTTGATTTGATTTGATTTGATTTGATTTGATTTGATTTGATTTGATTTGATTTGATTTGATTTGATTTGATTTGATTTGATTTGATTTGATTTAATTTGATTTGATTTGATTTGATTTGATTTGATTTGATTTGATTTGATTTGATTTGATTTGATGTTATGAAATTTTTGTTTCATGACATTTACAAGTCAGATAGAGATTTCCTATGATTAATCTCATGATTTCTCAGATAGTCTACCCAACTTTCATAATTACGGCCTTACTACTGAGAATAAAAAAATGTGAGTTTCGGTTGAAGGGCGAGCACTCGCGACCCTTCTGGGTACGCCCTCGTAAAAACCTTTAAAAAATTTTACACCTCAGTGCTGAAAAAATAAAACCTCTCATTTATTTTTTGTAGGCTCCGAAGTTTTGGAAAGATTTTAGCTTAAATTTAATACATAAAAGTTAAAAGTTTTTCTGCTTTTTATTGACTCGAAAACCACTTGACCGATTTCAATGAAATTTTCGTAGTACGTTAGTCTAGATTAGGGGAAGGTTATAGGCTAGAAAAGTGGGCGGTGCCGCGAAATTCGATATAAGTATGTATATAGGAAACTGTTTGACGCATAGGAATGAAATTCAACACATATGTAAAGGGTCTACGTCCCAGAGAGGGCCAGCAATTGATACCACGATGACAACAACAGCCCAGGCGTTCGAGTCGCTAAAACATCACACATTAGAAAAATGGGCGGCGCCACGCCCCATATATACAAAATTCGACATTTCTTTGATAGTTTTCTAAGCGTGGATGAAGTTTTTAATGTATGTAAATGGCACCGGAAAAAATGGCATGAACCAGAAAAATTGGCGACACCACACCCTGGAAAAAAACTCATCAAAGCTATGAAACTATTTGACGCAGATGAATAAAGTTATTTATACAGGGCCGTGCGCAGGATTTGCTCTGGGGGGGGGGATTTTCATAAAAAAAAAGTAATAACACTATAAAATGCATAGTACATGTATGCCATTCGAAAGGTACTAAAACAACACTTTGCGTAAAAATAAGTTAACATCAAAATAACATGTTTAACTGGTGAAAATTAAAACATATGCAAAAGTGCAAAGTCAAAAATTTTTCAAATTTTCAAAGAAAAAATGCTAAGTTCATTTTTAATAATAAGTATGTACCATTTTTTTTTTTAATTTGTTTATGAAATTAAGTCGATAGCACTAACTCTGGTCACGAAAGCGCATTGAGTCCTGGTGTTTTTAATAAAAATGGTTTGAGCTATCTTTCCGTCAGGCTTTTTGCATTAAGATTTTAGAAAATCAGAATAAGTTTAAAATTTGGAAAGTAGTTTTGCAAACAAACTAAAACAAAATTAGTAATTTGTTCCCTAATAAATAGATTAATTCAATGAAATATGTATTGATTTAAATCATTTTTCATGTTTAATTGCTTTAAGGCTTTGTTGATCAGATTTTTTTTTTTTTTTTTGCAAAGTTGTTCACTGGGGTCCAAGTATCTATACAGAAAAAATTTATTTTTAAATCGATTTTGAAAAACAAGGTTTGACAAAAACTAACTAAAAACTGAGTACGCAGTTAGTTTACCGTTTAGTTTTAAATTCAAAAATCGTATTTCTGAAAATTCTATCTGATCGCGTTAAAGAGACATTGTATTATTAATAACTTTTTTTTTAAAATTTTTTTGTTGAGAAAAAAATGAATTTTTGCGTTTTTTAAGAAAATTAACAAGAAATGAAAATAAAAATGCATATTTTCAATTCAAGTTTTATTGTTGAATTCGAATCTGGCCTTAGAATTGCTATATCTCTTGCGGTTTTCGAGAAATCTTAACCTAAAAGTTTTGTTTTTGAGATTTTTGAGGTTAAATAACAAAACAAGGAAAACTTTAGCCACAAAACCTGATAACGAAACTTAAAGCCAAAGTCTTTTACTTCAAAAATCCGAATCTGTTAACCGTTTTTTACTATCACGTCTGAGATCCGAGTTATCCTTGATTTAAAGTGCAGAAAACGCTATTTTCAGACATATGGCGTGCATCCAGGTATGATCGATTCCGCTCTGGAAATTTTGATGTAAATCTTGTCGACTATGCACCAAAAAAGTGAACGGAATTCTTGAAAAGGTGGAGGAAGACCGACACAAAAGCAGTCAAAACATCGCTTTATAATCTGAGTGAAAAAAATCTCATTGACCTCTTTCAGTATGTGAATCTCAAATTACCATTTGTTTCACACGTTGCAGAATTATCTTGATAGCGTAAAATCGAATTCCCAGTGGATTGCAAAATGGTCTTGACCGAGTTTTTCGAGCAGAAGCCCCAGAAATCCTTTCAGAACCGTATTATGGTTTTGCCCGAAAGATGGCGAGTGGTGGTCAATAACAATGGAAAATATTAGACTAAATAGATTTATTTTGATATGTGAAAAAAAAAAATAATTTAAACTAAGCATTTTTTTTTTTTTTGCTATTTTGAAATTCGATTAAAAAGCACCTAATTTTTACGATCTTTTAGACTGAATTACTTTTAATGCGGGAATGATCTCGATATCGATTTTTGAATTTTTTTTTAAAATACCAAAATAAAATGATTCCAATTGAAAAATTGCTGGTTCTAATTTTTTTGATCAGAAAACTAATCACTGGACCAACAATTTATATTTTTTGTTACTTTCTTTCTAAAAACCTTCATAACTGCTTAAAGTATCCGTTAAAATTATTGACTCTGAGACAAAATTCCTCAAGCGAATCTCTTTTTCCCAACATGCGAATTTTAAAGCCAAAATCGGTGGACACGTTCTCCTAACAGATATAGCCGTAAACTCTGTTTTGAAAAAAAATCTTTTTTAAAATTTTTGGATATTCGAGCTTCAAGGTCAATTTTTAAATTAAAAACTTTGTTTTAAATTTTTAGATTTTTATTCCAATATTTCGATTGCCATTGGCAATCATGCTCAGGGACTATAAAAATTATTTTTGTAAAAGTTACAAGCTATTGAAGTTTGTAATAGCTCTACATTAAATTTCAATATCTTTTGATTGCGTGGATGAAATTTGATTCACAAAACGCGAGAATTGTGTAAAATGCTTGTACTTTAATAAACGAAATATATTATTGCAAAAAAATTATTATTTTGTTGTAAATTTACAAGAAACTATAAATAAATGTATAAATAATGCACATCTCAATGCTCTTGATGATTTAAAACTAAAATATTTGTAACTGCGTAATTTAGTGGTATTATTTCTGAAAAAAAAAAAATTTATAGTTGCTGGTAGTTTTCAATTTATGACAGGTTTCCTAACTACCTTTCAAAAATTTCTATACAAATTTTCTAATATTTTTATTACAGGATTTTAAATAGAAAAAAAAATATCGACTTTAATATTAAGAAAAAATTTATGAAAAAATAATGTGAAATTTGTATAGAAATTTTTGAAAGGTAGTTAGGAAACCTGTCATAAATTGAAAACTACCAGCAATTAAAATTTTTTTTTTTTTCGGAAATAATACCACTAAATTACGCAGTTCAAAATATGTAATTTGTAGATCATCAAGAGCATTGAGATGTGTATTATGTATTTATTTATTTAAATTTTTTTGTAAATTTACAACAAAATAATAATTTTTTTGCAATAATATATTTCGTTTATTAAAATACAAGCATTTTACAAAATTCTCGCGTTTTCTGAATCAAATTTCATCCACGCAATCAAAAGATATTGAAGTTTTAATGTAGAGCTATTACAAATTTCAATAGCTTGTAACTTTTACAAAAATAATTTTTATACATAGTCCCTGAGGATGATTGCCAATGGCAATCGAAATATTGGAATAAAAATCTAAAAATTAAAAATTTAAAACAAAGTTTTTAATTTAAAAATTGACCTTAAAGCCCGAATATCCAAAAATTTTAAAAAAATAATTTTTTTTCAAAACCGAGTTTACGGCTGGTTACATATCCGTTAGGAGAACGTGTCCACCGATTTTGGCTTTAAAATTCGCATGTTGGGAAAAAAGCGATCCGCTTGAGGAATTTTGTCTCTCTGTGAATGGTTTAAATTGAGCTAATCCACAGGCATAGTCAAAATGACTATGATATTATAAATAAAATTATAGGCATTCTATTTTATTTCAATACATATTTTCAATTCATAAATATTTATTTTTTTTTTTTTTTGGATGAAAGATCTTCCTGGGGGGTTTGAACCCCCAAACCCCCCGTGCGCACGGGCCTGTTTGTATACACATACATATGTAAAACGCACCGGGACAAAGGTGAGGCAACGCTCACTTGGCTTTAAATAACTTATAACTCTAGGGGAGAAAGGGGCATGATAGCTACACAAAAAATTTATTTGAATAAAAAAAAATCTTGCTGAACTTACCATGACTTTAAACTTAAATTTGGGAATAGATTCAAAGTCTAAACTCTTGATAACTTTTACTGCACCTGTAGAAACATCAATTGAAAAATATTCCTTTGCCACGTCATCAATGATATTGTATTCAATCATTCCGTTGGTACCAATGTCTGCATCCGTAGCATTAAGTAACAGCGGGCTGTAATATTTAAGAAACTAAACGTTATATTCTTCTTTAAAAAAATTCTGTCTTTTTAGTTTTGTTTCCACGAATATGTGAGTTCGACACTGAGGAAACTTCAATTGTTAAATAAGCACGTTTTCCTCCGTACAATCAATTCAATTATTCAAAAACCAAATTAAATTTTAGCCTAAGATCATTTATATAATCTTTAAAAATCCAACAAATATTTGTATAGGCTTTTCGGGTTCCAATTGTTAAAAAATCTAATTTAAACAAGACAGGGTGGAACCTATGTAATAAAAATAACTACTCAAGGATTGATACTGTCCAAATTCAAAAACTTTATCAATTAAATACTCTCGCCAAGACCCTAATATTAAACTAAACGATCAAATTTTATTGTTTTTATTTGTAAAATACTTAACAAACTGCTTATATGAACTTAAATCGAAATTGTGAACTTACTAAAACTGAAAATAAAAACTAAGACTTTTTGTCAAATGATTTTTAATGGAAAAGTTAATATATTTTTCATAAAAAGGAAACTTATCACAAAAGTAGTGCTTTTATCAGATTTGCTTTTGGCATAACGTAGTGAGCAAGTTATTGAGGCGGAATTAATGACGAATATTTTTGAACACTGCTCACATTTTTTTTTTTTTTTGTTTGGCTCATCGGTGTCTTCAAAAAACGTCCAAGCGACACTTCGCTTATTTTTACCTGTTGTGTTTTCCAATATTATAACCGACTGTAAATTTGAACACCAACTCTAACTTGCTCTGAAATCGTTCAACAAAGCAAACGAGCAACGCAAAACTTACGATCTGCAATCAGGGCTACCTTCGAGGTACTTTTTTGTATCCTTAAGGCTTTCGGGCATGAGGATTCCTCTCTTGCAAAAAATTTGGGCATTTTGTAATTTTTTTTTATATCCGATTCAATGTCAGGATTTTAGTCATAAATACCAAATTTAAATATGCTGTAATTGATGTAGACATCATGTCTATATGACTTTTTGTTGTAGAGATATAGTAACTGAAAAAAAAAAAACTCGCGAACCAACGAACTGAGTTGAGCTGAGTTAAACCAACTCGGTTCAGTACTGAAATTGTGTGAAAAGCTCATGAGTTTTGAGTTTGTTCGAACCAGTTCGGCTCGTTGCACAGCCTTACGAGAAAGGTATAAAAAAAATGTTGTACTTCCGTGATAAGCTCTATGACCCAACCATACTTAAAGTTCATGAAAAACATGATATCAAATCCGATTGCGCAAACCACTTTGATATGGGTGACCTATATGACGACAGTATTTTGACCGAACCTCCATTCACTGCAAGGATTCCCTACGAGCTCTGATGGAGTGTATAGATTTTGACGATCCACCGCTGTCTGATCCACAAATCCTGTCAGATATTCAAGGGACTGAGTGATTTGTGCAAATGCTTACCAGTGTTTCACGACGTGTAATAAACAAATATCGCGATGATGTTATGGCAGTCACTATAGAGAGTCGTTTCACAATTCCCCAAATGGACAGCAAAGAGAGATTTAAAAATTAACTTCAAAACCTTAGCTTAAATCTTGTTTTAAGTTTTGTAACGAACTCCGGTTTCCCCGGTTTTATAGCTGGGATATACTCAGCCTTTCCAAGATTCAAGGTCCGTTTCAAGATAGAAGAGAGTTAGTTTCGTGTTTTAATTATTATATTTTATTGGTGGTTTTGACCAGGTTTTATAAATTTACAATTCAAGTTTTGTTACAATATTAGTTTTCTTACTTTCAGCTTTATATAATTCAATTTTATTCTTAACAATGTATAAAATAAACTTAGTAATAATTATCTAATTATTCAGTGGATTTAGCGTTATATAATCCAATTCGGTTTCTAAAAATAGTAATAATTTAGGTTTGGTTCTTCAAGCGGAGTGATTCACGAAGTATCTGATTCCCAGGGGCGATCCGGGACAAGAGAGCGAGAGGTAGAAATTGGTTTCGATGTTCGCGGTTAACGTATACTAAGAATATAGACGAGTTCGTTGAATAGCTTAGTTAAAGAATTATTGTATTATGTATTGTAGAATGTCCGAGTTGGGACATGAGAATATTAGACTGTCGACCAACAAGTCTGAGGTCTAATAAAAGACTAGGGCGATCTGGGGCAAGAGAAAGCAAGCGAAGTAGAATGTCCGAGTTGGGACACGGGAGTATTAGACTGTCGACCAACAAGTCTGAGGTCTAATAAAAAACTAGGGCGATCTGGGACAAAAGAAAGCAAGTGCAGTAGAATGTCCGAGTTGGGACACGGGAGTATTAGATTGTCGACCAACAAGTCTGAGATCTAATAAAAGACTAGGGCGATCTAGGACAAGAGAAAGCAAGTGCGGTAGAATGTTCGAGTTGGGACACGGGAGTATTAGATTGTCGACCAACAAGTCTGAGGTCTAATAAAAAACTAGGGCGATCTGGGACAAAAGAAAGCAAGTGCAGTAGAATGTCCGAGTTGGGACACGGGAGTATTAGATTGTCGACCAACAAGTCTGAGATCTAATAAAAGACTAGGGCGATCTAGGACAAGAGAAAGCAAGTGCGGTAGAATGTCCGAGTTGGGACACGGGAGTATTAGATTGTCGACCAACAAGTCTGAGATCTAATAAAAGCCGAGGGCGATCTGGGACAGGAGAAATCAAGCGAAGTAGAATGTCCGAGTTGGGACACGGCAGTATTAGACTGTCGACCAACAAGTCTGAGGTCTAATATAAGACGAGGGCGATCTGGGACAAGAGAACTCAAGTGAAGTAAAACGTCCGAGTTGGGACACGAGAGTATTAAACTTGTCGACCAATAAGTCTGAGGTTTAATAAAAGCCGAGGGCGATCTGGAACAAGGGAAATCAAGCGAAGCAAAACGTCCGAGTTGGGACACGAGAGTATTAAACTTGTCGACCAATAAGTCTGAGGTTTAATAAAAGCCGAGGGCGATCTGGGACAAGAGAAATCAATTTAAGTAAAACGTCCGAGTTTGGACACGAGAGTATTAAACTTGTCGACCAATAAGTCTGAGGTTTAATAAAAGCCGAGGGCGATCTGGGACAAGAGAAATCAGTTGAAGTAAAACGTCCGAGTTTGGACACAAGAGTATTAAACTGGTCGACCAACAAGTCTGAGGTTTAATAAAAGCCTAGGGCGATCTGGGACAAGAGAAACCAAGCGAAGCAAAACGTCCGAGTTGGGACACGAGAGTGTTAAACTTGTCGACCAATAAGTCGGAGGTTTAATAAAAGCCGAGGGCGATCTGGGACAAGAGAAAGCAAGTGAAGTAAAACGTCCGAATTTGGACACGCGAGCGAAGTCAAGAGAAAATTAGTTGATCGACGAAAATGTCTGAACAACTAACGAGAGTACAGCGTGTAGCTATCAAGAGCGGTTAGCCGATCGACGAAAATGTCTGAACGCTAACGAGAGTGCAAGGTAGGCAGTGAAATCACTGCCAGAGCTCTTGCTCCTGTGGCTGCTCAAGCCAGACTGATTTTGTATGGCCAGCAAACTGCTATTTATATCAAAAAAATGTATAGCGGCTACCAACAATTTCATTTCTGGCACGTGTTGTATGCATGATCTGCATTCCGATGTTTTGTTGTTGCTTGTTGTTTTCCAAAATTCTACACATGGTTAGCGATGGCTGCTGCAGCATTGTTGTTGGTTGTTTATCCAATTCTCGTACACGTGGCTGCCGTAGAGTTGTTGCTGACTTTCTTCTGATTTTTTTTACATGTGATGCTGGCATGATCGCGTGATTGCTTTGCTGTTGGTTTCTATGAATATGTTTTATTATTATATGTAAATATGAATATGAAAAAAAATGTTAGGATTAATATTTTTTTTTGAGGAAAATATTGATCCTTACATCCCCCTCCTACTTAGGGGAATGAAACTGCACGGTTACTTCCGATATGCAGATTCGTGATATGGCTTTACCTCACCGATATAGACTGTCCGGACGTGAGAGTCACCTTCTTTCCGTACCTGGAGAATTACGGGGGAAGCATAGGCTACAACTTGATATGGCCCGTCGAACTTTGGGGCTAATTTTGCTGCAAAATTATCAGCTGCCTTGGATAGATGATGCTGCTTCAGCCATACTTTTTCGCCTATTTTTGGGGACCACGATCTCTTCCTCAGGTTATAGTGCTTTGCCTGATCTTGAGCTGCTCTTTCCATATTTCTCCTGACAATGAGGAAAACATCTTTTAATGTAGTTTCTTTTTCTTGCGGAGTTTGCGGTTGTCTGCCTGTTCCGAGTGTTACTTCGTCGAAAAGAGTACCGGGAAGTCTTGGTTCCCTTCCTTGTATCAGAAACGCAGGACTGAAACCAGTAGAGGCCGCGATTGAAGTATTGAAGGCGAGGGATATCTCCGGGAGATGTTCGTCCCAGGATTTTTGTGATGGCCCGGTATACTGTGCTATCATGGTTTTTATTGTTCTGTTGACTCTTTCTGTTGGGTTTTCTTGGGGTGTATAGGGTGCGGTGAATTGTTGCCGTACTCCTAAGGTTGATAGATATTTCCGGAACTCTTTACTCGTAAATTGAACGCCGTTGTCAGTCACCAGGACTTTCGGTACGCCAAATCGTGCTATGATACGTTCCCTGATTGCCTTTTTAAGGCTGGCGCTGGTTGCTTTACGCAATGGCACGATTTCTGTCCACTTGGAAAATTTATCGAAAAACACCAGTAACATACTGTTGCCATGTGATGAGCGTGGAAGGGGTCCAATAAAATCCGCGCAGAGAATTGCCCAGGGCTCCTCTGCGATCTGGGATAACATTTTCCCGGCTGCCTTCTGCTGGCTTACTTTAAATTGTTGGCAATTTAAACATCCTCTCACGTAGCGTTTCACATCCCTAAACATGCCTGGCCAGTAGTACTTATTTGCCACTCTAGCGAGGGTTTTATGGGTTCCCATGTGACCTGCTCCTGGCTGGTCATGATTTTCTTTTAGTACTCTATCCCTCAGATAGGATGGGACACACAGTTTCCAGGATATGCAGCCTTCATCTTCAGTGGGGTGTGAAATGTGGCGATATAGTTGATCATTTTCGATGGTGTATTCTGGGAACTTGCTTGGTTCTGTTCTCACGTCGTTGAGTTTTTTCTTCCACCATGAGCATTGTGGGGTCGCTTGTTGGTTTGTCGTGATTTGTCCTAGAGTTTCGACTGGTTCTCGGGATAAGGCGTCGGCTAGAACGTTGAGTTTTCCCTTGCGATATTGTACTTCAAAGTTGAACTGCTGCAGCTCAAGGGCCCATCGTGCAATCCTTCCAGACGGACTTTCTATTGAATTCAGCCATTTTAAAGACAGGTGATCAGTGATTACGATGAATTTATATCCTTCTAAATAAGGGCGCATTTTACGAATGCCCCATATTATGGCCAGACATTCTTTTTCCGTGGCTGAATAATTGGCTTCGGCTCCGTTGAGGCGTCTGCTTGCATAGGCTATGACTCGTTCTATACCGCCGATTTGCTGCGTTAATACGGCACCTAGCCCATAATCGCTAGCATCAGTCTGTAGTACAAATGTCTTCGTGAAATCTGGGCAGGCTAAAACAGGGGCTTCTGTTAACTTTTGTTTTAGTTCCTTGAAGGCTTCCTCTTGTTCGGTACCCCACGTCCATCGTTTCCCTTTCTTAAGCAGTGACGTTAAGGGTAGTACCACTTTTGCGAATTCAAGAACAAATCGCCTGTACCACGATGCTATTCCTAGGCAACGGCGCAACTCACGCAAATTGGTAGGTGACTTTAGCTGCTGTATAGCGGAAATCTTTTCGGGATCGGTGTGGATGCCGTGATTGGTAACCAGGTGGCCAAGGTATTTTATTTCCTTCTTAAAGAAATCACATTTCTCGGTGTTAATTTTAAGATTCGCCGCCCTTAAACGTGAGAGTACTTTTCGTAGGTTTATTTTGTGTTCTTCGAGTGTTCTTCCTGTTACAATGATGTCGTCCAGGTATGCAAAAGCATATGGTTCCATATCTGGCCCTATCACTTGGTCTAGGGCTCGTTGAAAAGTTGCTGGGGCTGAATGTAGCCCAAATGGCATGACTCGCCACTGGAAAAGTCCTCGTCCAGGAACAGTGAAAGCGGTATACTGTTTACTTTCCGGGCTCATAGGAATTTGCCAATAGCCATTTTTCAAATCTATGCTGCTGATGTATTCTGCGTCTCGAAGACGATCCAGAATATGACCTATGCGGGGTAGTGGATATGCATCTGGGACAGATTTAGCATTGAGTTGCCGATAGTCCACGCAAAGTCTCCATTTTCCATTTTTCTTTTTGACAAGCACTATGGGCGCACTGTGAGGGCTGTGGGATGGTTCGATGTTACCCTGGCTTAGTAATTCATCGATTTCCTTATCGATTATTTCTTGCATTGCAGGATTTCTGGGGAAGTATCTTTGTTTTATTGGTTGTTCGTCACGCATTATAATTTTGTGTGCTGTGATGTTTGACGTTCCGTGTATACTTTCGAATTTTGGCAGTTCTTCTCTCAGAAACTGATCTATCTCTTCTTCTTCGGTGGGCTTATTTACACGCATGGTTGTTATAAGCGGTGGTTGCGTTGTGGTGTTGCCTGAGTTCCACAGGGAGATTTGTTTATTGCCAATCGTGATCGTGGTGTTCATTCGCGTTAAATAATCCATTCCAAGGATTAAGTCATCTATGGCGTCTGTCAGTATGAGGAGTTTTAATCTGCATGTGTTGTTGCCTAACGCAATATTTGTTTCTAGTGTTTGTTGAATTATTTTTGTGGTTCCATCGGCGAGTTGTATAGTGATGTCAGTGCTGGCAATGTTTTCCCTGGTTGCTAATTTTCTTGCCAGGCTTATTTTAATAAAACTCCTAGTGGCTCCTGTGTCGATAGTTGCCATTACAGGTGCATTCTCAAGGATGACAGGCGCTAGGATGTGGTTGTCTTTAATGACTAATGACGCTGCATTGGACGAGGGAAAGCTGGTTCGATTGGCCCCGACTGCCCTCGGTCTTGGCGGCGGCCTGCGTCGTTTCCCGAATTTTGTCTGCAGCATTCGTATGTCCTGAGACCTCTGCGTCCGCACTCCCAGCAGAACAATATTTGTGGATTTCGGCACTCTCGAGATAGGTGCCCCTGCTGTCCACAACGTCTACAGGCGCCGCGGGGGTTGATCGGCTCATCATTGACTTCGTTAGCAGCTCGGTGTCGTTCCATTCTTGGTGTTTGTCTAGCAGTGTGCTGGTTTCTTCGAGATTGAATATCTTCAAAATCTCCGCTGAGTTTTATAAGTTCGTCCAAGGTTTCAAAGTCCCTTCGCCTAATGTAGATCTGATAATCCTCATGACAATTGCGATAAATTCGTTCTAGCTTTTGTTTTGGTGTAAGTTGTGAGTGTCGCATTAAGCTTTGTAATTGTATTACATAGTCCTTAAATTTTTCGCTGCTTCGCTGCGTCCGCTGGCGTATCTCATCCTCTAAATTTTCGAAGAATCGCGGTGGCAGGAAAAATGTAAGGAAATCAGCTCTGAAGTCCTCCCATTCGCTCCACTGTTTATTGTTGTTGCGAAACCATATCAATGCTTTGTCCTTCAGCAATTCAGGCATAGTTCTTGGTAGCAAATCCCTGTTGAGACCATAGGTGTCAGTGAGTTCTTCCACTCTTTCGATGAAGCTCATTGGATCCCTACCACCATCGTATTTTAGGGACCATTTGCGCACCTGGTCAATCATTGTAGGATAATTGGCTTGGAGAAACGTTGGCGTATTCTGGTGCGAACTAAGGGAAGGAGCTGTTGGCACTGTTAACGATGGCTGAGATGTGATAGCCGGGGCTGTGTCTAGTGTTTGTGGCTTTTGCTGCTGTGGAGTGGGTGTGGTACTGCGTGCGTGTTTAATTTCTAATTCTTGAAGTCGTTCAATGTGTTCTTGAGTGTGTTCTTCTTCTGAAATGAAGGCTGCCAAGCGTTTCCTTAGTTCATCGACGGTACCGGTGCTGGTGAGTCCAAATTCGGTCGAGTATGTTTCTAGGTCTTCCTTCCGCAAGGAATAAACCCATGTGCAGCGTAATGTTGCTTTAATTTTTGTCATCGTGGTGATTTTATATTATTTTTTTTTTTATTTTACTCTCTTCTATATTTGTTTGTTTGAACCACTAGGGTCCCTGCTCGGGCGCCACTTGTAACGAACTCCGGTTTCCCCGGTTTTATAGCTGGGATATACTCAGCCTTTCCAAGATTCAAGGTCCGTTTCAAGATAGAAGAGAGTTAGTTTCGTGTTTTAATTATTATATTTTATTGGTGGTTTTGACCAGGTTTTATAAATTTACAATTCAAGTTTTGTTACAATATTAGTTTTCTTACTTTCAGCTTTATATAATTCAATTTTATTCTTAACAATGTATAAAATAAACTTAGTAATAATTATCTAATTATTCAGTGGATTTAGCGTTATATAATCCAATTCGGTTTCTAAAAATAGTAATAATTTAGGTTTGGTTCTTCAAGCGGAGTGATTCACGAAGTATCTGATTCCCAGGGGCGATCCGGGACAAGAGAGCGAGAGGTAGAAATTGGTTTCGATGTTCGCGGTTAACGTATACTAAGAATATAGACGAGTTCGTTGAATAGCTTAGTTAAAGAATTATTGTATTATGTATTGTAGAATGTCCGAGTTGGGACATGAGAATATTAGACTGTCGACCAACAAGTCTGAGGTCTAATAAAAGACTAGGGCGATCTGGGGCAAGAGAAAGCAAGCGAAGTAGAATGTCCGAGTTGGGACACGGGAGTATTAGACTGTCGACCAACAAGTCTGAGGTCTAATAAAAAACTAGGGCGATCTGGGACAAAAGAAAGCAAGTGCAGTAGAATGTCCGAGTTGGGACACGGGAGTATTAGATTGTCGACCAACAAGTCTGAGATCTAATAAAAGACTAGGGCGATCTAGGACAAGAGAAAGCAAGTGCGGTAGAATGTTCGAGTTGGGACACGGGAGTATTAGATTGTCGACCAACAAGTCTGAGGTCTAATAAAAAAACTAGGGCGATCTGGGACAAAAGAAAGCAAGTGCAGTAGAATGTCCGAGTTGGGACACGGGAGTATTAGATTGTCGACCAACAAGTCTGAGATCTAATAAAAGACTAGGGCGATCTAGGACAAGAGAAAGCAAGTGCGGTAGAATGTCCGAGTTGGGACACGGGAGTATTAGATTGTCGACCAACAAGTCTGAGATCTAATAAAAGCCGAGGGCGATCTGGGACAGGAGAAATCAAGCGAAGTAGAATGTCCGAGTTGGGACACGGCAGTATTAGACTGTCGACCAACAAGTCTGAGGTCTAATATAAGACGAGGGCGATCTGGGACAAGAGAACTCAAGTGAAGTAAAACGTCCGAGTTGGGACACGAGAGTATTAAACTTGTCGACCAATAAGTCTGAGGTTTAATAAAAGCCGAGGGCGATCTGGAACAAGGGAAATCAAGCGAAGCAAAACGTCCGAGTTGGGACACGAGAGTATTAAACTTGTCGACCAATAAGTCTGAGGTTTAATAAAAGCCGAGGGCGATCTGGGACAAGAGAAATCAATTTAAGTAAAACGTCCGAGTTTGGACACGAGAGTATTAAACTTGTCGACCAATAAGTCTGAGGTTTAATAAAAGCCGAGGGCGATCTGGGACAAGAGAAATCAGTTGAAGTAAAACGTCCGAGTTTGGACACAAGAGTATTAAACTGGTCGACCAACAAGTCTGAGGTTTAATAAAAGCCTAGGGCGATCTGGGACAAGAGAAACCAAGCGAAGCAAAACGTCCGAGTTGGGACACGAGAGTGTTAAACTTGTCGACCAATAAGTCGGAGGTTTAATAAAAGCCGAGGGCGATCTGGGACAAGAGAAAGCAAGTGAAGTAAAACGTCCGAATTTGGACACGCGAGCGAAGTCAAGAGAAAATTAGTTGATCGACGAAAATGTCTGAACAACTAACGAGAGTACAGCGTGTAGCTATCAAGAGCGGTTAGCCGATCGACGAAAATGTCTGAACGCTAACGAGAGTGCAAGGTAGGCAGTGAAATCACTGCCAGAGCTCTTGCTCCTGTGGCTGCTCAAGCCAGACTGATTTTGTATGGCCAGCAAACTGCTATTTATATCAAAAAAATGTATAGCGGCTACCAACAATTTCATTTCTGGCACGTGTTGTATGCATGATCTGCATTCCGATGTTTTGTTGTTGCTTGTTGTTTTCCAAAATTCTACACATGGTTAGCGATGGCTGCTGCAGCATTGTTGTTGGTTGTTTATCCAATTCTCGTACACGTGGCTGCCGTAGAGTTGTTGCTGACTTTCTTCTGATTTTTTTTACATGTGATGCTGGCATGATCGCGTGATTGCTTTGCTGTTGGTTTCTATGAATATGTTTTATTATTATATGTAAATATGAATATGAAAAAAAATGTTAGGATTAATATTTTTTTTTGAGGAAAATATTGATCCTTACAGTTTCTCTGTTTTGTTTTTATTTCAAAAAACATATTCGGCAAATTATTTAATTGTAGTAATGTACGTTTTGCAGCATTTTTGACCATTTTTCAACAAAACCTGTTCGAAATTCGGCCTGAATAAGAAAATTTGTAAATCCGAAAACCAATGATACATATAGGTTGTTTTATTTAAGATGATACAATAGTGTAAGTGAATAGTTAAGTTAATAAAAAAAAAAACGCGTTCCTTTTCATGAGTCAAATTCAAAATGTTAAATTTTTCATCAAAATAGCTGGCTTTTATTTTAAGGTCGCCAATTTTAATCACATATTTCTAACATTAGTTTGGCTAAAATTCTTCCTTAAGTTATAAATGGAAAAGAGCGTTTCGTTTCATGTCTTATGAGTCACACTTATTTAAACAACAATTTAAGACAGAAAACATTAACTTCTTAAAATTTCCTTATACTTCTTTAAAGAACGGTTCTTTAGTTATTTTTCAAGACTATTTTCACAGTCTTAGGGCTTAAAATAACTTAGTTATGGCCAAAGTTTTGTCATAATCTATAGCAAAATGTCCCGTGAGTCACAATGGAATGCCCCTTATATAAAAATACCGTAGCAAATTTTTACCTTAAAAAGCGGGGGCTCGATATTATGTCTTAGACCCATAGTTTATTGGTCTAATTTTCTTAGAATTGTCCATAAATTACGTTACCGGTAGACGATTTGTCATTTTTGTTCCACCCGAACAATTTGACCCTCACTAATACACATACTTAACTAATATCTGTGGACTTTTGACAAAACAACCTAACTCGAAATAAGACAATTTTCCAGGAGTTTAATCATAAACATAAAACTTAAATACGCTTCTCTTGGTAAAATCGCCATATCTCTATGACTTTTAGTTGCAGAGAACCAAAAATTAACCTATCTCGATGTTTTATTTCGAATTGCATTTGACAAAACATCTTATCTCAAATAGGTTAAAAAATTCAAGCATTTGCAACAACAAAAAACTTTTACAAATGCTTTTCACAAAATAACTTTAAACGACATAAGAAAATGCTTTTTTCTTCACAAAACATCTTAAGTCGAGATAAGATACAGGGTTAAATGGCAAACAAAATTTGACAAAAGCACTCCTTCAAAATAAGTTACATTAGGTCCATAAAGTGAGCCATACAGGTGTTTTTTTCGAGTTTTTCAACAGTAATTTCGAGCTATCTGGGAAATTTTCCATTTTCCGGAAAAGCGAAAAAATTGTTCTGTATGGCAAGGGTGTCAGCGTAGAAGAAAAGTGAGCCAATTTTGGCTCGACCCATCAACATCAATATTTCTGTACAACAATCCCAACAACATCAATATTTCTGTACAACATTCACAGAAATAATTTTTGTTGTTTTTTTTTCGCGCTCGTCAAAATTTCGCGTTTTGTTGCTTTTTTTGCGTACACACAAAATCGAACTCGAACCACCATAAAACAACAACAAAGACTACGTAGCAGCAAAAACAAAAACAGCAAACAATATGGGTATTAATGCGTTGATGCGCAGTTGCGAAAATGCAAGTCTTTTACCTGAACGATCAATGTGAATATTTCCATCTTGAGAAATTGCAAAAGTAGTGCGAAATTTTCGGCAATATTTTTGTTATTTTACTAAAATCAAACTTTAGCAAAGTGCACTTTCGCAACGACGCAAGGGCATTGCGCATCAACGCGTGAGTTCCCCTAATTTTTGTGAATTGTTGAAGTATTATTGTTGTTGTAAACGAGGCATGAAATAACAACAAAAAATTGTTTTTTTGTTGTTGTTACTCGAATTTAAAGTTGTTGTAAAAGCAACGCCGACTGCGCTGCATGCGTTTGGCTCAGTGATTTGAAAACGCTGACACCCTTGCTGTATGGCTTACTTTATTTTTTCAGCCAGACGAAACAGCGGGAAGAGTTGGCGATGAAATCTTTTACTACTACTACTTTCGAGCTTATTTTGAGCTAAAAGAATTTTCCGGAAAACTCCCAATTTTCCCGGAAAGTCCCAAAAAACTTTGCTTATGGTTAACTTTATTTTTTTCAGCCAGACGAATCCGCGGGAAGAGTAAGCGATGAAGCCGGTGGTGGATTTTTCGGAGTTTTAAATCTTGAACTGCGGCCGCAGGCCGCTTACTTACCCCTACTCTTATGTCCGAAAAACTTTCGTAAATGAGGATTAAGTCCGAATAATTTACGGACATAACACCCATTTCCGAAATGGGGATTATGTCCGTGGGGATAATGTCATGCCACCGCCATAAAAAAAAATTTTTGGGGATTTTCCGGGAAAGTTTGGAATTTTCTGGAAAACACTTTTCGTTTTTGATGAGCTCGAAACTAGCTCGAAATTCGTGCGTTAAATGATATTCTCATATGTTCGTCTGGCTGAAAAAATAAAACAAGCCTTAAAAATATTTTTTGGGATTTTTCGGAAAACACTACATTCAAGGTTAGCTCGAAACTAGCTCGAAATTCTTACTAACTCTTCTCGAGGATTTGTCTGGCTGAAAAAATAAAGTAGGTCATTCAGAACAATTTTTCCGCTTTTCCGGAAAATGGAAAACTTTTCATTTTGCTGATTGAATTTTATCTTTAGGTAGAGGCTTGTTTTTGCAATATTTGTCACCTTCACATACTTAAAAAAATTGAAATTATAGCAAAATGTCCCATGAGTCACAATGGAATACCCTTAATATAACAATATCGTAGAAAATTTTTCTCCTTAAAAAGCGGAGGCTCGATATTGATCTTAGACCCATGGTTTACTGGTCTAATTTTCATAGAATTGTCCATAAATTACGTTACCGGTTGACGATTTGTCATTTTTGTTCCACCCGAACAATTTGGCCCACATTAATACACATACTTAACTTAAAATTTTTTATGTCTTCAGACCCTCACAACCTCGAGCGTACATATAATAAAACGTTTTTTAGAGGTCAAAAAAATAAGATCTCAAAAAAAAATTAGGAATCGGTAGTGAAAAAAAAACCAGCCGGTTTTTGATTAAAGGTCGAAAAATTGACTAAAAAAGGCAAGCCGCTTTGAGTGCCCGTTACTTGGAAACTATTCATTTGTGCGTGATGTTTTTAAACAACTTTTATAGAAAATGACTAGGTCAACATTATCTTCTTAGAAAGTTTTGCTCCAAAAATTAAATTTGTTGCTGTTTCGGTACAAAAATTTAAATTTTTAAGGAAAATTTTCATGTCTTTGTTGCTATAAATTGGTTTTTTGTAATTTTTAAAGGGCGGAATATTTGTTATGAAATTCTTATTTTGTAGGGAATTAAATTTTGATTAATTAAAAAAAAAAAAGTATTAAAAAATATTACTTTTTAAGAAATAGAGCCCGTTTCAAAGCTAAGAAAAAGTGTTTTTTTATTTTTTTCTTAATTTTTAATTTGATAAGAAACACGAAAATTTCGTGCACGCAACCCAGGAAAAAATTTAAATCAAGTTGTGAACTGCACAAAGATGTCAAATTACACGTGAGCATTTACTGAATAAGAAAAAAGTTTTCAAAATTGGTTAATAAATGGTTTTTAAAATGAGGTCGGAAAACGGTATATAAAAAAAAAAAACACTACAAACCGAAACCCAATTGGTCATTTTAGATTATGCATTTAATAACAACTAGCAATACATTTTCTTGCATCCAATATAAAAACGATTAAAAGAAAAAAATTAAAATACTTCATTTTTTTTCCAAACTTTGAGACCGGCTCCATACCTTAAAACTTAATATTTTTACATAATTTTTTTTTTTAATTAACCAACATTTAATTCTCTACGGAATAAGAATTCCACAACAAATATTCCGTCCTTTTAAAATTACAAAAAACCAATTTATAGCAAAAAAGACATGAAAATTTTCCTTAAAAATTTAAATTTTTGTATCAAAACAGCAACAAATTTAATTTTTGGACCAAAACTTTCTAAGAAGATAATGTTGACCAAGTCATTTTCTATAAAAGTAGTCTTGAAAACATCACGAAAAAATTAATAGTTTCCAAGTAACGGGCAGTCAAAGCGACTTGCCTTTTTTAGTCCATATTTCGACCTTTGATCGAAAACCGGCTGGGTTTTTTGCACTACCGATTGCTAATTTTTTTTTTTTGAGATCTTATTTTTTTGACCTCTAGTTTCAGGAAATGGACGGGGAGCAAACAAATTCACAACTTTTCACATTTCATATATCTTGTGGGCGCTCTAGTGTACATATTGACAAGTTTTCAAGTTCTCTACTAAATTTTAAGTAAACTTTTGATTTAAAACATTTTTAGTATTACCTTTTATCTTTTGTTGGTTTTAAAACGAGTGATCCAATTACTGCCGCCTCAGATATTTCACCATAGTAAGTTTTTTCCAAGAAAAATGGTGCATTGTCGTTTTCATCCAAAACATGTATCAAAGCGTATAAGGTAGAAGAGGCAGATGCCATATTTGTTGCTCTAATGGTCAAATTGAATGATCTGTAATAAAGCATTTTAAAATTTTAGTAAATTGTATATTTTGTAAGTTACAAAATTTGCAAAAAAAAAGGAAGGAGTAGAATTAAATTGGAATAGAATTTATAAAGAGTATACATTAGGGTGGGCCAAATTGTATGGAAGAAATTTAACCGACCTCGGCTACCCCCTATGTGAAAGTTCACTCTAAGGAAAAATACCTAATACCATACCTCTGCGCTTAACTTTAGTTCGGCGCATTTTCGAATTTTATCTTGCATTCAATATATTTTGAGTTTATACTCGTATGCATCAACATTTTCAGTTTTCGATTGATTTTTTCAAGCAAAAACACCAACCCAAGTGCACTTCTGTACTGGGATGTGAAATCTTACATCCATTTTTCACCACAGCGCCATCTGGTGTCAGTTTTAGGAACTAAACTGACCTTCTTTTTTTTACCCATCCATCGCCTGTTTCGGCACTATAATTTTGTATCTGATGTTTATTTTCCGTCTGTCATCGTATTTATTTAGTTTTATTTTTACTTTAAACATGTTTTGACAGACTTGCTGTCATCTTCAAAAACTCAATTTTGACGTCTGGCAAGTTCAGTAAAGTTTTGTCCGACTGGATCAATTACATAAATGTATGTATGTATCTATTCTCCTTTAACTCCTAGGTGGATCATAGGGCCAAACATAAATGTATGCAAAGGAGTAAAAGATACATACAGAGGAATTTCTATATATCCACTCGATGAAATATAAATTTTAAATTCAACATCAGATTTGAAATAATCGTGCCGAAAAGCGTATTTTGTTGAGTAAAATAGATAAAACTGTCAATTTAAATCCTAAAACTGCCACTAGATGGCGCTTCGGTGATAAATTTATGTTAGATCCGGTACCCCAGTACTCTAAACAGCTTGGGTTGGTTATTTGCTTGAAAAAGTCAATGAAAAACTGAAAATGTTCATGCTTATAAACTATATTAAATTGCAAGGTGAAACTTTCAATCGAAAATGCGCCGAACAAAAGTTGAATGTAGAGGAATGGTACCTTGGGCATTTTTTTAAAGAATTGAATGAATTTTCACATAGGTAGAAAGTGGATGTTGCCATCTGCGGTGGTTTATTATTTATATCCCCTACCCCGCATCCAGGCCTACCATAGTTTTATGTCCTCATTTTTTATAGCCGTTTATGATAGACTGGAACTTCCTTCTTATGGTTTTTTCTATCACGTCAAGATCCTGAGTTATCCTTGCTTAAAAGTGCAACAAGTAATGTTTTAAGGTATATTTAAAACATCACAACAAAAGCAGAAAAGTGTAAAATCACTTCTTGTCAGTGGATTTGGATAGCTAAAATTAGGAATGAGCGCTTACCTGAATTTCAAAATCTTGAAAAAGCCAAAATCATGAAAAAAAAATTATCTTCAAAAAAAATATTGAAAGTAAAATCTGGAAAAAAAAAAAATCTTCAAAAAAAATAATCTTGAAAAAAAAATCTTTAAAAAATATAATGGACACATTATAGACTGATCCGTGAAACCAGTGTTGAATTTTCGGGAGTTTTAAATCCTGAACTGCGGCCGCCCACTTACCCCTACTTTTATGTAAAATTACTGTGGCAATTTTGATTCTTTTTATCAAGATTTTTTTACTAGATTTTGAATTTCAAGATTTTGACTTTTCAAGGTTTTGATTTTCCAGATTTGATTTCAAAATTTTGGATTTCTAGATTTTGAAAGAGATACTGAAAGAGTTTTTTGAGATAATCAAACTTAATTTTACTCAGACACTAAGAACTATAAATGCACGCTCAGAGCTAAAACTAGACGAACTCGGACAAGAGGGCACTTACAATACAAATTTCAATCAGAAATTAAGAACTATAAATCCCATTTAAGCAAAATTTTCAAAACACTGCAGTGTAGGGTATTTAGTGTTTGGCCAGGCCAAAGGTTACACCCTTACTAGTTTCTTTTCATTTATGGAGCAAGTCCTCCAGGCCAACTTGCTCCGTAAGAGGCGGAATCGATACGAATCCGGTACCCAAGAAAATCTGGATCTGCCACCTACCTTGTTCGGGACTGCGTAGTACTGATGAATACACATCTGCCTACAAAGATAGCTGTTGTTCATCGGCTAGCAATCCTCTCACCACACAACGTCCCCCTCCATTCACTTTACCATCTATGCTACTTCCCAACCCCGCATACAACAGTCCACGCCCACTCCAACTTCCTCTCCACAATCCTTCGAGGTCCTGCAGTGGAATTATAATTGCCTGACTAATAAAATAATAGAAGTCACGGACAACATGACACAGAGAGGGATCTTAGTTGTGGCAATCTAAGAGACGAAGCTACCGAGCTATGGCGACCTTACGAGACATGGAGGATATAACAAAGTCAGACGTAATAGATCAAACAGAATGTCACTTATAGATCGGTAACCATCCCCGCATCCACCACACCAGACAGAACCACAGCACCACCACTGCGCTGGCCGAGATCACTTCTGTTATTACAGAGGGGCTCAACAGCAACAGGCCGCATGCGGACGATTGTAATAGCTCTTGATCTCTCCAAGACCTTCGGCACTGTCGATTTAGACACCCCTTTTGAGGACCTACAAAACATTACCATCCCCGTCAATATCAAGATTTCTAGCAGCCTATTTACATGGTAGACGGGCGTTCGTGGAATTTAGAAACACTAGGCCTAAATTCCGAAGTGCTGCAAAGAGGTGTGCTTTCGCCTCTGCTTCTTAACTTCTATTTTTTTCCTTCATCCCCCTCCCCCTCCCGACGTCACTTTGGTCACATACGCTGATGATTGTACCATCTTTGCTTTAGCGAAGGCAATACGCAGTAAAGCAAATCTTCAGGCTACCAGTTGCTACCTCATGTCCTATCTCGACCATCAGCATGATGAGACAGGGTTCCTAAAGCTCCAAGATCTCAACACCCTATTAACGCAGCAGTTGCTATTAGGGTGGACTTTCGGAGTCACACGGAAGCTATTTTCGACTGACCCCTGGGACCCTGGATCGATCCGCGAGGCCTTCAATGATAGGCACCGGCACCTTGGCAGCACAGTTATCGATTCGCCAGCATTCAACAACGAATCGGTGCCCACCATGCAGTGGTAGCCCCCACGACAGCTATCACTTATTTAACTGTCCTTCCCGTTCAACCAACCTTACTGCAATTGACTTTTGGTCCCGCCCAGTAGAGGTAGGCCACTTTTTGAGTCTCCCTGATTAGGCTCGATCAGTTTTAAATTTTTATTATCCCTCCAAACTAGTACACGAAAAGAATAATTGTATTTCTAATCTACAGGCCTGGCGTTCGAGTCGCTACAACAACAACAGGCCGAAAAGAAGGTGAAATCACAAGTATCACACCCACCGTTATGCGATTGGATAATTTAATTTTAGAAATAAAAACAGTGATTTTTGCACTTTTACGCAAGGGAACCTCAGGACCCAGACTTGATAGAAAACTAGTAAGAGTTGCAAATTGTTTGCAGGGTTTCCGTCTTCAGGCTGATGTTGAGTAGTAGAATTTTGCGATGGTACCTTTGGCCTGGCCAAACAGTAAATAGTCTTTACTGCAGTATTTTGGAAATTTCGCTTGAACGGGAGATGCCACGACCTCTTGTCCGAATTCACATAGCTTTACTCAGGTCTTGCACTTACTGTTCTCAGTGTCTGAGTGAAATTAGTTTTCAGTATAGCATTTTGAAGCTTTTGCTTGTATGGGAGGTGCCACGCCCTCTTATCCCAGGTCGACTAGTTTTTGTTCAGAGCTTGCTTTTAATGTTTTTACTGCCTGAGTTAAATTTAGTTGGTTTATTTTCAGTATAGCACTTTGAAGCTTTTGCTTATATGGAAGGTGCCACACCCTTAGTAGTAGTTTTTAGTGCCTGAGGGAAATTTTGTTGGATTATCTCAAAAAACGTATAGCATTCTTAAACTTTTGCTTAAATAGGAAAGGTCACGCCCTCTTATCCGATTTTGTCTAGTTTTTGCTCAAAGCTTGCATTTATAGTTCTTAATGCCTGAGAAAAATTTAGTTTAGTTTAGTTTCTGTATAGCATTTTGAAACTTTTGCTTACATGTGTGCTCGCCCTGTTGTCCGAGTTCACCTAGTTTTTGCTCCGAGCTTGCGCTTACCGCCCCTAGTATTTAAGTGTATTTTGGTTGCATTATCGTCAAAGTTGCATTTTGAATGTATTTTGTGCATGGGAGGTAGGCGTGTTCGTTGATCGATTTCGCTAGTTCTCAATAAGTCGAGCTAACATTGACGACGGGGGCAGAGTACCAAATTTCAACGAATTATCTTGCTCCCAAAAAATATTTAAATGTCTCGGATTCAGCAATTAATTAAAGAGCGACATTTTTTAGAATCATGCATTGTATCTAATAGGTTAATATTAAATAACTAATCTCACGAATCAGGAGTCAAAATTTCTAAAGAAAAATCACGTCACCTACACGTTTGTCGAAAACATTGTTGCAATTCTTTTGTTACAAAACATAACTGACATTTGAGAAGTGATTTTTCAAAAGGAATTATAACCAAAACGAGGCAAAAGTAATTTCATACACATTCCGCCCTGTTCCCAATTCCACTTTCACGTGAAAGTGGGTATAAAGTGGAATGCAAAACTTTTTGAAAAGTCGGCATTATGCTACGACTTTTCAATTAATTTTGCTTTTTTAAAGCTGTTTTATTGATCAAATTGAAAAAAAAAATACACACGTATAAGCTCCAGAGTTTTTCCCTTTTTTATAGAGTAATTCTAATTTTTATTACAAATGTAATATTGTAAATATTGATAAAATAATAAACTCTAACTAAAAAAATATTTTTTCCGATGACAAGTAAAAAGTCGGCAAATTGGCATTTTCGAAGTCAGTGTTTGTGTGAATTATTTGACATTTCATTATTTCATGGTGTTAGTAAGAATAGTTCGAAAACAGGATGCCACCTGATTTTATTTCTTAAATTGCAATAGAACTAGATAACCCAATAAAATGCACTGAGCATGAAAAAAAACTTTCTGAAATTCCCTCAAATCAGAGGAAACCCCATAATTGCGCATCTCGCCTAATACACTATTTTGACAGACAAAATTGCGAGCATCTATATTTTCAAGTGCATTGCAGCAGCCGTTGTTAAAGTGAAACTCAATTGAACTTAATAAATTTAATAAAAAGCATTTTGATTCATAAATCTTGTTTACTTATGTGTATTTTTTAACTGACAGCAAAAAGTTTACGTTTCTACTGAGAAAAGTTAAACGTCTTGAACAGTCGTTGAATAGGCTTCACATCCACATCGAAAATAAAAAGTAATCAACAAGTCTTCGAAATTAAAAGTAATTGAAACTACACGGATTACGGAACAGGCCGGATTACGTTGAATAATAAAAGGTTATTTGAGCGATATCATTTTGTTATCTTAACGTCACAAATTTTACACCATCAAGTAAACTTCTCTTGAAAACAGGGACCAATTTTAATAATTTCTGACAAAATAACAGGCAATTAATATTATGACATTAATTCTGCCTCGTTTTGGTTATAGGCCCTTTTGAAAAATCACTCCTCAATTTAATACAAAATGTAAATAATTTAAAAATACTTGGATTATTTTTTGATTGTAAAAATACTTTTCAGGAACATTGTATTAGTTTAAGAAAAAGCTTAGATGCCAGGTTAAATATTATCAAATACATTTCATCTTATAGAAGTCACATCCCCACCAACTCCCTCCTCACCGCAACAAAATCAACAATTTTGTCTAAAATCTAAACTAAACTTAACTTTTTAGGAGAGCAAAAAGACTGCTATGCTGCTTCTCAATTCTTTTTGTGTGGAAATTGGAACACGAATACTAAGGAAACATTTTCTAGTAATTATTTTTGCTTTAATCAATATACATATTTAAAATAAAAAAATTAAATGTTTTGTCATACACATTTGCCACGGGTGGTCAAAACATTTTTAACCCTCAAGTTGCATCACTCTGAAAATTTGTATATTTTCTTGTTTGGGGTACTTTTCTTATCTTATTAAAAAAATTAACAAAATCCGTCGTAGGAAAAAATCACGAAAAATCTTACATTTTGGTAATATTTAAGTTAAGATATCTCAAAATTCTGTAGCCATAGAGCAATTTCGTTAACGGATTTGAGTTCAGCATCCAAAAATTAGTTAAAAATTACTATCCGTGTTCCTTTTCATTGATTTTAGTTTTCGAATGTTATTTTTGACTAAACTCAACTTTGCCAAAAACGGAAAATTCGATTTAAAAAAAAGCGACCGACGGATTTTCTTAATTTTTTTTTTTAATATGATGAGAAAAGTACCCCGAACAAGAAAATATACAAATTTTTAGACTGATGCATCTTGAGGGTTAAAAAATGTTTTGACCACCCGTGTTGTATGAAAGAATTCAGTTGCTTTCCATAGGAAAACTACCTAACTTATTTCGAAAGAATTAATTTTGTCAAATTTGTTTTTGCTATTAACAAAACATTAGTTGTTTTGTCGAATGCTATTTGAAAAAAAGTAAGATAGATTGATAGATTGATAGATTGATAGGTTGATTTTCGATTCTTTATCTGTGAAAGTAAAAGTCATAGGAACATGACGGTTGCACCAAAAGGAACGCAATTAAATTTTATATTTATGACTAAAATCCGGGAAAATTGTCTTGTATCGAGCTAGGACGATTTGTCAAAAGTCCACAGATTTCATTTTGTATATTTTACATATTGCAATTTTTTTGCATGTTCTGAATATATTCTACATATTTTACGACAGTTGATACAGATCTTGTTAATGCACATATTCAAACTGTTCCAACTTTTCAGCTTTCATTGACAAACTAAAAGAAAGTTTTAGCGCTTTAGATCAATTTCTGCTAATAATATGATACTAACAAACAAACGGTACAATTTAAAAATTTCTCTAAACGGTTGAAAATGTGTCATATTTTTGCTTATTTTTGGAATATTTTTAGAACATGCTTCGAATATGTTTTGCATATTTTTGGTATACATTTATAAATCGATAGTAATCATATCTAAAATATTTTTTCAACTTAAGTAAATGCAAGAATTCCAAAAACCCCACATTTTCCACACCAATTTCCCACACATCATACGAACTCCCCGTACTTTGGCAAATACCAAACCAATCAGCAACGCTGGTCGTTGGTCAACCTGCTAGCAGAAAGTGAATTTATTACAATTGATGACGCCAGGTCTATACAACTTTTAACAGCAGAAATACACTCCTTCGTAATGAAATTTGTTGTCGGATCACGTGAATTCGTACTACACGTGAGTACCTTAATTCACGAACAGGGGTACGAAATCACGTGCCTCCAAATCACGTGAATTTGAGGTTCACATAGGTACGAGAATTTGGTAAAGGTCGTACCTTTGATACGAACTTCGAACTTTTCGTACCTCGTACTAAGTTCTTTCGTACCACGTACTTCGTACTTTTCATACCCCGAAAGAGTTAGTACGAAAGTTCAGAAGCGGCCGAAGCATCAAATAGGTGCCACGCTCACTATTTAACGATTAATCAAGAAAAAAATTAACACGCTCGGAAGCTATGGACGCTATTTCCATAAAATTCGGCCCTACATAATTAGCATCCTCTGTCCAAAAAGTGGGCGTAATCGAACATTGCCACGCCTATTTTTTAACGAATTGAAAAATGGGGACTTTAACACGTTATATCTCCCAAAATAAACAAGCTATTTCGATGAAATTCGGTAAGTAGATGATCCACATAACAACCATCCGCTGACCAAAAAGTGGGCGTAATCGCACATTGCCACTCCTACTTTTTGACGAACCAAAGAATGGGTACTTTAACACGCTATATCTCCCAAAATAAACAAGTTAATTCGTTGAAATTCGGTAGGTATGTGCTGCACATAATAAGCATCCGCTGACCATCGTAATCGAGCAATGCCATGCCTACTCTTTAACGATTCAAAAAATGGACACTTAAACACTCTATATGTCCCATATCCCTCATCATATACGCTTGATTTTTTTTTTTTGTTGGGAATATTGTGATGAGGAGCAGTGCATAAGATTTTCTTTTTTAAAAAGTGGGCGGTGACACATACCTAAATGAAAAAAACGCTCTCACGGCTAAGCCGCAAGATGGATTTTTATGAAATTTGGTTTGAAGATAGGGTTAGCTCTAAGGAACGATAACATGACCATTAGAGCGCCTATACGTGCGATATTGTGATTTTGTTTGCTCCCAGTCTATTTCCTGAAAGTTGAGGTAAAATAAATAAGATTTCAAAAGAAAATTAAGAATAGGTAGTGAAAAAAACCCAACCTGTTTTCGATCAAACGTTGAAAAATGGACTAAAAAAAGGCAAATCACTTTGACTGCCCGTTACTTCGAAACTTTTGATTTTGAAATTCACAACTTGACCATTATGTTTCTAAATGGGCGGTGCCACACCCCTAAATGGAAGAAACGCTTTCACGGCCAAACCGCTGTATCAATTTTTATGAAATTAGGTATGCAGGGTTAACACTAGGGAACGATAGTATGGCCTAAAGAAAAAATGCGCAGACATGGTTACTAATGAGAGTTCGTTTGCTTAAGTTAACAGTTGCGTGGTCTTTTTAAAATCAAATCGAAATGTAAGGATAGCGGCCACGACTTTTTTAACAAAAAGTCAGTTTATTATCAACTGGAAAAATTTAATTCCCACTTATTTCTCCTCCTTCTATTCAGATTGGACCTTTATAAAATTTTTCAAACAATTTTGGTAACTCGTCATGATAGAGAAGTAAGTGCATAAATTTTTTTTTTTTTTTTTAATCTTAAAATTTTATCTACCTTTTCATCTCATAATCGATAGCATCTTTAGTTACGATTACTCCTGCGGAAGGGTTAATATGGAACAAATCACTTTTTGTGTCTGTGTGTAAAATTTCGTAAAACACTGATGACGATGAAAATGCATTAACCTGTGCTACAAAGGTTCCGATCGGAATATTTTCATATATTTCTGACACAATATTCGATGTCGTAAATTTTGGAGGATCGTTTTCAGCCATTGTGACAATAATATGCAAAGGAATTTGCGTAGATAAAGGAGGACTTCCAAGATCACTAGCCTTAATTTGTAGCATATACTCTTGCATTTGATTTATATTTAATATTTTAGCCACTGTTACTAATCCCATTGTTGAGTCGATTTCAAATGTGTTCCCAATATTTCCAGTTACAATTGAATATTTTAGTTCTGCATTTTTTCCATAATCTCGATCTATAGCAAATAATTGAACCACTTTTGATCCAATAGCCGAACTCTCAAGAACTTTGCTTTGAATTATTTTTGATGAAAATTCTGGGTAATGATCATTATGATCATGAACTGTTATAACTATCTTTGCATAGTTTCTATTAGCTGGTGTTCCTTGGTCCTTTGCAATAACAATCAGAACATGTTCACTAACTGTTTCACGATCTAAGCGCTGTACAACTAGCACGTTGCCCGTAAGAGAATCAATTCGAAATAAACTCAACGAAGAAGGATCTCGAGCAGCATGAAGAGTATAAAATATTTTTTTATCCTCGTCTTTATCTGTTGCATGAAGTTGCATTATTATTGATTCTTCTTCAATGTTTTCTGATATATCAAGTTGATAAACGTCCTGTGTAAATTGTGGCCTGTTGTCGTTGGTATCAATCACATTCACATATAAATGAGTCATTGCGATATGAATTCCATCTGTTACACTTATTGTAAGATTGTATTTTTGTTGCACTTCCCAGTCCAATGTTTTAGAGAGCAATATGTTTCCGTTATCACGTCCTATGTAAAAATCATTACGTTCGTCTCCAGCTAAAAATAAAATTAATAGAAAATTCATTATATTCCTTCCTTATATTTTATAATTATTTTAAAACAATCAAGAATAATATATCCATATAAATTTTGTTCTAATAGTCTTAGATACGAATAAAGAGCGATTTACACCCATCTGTTTATTGAATGAAAAGTATTTTATATAAAGTTAATATGTTCGTTTAAGAAACAAATTATGTACCAATCGAAAGTATAAAGTCTATAGAATATGAAACGCTAGGTTGCCTAATTTTTTCCCGTCATAACTAATGGTTTACCAGGTATAAACAGTTAAGTCGATACTAGCGATTCGCACACATATGTTTAATAAATAAACTTTACATCAAAAAAAAAAAAAAAAAAAAAAAAAAAACATTCTATAGGCTCTATACTTTCAATTGGTACCTATATAATTTGGTTTTTTAAACGAATGAGTGCAAAGCTCTTGACAATAATTTTTTGGGCAACCCACTCGCGATATATTTTGTAACATATTAACTGTAATTTATAGAATGGGTGAAATAAAATATATTTTCGACAAGTATTAGGGTGGAGCGCTGCTCTATGGAGATTTTTTATTTTTCCAAAATTTTGAGTTTTAGTACTGCCACAAGTCAATCAAACTTTAAATACATCCTGGGAATATAGGGAAAAACTCAAAGTTGGAACAATGAATTTTTTTGATGAGGTTTTGTTCGTCCACTTCTCCTGAATTGGAAAATTTGAAAATTAAAATCCAGACTCTTCCTTTTTGCGAATAAACTGGGCTTAAGCCCCTTTTTTCGGTGCATGTTTAAATTGCCTATATTATAGTTACCTCGAAGTCTTGGAAATTAAAATGTTTTGATCAGGCCTGTTCGTTAATTTGTCCAGAGTTGGAAAATAAGAAAATTTAATTGGAACAATTTTTTATTGCGAAAAAAACGGGCTTAAGCGCCTTTCCTCTTGGTATTTTTAAATTATTAATAATTAATCAACCTCCAAATGTTGGCACTGAAAATTTTTGATGAGGTCTTGTTTGTTAGCTTCTTGTGAGTGGGATAAGGTGAAGAAGTGAATCAAAACAACTCCTTCTTGCTAATAAACCCGCTTTAAGACCCATTTTTGCTTCTAAATGTTTGAATTAGACATACAACTTTCAACTCGCAATAACTAAGCTCACAGTTGTTTATAGAGAAGTGTTCATGGAACATACATACAGTGGCTCACAATAGTATTCGGAATTTGAAAGAATCATACAATTTTTTAATTACGAATTAATTTTTTTGGAATCACACTTAATAATTATAATTTGGTAAGTATCTAGTTTTATATATTAAATTAAACTTTCCTAAAATATAGCTTAAAAATGGTAAGAAAGAGCTTTTAAGCAAAATCCTACTTAAATAGCAATATCTTAAACACGAAATCAAAGAATAATCCAAAAGTATTGGTGACACTCTTAAAATTCAACATACAGTTTGTTTGAGGTAGCTCAGTTCTATTTTTTCAGTTTCTTTTTAAGCGAAAAACTTCGGTTTTTAGAAAAGTAAGATGGGAAAATCAGAAGAAACCACTCTTGAATAAAAAAAATTATAACTCGTGCGGACGGAAAAACCCTGTAGGAGAATGCGAGATGCGTTGGAAGAAGTATTAAGACAATCCACAGCATTATAGAAAGAAAAAAGTTCCATAATTCAAACTCTTTGATAGATTATCGAAACTAGGCATTCGAGATAGGTCGGATATCATACGAAAAACTAAATATCCACCACGTACTTTAGCAGTGCACATTAATAGAAACCTCACTTAATATAATGGAGTAAACATAAGTGATGATGAAACTGATCGCAGGACACTCAGAAATGCTAGTTATAATGGAAGAACTCAACATCTCAAATCATTAATAAGTAAGGCCAACCGCAAAAACGCTTAGAGTTTGCTAAAAGCACTTGAATTGCAACGAATGGTTTAGGTCAAGCGTTATTTTTAAAGACGAGACAAAATATTATATAAATTGTTTCTGTATTATATATGTAAGCGCTTCTTGTCCTTACTTATAAATTGTTTGAGTCGTTGAGTTCTTCGATTATAACTAGCATATCTGAGTGTCCAGCGATCAGTTTCATCACTTATTTTTACTCCATTATATTAAGTGAGGTTTCTATTACTGTGCACTGCTGAAGTGCGTGGTTGATATTTTGTTTTTTTGTATGATATCCGACCTGTCTCGAATACCTAGTCTCGATAAGCTATCAAAGTGTTGTGAATTATGGAACTTTTTTCTTTCTATAATGCTGTGGATTGTCTTAATACTTCTTCCAACGCATCTTGCAATCTCCTACAGGGTTTTTCCGTCCCCACGCGTTATAATTTTTTTTATTCAAGAGTGGTTTATTCTGATTTTCTTCCCATCTTACTTTTCTAAAAACCGAAGTCTTTCGCTTAAAAAAAAACTGACAAAACAGAACTGAGCCCCAAACTGACTGTAAGCTAAATTTTAAGAGTGTCGCCAATACTTTTGGATTATTCTTTGATTTCGTGTTTAAGATATTGCCATATTTTTTGGAATTCCGAATACTTTTGTGTATTGAATTTAAGTAGGATTTTGCTTAAAAGCTCTTTTTTACCATTTTTAAGCTATATTTTAGGAAAGTTTATTTTAATATATAAAACTGGATACTTACCGAATTATAATTATTAAGAGTGATTCCAAAAAAATTAATTCGTAATTTAAAAATTTTGATTCTTTAAAAAAATTTCAAATTCCGAATACTTTTGTGAGCCACTGTATATGTATTTTGACTAAGCATTTTAGAAAACCATTGCTTTGTTGATTGATAAATCAGCGCAAATATTATTTTCTGTCAGAATAATTTTTTCTGTTTTTCATATGAAATTCATAAATATACTTGCTATTGTAAGCCCAGGAAAATTAGACGAAAAAAGAGCTGCTGTGCGAAATAATTCCAAGTGAATTTTTTTTTAACCGGAATTGTCTTTATTAAAGCATGATAAATAAAGAGAAAAAAGTCCATTGAAGTCCATTGTGCGCATAAAAAGTTATTCAGGCTCAAAGGTCGCTAAAATCAGTTTTTTCCAAATATCTCGCTAACGCAAACTTTTACAGAAAAATTTTTCTCCATAATTTTGTAGCACAGGAAACTTCCTATGTAAAAATGTAAAAAATGTTTTCGTGTAGCTTATAGCTTAAACCTTATTTAAAAAGTCGATAAATGGATAATTAGATCTCTCAAGGCTTTCCTTACTTATGGTTAACCTAATTAGCCTATTTTGAAGCCGATAGTTTTGAGTTTCCCTTAATTTACCATGCAATTATTTGCGTTGAAATTTTTGTTTGATGTAACTTTTCCTTTATCAAGCACTTTGTTCTCGTGTAGAATGCAGTTTTTTATACTGCGCACTGTTGAGTCAATGAAACAAATCATTTGCACTATTTTCCAACGCGAAAAGCCATTTTACAATTGCTGGAAGACTAACAGCCGCTGCTTAATCGTTGTGCATCAGATCATTGTCAAAAAATACTCACGAGCTCAAGTCCATTGATGATCTGGAACAAAAAATGGCTTAAGCATATTGCAAGAATAGGGAGGTAAACATAAGAACTGAAAGTACCATCATCTCTTTACCATGACGATCTTCAATATGCTAAGTAAGAAGTTTTTGGTTGGAATAAGGAGTGAGATAAATTTGTGTAGCTCAGTTCTTTTTTTAAGTGCTGTGGGATGAGGAAAGGTATTTTCGTTATTTTTCTTCTGCACGTTTTATGAAGGCTTCTTTGTGCGCAAATCTACATTTGAATTTTTTTGATATTTCATTTTGTTTAAAAGTTATACTCATTTCAAATTTCATAAAGTTTCTGGTTGGTATAAGATGTGAGCCACTGTACGTAGTATTTACATACAAAAACTGTGCACATCTTTTTAAATTGTATTATCTCCTAAACTATAAGCTACACGAAAACATTTTTTACATTTTTACATAGGAAATTTCATGTGTTACAAAATTGTGGAGAAAAATTTGTCTGTAAATGTTTGCGTAGCGAGATATTTGAAAAAAACTGATTTTAGCGACCTTTGAGCCTGAATAACTTTTTATGCGCACAATGGACTTCAATGGACTTTTTACACATTATTAACCATGCATAAATAAATATAATTCCGGTGAAAAAAATTCACTTGGAATTTTTTCGCAGAAATATTCTAATTTTCCTGGGCTGTTGTACACAATGTGGAGGAGCGCGGCTCTATGGAGATTTTTAATTTTTACATATTCTAAATGGGCCAGGGCGCAAAAGGTCATACTCAAATCTTAACTGCTGCTGCGGTATGCGGTTCAGAAAGAAGAGATGATCTCATCAAAACAAGGCTGGAATCACGAAGGACAATGCCAGTTTTTAATACTAAAAAGGAGTTCAAATTTGTTTAAAATACATTAATATTATAGTAAAAATCCAAATTTGGACACGTTTAAGCTCTTTTATTTTTGATGAAAACGGTGAGTCGAACGTTAAAAAGTATAAGAATCTCTTTTGTGGAGAATAACAGGTTCTACAAACAATATTGATTTGCATTAACGAAAAAATAACCGTTTAGAAAATATTCGACAAAATCAAATTTTTCGACTTATTGCTGTTTTTTAAGAATATTTCCTAAACGGTTATTTTTTCGTTAATGCAAATCAATACTATTTGTAGAACCTGTTATTCTCCACAAAAGAGATTCTTATACTTTTTATCGTTTTTTTTTTTTTTCAAAACTTCAATGTCTTTGTATCAGTGTAAGACAAGAAAATATCAAAAAGTACCATATTACATTTTCGCATGTGGCCCATTTCGAAAATCGCAAAATACAAATTTCGCTCCACCCTAACAAGTATATCAATGAAATTTTTATTTTTATTAAAAGTTACAATAGCCGTATTCACGATCGTAGCAAATGCAAAATTATTTCAAATTACAAAAACAAATTCTATTGAATTTTTAAAAGCAAGAGTCTTGTAAGCAAGACCAAATTTGCAAGACAAAAACCTATTGCACGATTGATTTCCAATAGTCTATTGTGACTGATTTTATTTTATTTTTTTTTTTTTTTTTCATTTGTGATTGGCAAAATTGCTTAATGACTTTTATGTTTTTGACAACCGTTTTTGTCACAAATTGAAAACAAAATGTAAACAAATACAATAAATTTAAATTATTTCGTTTTGGTTTAATTTACATAGATTTCTGATTGTACAAAATAGATACGTATGTGCATGTAATTAATAAAATTGTGGTTTTCTTCTAAATAACGCACAATCATTCAGTAAAATTTCTTTTAAATCAATATAAGATATCAAATAAATTTTAAATTCAAAAAGTATTTGGCAGCAAAACAAAAAACAGCTCTTCTAAAACGTTTGCAATAGCTATTTGCAACAGTGTATGCTCACAGTTATTTACTCTTGCAAATTTGCATTTGCTACGATGCAACAAGATCGTGAATACGGCTAATATATCTGTGCAGAGATGGCAAAAGTAGTTATTGCATGTTTTCATAATTTTTTTGGGGAGAGCAAATTTAAATCTTAAGTTGATATGAAAAAATCACAATATTCGGTTTTCAAGTTGTTTTTCTAAGAAACTAAAAGTCCTAGCTTGAATCTGATTTTGTCAGCTTATAGATCTCACCGAGAACAATATCCTAGATTGCATAACTCATTTTCACAAAAAATGCTCGATAGCTAGTTTTGCCATCTTTGCACAGATATATTGTAATATACATTTAAATCTTCTTTTTTATTTTTTTGTATCACGTATCAGTTTTCAGATAAAAGACAAATCCAAAATCACGATTTATATCCGCGCGAAAATAAATTTAAAAAATTTAAGCCGTCAGAACTTAAAAAAAAAAAGCTAAACGATGCAGAAATTTTAAACCAGAAACCGCCTACCTTTAATAACGTGAATCTCGCTAGTTCCAAAATAAAATTTTAAAAACTCTTCACGCTTTTGTGCGTAGTGACCATTATGACATCGAAAACTTATAGATTGGATCATATGTAACAAACTTGAGTATTTTGCAATGAAAAATTTGTGGTACCAAATAAAAGCTGTGATTTGCGCACACAACCATGAGTTTTTTTTTTAATTTTATATTGTTTTATGCAAGATTCATGCAGTTAAAGATAGCTGAACATAAAAAAAAATCTGCCGAATCGATTTAAAAATTTTTTCAGATTGAAAATTCTTCCTATGTTCTGCATCGTTTGAAATTTTTTTTTTTTTGCAATTTTTGACGGCTAAAATTTTTTTAATTTATTTTTTCCCGATTTGTCATTTTTTCTGAAAACTGATTCGTGATGGAAAAATTTTTTAAATGCAGTCCTATTATGTCTATATTAAGGAATAATAATTACATAGTCAGAACTCAGAGAAAATCAAAAGTCTAAAATTTGTAGAACAGTGTAATTTTTTAAAAGCAATTTCAACTAATTTTTCCAATGGGAACTTAAGTAAGATACGTCATGTCTGCTCTGTCATTCACTAAAACTAATAAAAGAAAAAACAGAAAAGATTTTAAACTTAACTACTTGGAAAATAAACTTGAATTATTTCAATCTGTGGCAAAACAATTCCATGTGCTTAAGCTAAAGAATGACGAGATGCACAGGTTTTTCGTTGAAAAATTTAAAACAGCCCCGATAGATTGTGATGGAAGCCTCTAAGGCTGCTTTCTTAAACTCCAGTGAAAAAATACTTGGGTTCTGGCCCTCCAATAAGAAGCACTGGATGAGCGAGGAAACGTGGTGTCTTGTTGAAAAAAGAAGAAGCGCGAAAAAACTGGGAAACGATGCTAAAATTAGAAGGCAAAAGAACGAAGCCGAAAAAATCTTTAACTGTCTCAATAAAGAAGTCAGGCGATCGTGCAAATAAGACAAAAGAAGAATGTATAACGACCTCGCAAGCGAAGCAGAAAGCGCTGCAAATGCTCAAAATCTCAGGCAGCTTTACGATATCACCCGCAGACTATCTGGTAGAAAACACCAACAAAACCGCCCTATCAAAGACAAAAACGAAAATCTCTTAACATCTTCGGACGACAAACTAAAGAGATGGGAAGAGTATTTTTGTGATAAACTGAGTCCCACGCCTACAACATTACCGCAACCAGAATCACCAAGTACAACTGCCGCAGTGGCTCGCAGTAGTAGTCAGATACAAACACAACCACCTAGAACCGATGAAATAGTGAAAGCTATCAAAATCATGAAAAACAACAAGGCCGCCGACATAGATCAAATAACAGCTGAACTGCTAGAAGCATGCCCCAAAACATCAGCCAAAATTCTTCATCCTCTGCTCTCCAGAATCTGGAGCGAGAGCGTTTGCGAGGAGATTGGCTACAATGCATGCTAGTCAAATTGCCAAAACGGGGACCTTAGCGAATGTCGAAATTATAGAGGAATAACTTTGCTTTCAGCACCATCAAAAGAACTGACAAAAGTGCTTCTGAACAGGGTAAGCGCAAAGCTTGATTCAGCCATCCGAAACCAACAAGCAGGATTTCGTTTACTATCACCATTTCTCTTCCTTATAAGTAGTTCTTGACGATATTCTAGATAAAGCTCTTAATAAGCCCAAAAAAGGTATCAGATGGAGCAGCATTATCTCCATGGATGGCAAAAGAAGTAACTCAAGCATAGCAAAAGTTAAAGGCGCGTTTGCTCAACTGAACAGAAATGGTCCTCTTTCCCAACGTCATATTTATCCTTAGCAAATATTGACTTATATGTCTCAATTAATTTCATTATTTCTGATTTTTGATGAAGTTGTAGGTGTTCCATTTTTAGTTCAAAATTTTTATCGTTTAAATGCTCATTAAAGTTTATTAAACACTTATTTTTAGGAAAACTGTCTACTCCCTTAACTTCATCTTTAAAATTTTCTTGTAATTCATTTTTGGAAATTTTTGAATTTTCTTTTAAAATATCATTATAATTTAAAGAATTTTCCTCAATTTTTTTATTTTTGTAATCATTATTATCTTCTAATTTTTGAGTAATCTTTAGATTCTCATCTTGAACTAATTTAAATTTTTTTATCATGTCTAAACCAATTAGGAAATTATATTTAAAGTGTTTATTATCTATTATGTAAACATCAACTTCGTCCTTAATATCAAAAATTTTAATATCTAAATTTATCAAACCACTAGCTTTACTAACACCATTAATTGTTTTTAATTCTGCATAATTCACATTTCCAGTTTTGTTTTTGATTTTTAATAATTTTGAATTGATAAGCGAAATATTAGAGCCGGAATCATAAATACCCATTATTTCTAGTTTATCTTTCAATTGTAGTTTGACTTTTATCAATGGTGTTACTAGTAGTTTTTTTGTTCATTTTCATTCAATTCAGCTTCGATTGTAGAATTATTAACATATTGAAATCCATTTTTATTTTTAAATTCATTTTTACTTTTGAACCAACATGAATCTTCAGGGTGAAACCTATTACCTTTGTTTAGTTTCTTACAAATTTTGCATGGAGCTTGCTCTTCATGTTTTATTTTTGAGGTTATGGTTATATTCCGGTTTCTATTTTTAAAATTTTTATTTCTATTTGCCAAATGTTCATGCTTACTTATCTCATTGAATAAGACAGTTGTGTCTGTAACTTCTTCCCTATCAATTTTATTTATGATATATTCTGGTAAACCAGCTGCGATCATATCAACGAGGGTTCCAGCATCTATAGTTCTCCGCATGTCTAAAATAAGTTGTTCTTTTCTAAGTGCGTAGTCTAGCAATGATCCCTCTTTGTATTTATAAGACAAAGCATAAATAACAGGATTCCATCCTTTGTTAGCGAAAGTTTCACAAAATTTGTTTCTCCAAATAGCCCATTCTGAATCAACTGTTAGTTTTATAACCAAAGAACTGTACCAGTCTATGCAAGAACTATCCATAAATAATCTCAGAATTTCAATTTTTTTGCTGTCATCAGATATTCCAAACCGTGTACATTCTTTTTCAAAAGTATCCATCCACAAATTTGCGGTATTTTTGCTTGTAAACTTTTCGATTACAAACTTTTCTGCAATCGTTTTTAGGTTGTCTTCCCTAGTCTTTTGTGTATTTTCTACTAACTTTGATAGAATTTCACTTAGGGCTGTATCCTCATTATAACTTGCAGTAGATTGTTTGCTGGTAGTTTCCTCTAATATTTCATCACCAAATTTAATGTTGCCAGCTTCATCTACATATAAAGTTTTTATCTCTGCGGTCAGTATTATCCATACTTTTCTGAATTGATTCCTTTTTTTTAGGCTATTCTTTACCATTTTATAAGTTGGTGTCTTAGCAACCTCAGTATGCAAACTTATATGCTGAGAATGTTCAGGGATTAAAAATATTCTGCCATCTTCTGTAGTAAGCGAGGTTATGGTTAACACGTTCGATTTACCATCCGACGAAGTTTTCACTGCAAACTCAAACTGAAGTTTTTCCATCGCCGCAATTTTTCTTACAAACAAATTGTCGTTTTATAAGATTAATTGAGTGTTACCTTTTCTTTTACAATTAATAAACAAGTTGCGTTGCTCTGTAATTAAAGTTCATTAATTACAATTCTTTATTGAAACTCTTCTATTGAACGGCGACAGTTATCTTCTTATGCTAATCTGCTTTCGACATGCAGTCTAATTCGCCGTATACAACAGTTATTTACTTATGATAATATACTCTCTTTCACTTAGTTATTACTTCTTAACCCTTAACTAACTGAAGAAAATACCTATTTCTTTATACACTAAATAAAGATAACAATAATAATTATATACTAATATTGAAGAATGGTAGGTGACATTTTATGTATAAAAAATACAGTATTTAATGCCACGTCAATGAAAGATAATTTCATTAAAAGATTAAAATGACCAAAAATAGAAGAACTTTAATTAAGTGTGGTGGGTGAAGAGAATTGAAAAATATGTAGAAAACGTGAAAAAAGGAAATAAAAATATTTAAAAAGAAAGTTACAAAATCATGGAAAATTTATAGATTTAATTTAAAATTTAAAAGTGCAACAAAAGCAAAAAAATAAAAAACTAAGTGAATTAACGTATGGAAAGCAAACAAAAATATCATAAAAACCTCAAACAATGCCTTGATCTACTCAATGGGAAAAATCAAATACAGGGACGAAGCAAAACTTCAATTTCAGCTAAATCAAAACCAAGCAGCCTTAACTTGACTTGACTTAGAAACGTCGTTAAGATGCGAAGCATTTTCAAAGATTCCGGAAGTTTATTGAAAAGCCTACAAGAAAGAATATGAAAGGAATTGCGGTAACCTGTTGTCCGAAATGTTGGAACATTCACAGTATGACCATATCGCAGAGAGTATCTGTCAGATAGTCTGCTGCTCAGGTAACCGCACCTCAAGAAAAAAACTTTAAGGACTTTATAATAAAAAAGGTGTCGAGTAGGAAGAATTTTAAGGGATCTAAATAGTTCCATCGAATGAGCAAAACGATTTCTGCTGCACATTTGTTTAATAATAGCTTTTTGCAAAATCAACAATGGTCTTGTTCTATTTTCATAAGCTCCACCCCAGCAAGAAATGCCGTAATTGAGTTTTGAATCAAATAATCCAAAGTAAAAGGATTTTAAAACGCTTGCAGGACAGAGTTTCTTAATATTATAAAAATTTCTCACCACATTACGAATGTGTCGTTCATTACCACTATTAAGGTGCAAGCCTTTTCAAGGGCAAAAGTGTGATTTTTTTTAACTTAATGTTATCAATTTAACACCATCAAGTAAACTTTCTGTGAAAACTGAGCCCAATATTATTCATTCCTGACAAAATACCAATCAATTCATATTATGTTATTATTTTTGCCCTTAAAGGGAGTTGCCCCAGTATTAAAACGACCTATATGGGTATTTCCATAGTGAAACACTACATTCGTACGACACTGCATTAAAAAAATAAATAAAAAACTAAAATTTTTAAAAAGTTTTTTATATATTTGCGTAGTAATTAAGTAGCACTATGTGTGTTCAGTAAAAAAATTACAACAATCGGCCCAAATGATTTAAAGATATAAACAAAAATATTCAATGACGTAACACTGGGTTTTGAATCGGATTACAATACTGCAAACTCTGTGAATTGGACAAGGCTTTTTAAATAAAACTTTTTTTAAGAGGATTTGAAATGTATGTATATATTCTCCTTTAACTCCTTAGAGGAGCATGGAGCCAATATGATATGTCTCCATTTGTCGCGATCTCTTGCCATGACTTTCCCGATTCCTCTACTGCCTTGTGGATTCCGCTCAAGAGCCTGGCGACAGACTTTACTGTGTGGTTTCCGGAGAGTATGACTAATCCACCTCCACTTGCGCAGCTTGACCTCGTATGCTATAGCCCTCTGATTGCATTTTTGATATAGCCCGGCATTTGAGATAGTGCGAGGCCACCAAACCTTTAGTTTACGCCTTAAGTATTTGTTGACGAATACTTGCAGCTTGTTCATTAATTGTTCTTTAACAAGCCACGTTTCGCACCCATATAACAAAACCAATTGCACATTCGAATCTAAAATGCGGTGGATAAAACGAAAGAAGACCATTTTTTGTTCAGTTGAGCAAACGCGCCTTTCACTTTTGCTATGCTTGTGTTACCTCTTTTGCCATCCATGGAGATAATGCTGCTACATCTGATACCTTTTTTGGGCTTATTAAGAGCTTTATCTAGAATATCGTCAAGAACTACTTATAAGGAAGAGAAATGGTGATAGTAAACGAAATCCTGCTTGTTGGTTTCGGATGGCCGAATCAAGCTTTGCGCTTACCCTGGTCAGAAGCATCTTCGGACGACAAACTAAAGAGATGGGAAGATCAGCCAAAATTCTTCATCCTCTGCTCTCCAGCATCTGGAGCGAGAGCGTTTGCGAGGAGATTGGCTACAATGCATGCTAGTCAAATTGCCAAAAAAGGTGACCTTAGCGAATGTCAAAATTATAGAGGAATAACTTTGCTCTCAGTACCATCAAAAGAACTGACAAAAGTGCTTCTGAACAGGGTAAGCGCAAAGCTTGATTCGGCCATCCGAAACCAACAAGCAGGATTTCGTTTACTATCACTATTTCTTTTCCTTATAAGTAGTTCTTGACGATATTCTAGATAAAGCTCTTAATAAGCCCAAAAAAGGTATCAGATGTAGCAGCATTATCTCCATGGATGGCAAAAGAGGTAACACAAGCATAGCAAAAGTGAAAGGCGCGTTTGCTCAACTGAACAAAAATTGGTCTTCTTTCGTTTTATCCACCGCATTTTAGATTCGAATGTGCAATTGGTTTTGTTATATGGGTGCGAAACGTGGCTTGTTAAAGAACAATTAATGAACAAGCTGCAAGTATTCGTCAACAAATACTTAAGGCGTAAAATAAAGGTTTGGTGGCCTCGCACTATCTCAAATGCCGGGCTATATCAAAAATGCAATCAGAGGGCTATAGCATACGAGGTCAAGCTGCGCAAGTGGAGGTGGATTGGTCATACTCTCCGGAAACCAC
>OX638371.1:43109883-43433589 GCA_951812925.1 Calliopum simillimum | reverse complement strand
TGCTTCTGAACAGGGTAAGCGCAAAGCTTGATTCGGCCATCCGAAACCAACAAGCAGGATTTCGTTTACTATCACTATTTCTTTTCCTTATAAGTAGTTCTTGACGATATTCTAGATAAAGCTCTTAATAAGCCCAAAAAAGGTATCAGATGTAGCAGCATTATCTCCATGGATGGCAAAAGAGGTAACACAAGCATAGCAAAAGTGAAAGGCGCGTTTGCTCAACTGAACAAAAATTGGTCTTCTTTCGTTTTATCCACCGCATTTTAGATTCGAATGTGCAATTGGTTTTGTTATATGGGTGCGAAACGTGGCTTGTTAAAGAACAATTAATGAACAAGCTGCAAGTATTCGTCAACAAATACTTAAGGCGTAAAATAAAGGTTTGGTGGCCTCGCACTATCTCAAATGCCGGGCTATATCAAAAATGCAATCAGAGGGCTATAGCATACGAGGTCAAGCTGCGCAAGTGGAGGTGGATTGGTCATACTCTCCGGAAACCACACAGTAAAGTCTGTCGCCAGGCTCTTGAGCGGAATCCACAAGGCAGTAGAGGAATCGGGAAAGTCATGGCAAGAGATCGCGACAAATGGAGACATATCATATTGGCTCTATGCTCCTCTAAGGAGTTAAAGGAGAATATATACATACATTTCAAATCCTCTTAAAAAAAGTTTTATTTAAAAAGCCTTGTCCAATTCACAGAGTTTGCAGTATTGTAATCCGATTCAAAACCCAGTGTTACGTCATTGAATATTTTTGTTTATATCTTTAAATCATTTGGGCCGATTGTTGTAATTTTTTTACTGAACACACATAGTGCTACTTAATTACTACGCAAATATATAAAAAACTTTTTAAAAATTTTAGTTTTTTATTTATTTTTTTAATGCAGTGTCGTACGAATGTAGTGTTTCACTATGGAAATACCCATATAGGTCGTTTTAATACTGGGGCAACTCCCTTTAAGGGCAAAAATAATAACATAATATGAATTGATTGGTATTTTGTCAGGAATGAATAATATTGGGCTCAGTTTTCACAGAAAGTTTACTTGATGGTGTTAAATTGATAACATTAAGTTAAAAAAAATCACACTTTTGCCCTTGAAAAGGCTTGCACCTTAATAGTGGTAATGAAGGACACATTCGTAATGTGGTGAGAAATTTTTATAATATTAAGAAACTCTGTCCTGCAAGCGTTTTAAAATCCTTTTACTTTGGATTATTTGATTCAAAACTCAATTACGGCATTTCTTGCTGGGGTGGAGCTTATGAAAATAGAACAAGACCATTGTTGATTTTGCAAAAAGCTATTATTAAACAAATGTGCAGCAGAAATCGTTTTGCTCATTCGATGGAACTATTTAGATCCCTTAAAATTCTTCCTACTCGACACCTTTTTTATTATAAAGTCCTTAAAGTTTTTTTCTTGAGGTGCGGTTACCTGAGCAGCAGACTATCTGACAGATACTCTCTGCGATATGGTCATACTGTGAATGTTCCAACATTTCGGACAACAGGTTACCGCAATTCCTTTCATATTCTTTCTTGTAGGCTTTTCAATAAACTTCCGGAATCTTTGAAAATGCTTCGCATCTTAACGACGTTTCTAAGTCAAGTCAAGTTATGGCTGCTTGGTTTTGATTTAGCTGAAATTGAAGTTTTGCTTCGTCCCTGTATTTGATTTTTCCCATTGAGTAGATCAAGGCATTGTTTGAGGTTTTTATGATATTTTTGTTTGCTTTCCATACGTTAATTCACTTAATTTTTTATTTTTTTGCTTTTGTTGCACTTTTAAATTTTAAATTAAATCTATAAATTTTCCATGATTTTGTAACTTTCTTTTTAAATATTTTTATTTCCTTTTTTCACGTTTTCTACATATTTTTCAATTCTCTTCACCCACCACACTTAATTAAAGTTCTTCTATTTTTGGTCATTTTAATCTTTTAATGAAATTATCTTTCATTGACGTGGCATTAAATACTGTATTTTTTATACATAAAATGTCACCTACCATTCTTCAATATTAGTATATAATTATTATTGTTATCTTTATTTAGTGTATAAAGAAATAGGTATTTTCTTCAGTTAGTTAAGGGTTAAGAAGTAATAACTAAGTGAAAGAGAGTATATTATCATAAGTAAATAATTGTTGTATACGGCGAATTAGACTGCATGTCGAAAGCAGATTAGCATAAGAAGATAACTGTCGCCGTTCAATAGAAGAGTTTCAATAAAGAATTGTAATTAATGAACTTTAATTACAGAGCAACGCAACTTGTTTATTAATTGTAAAAGAAAAGGTAACACTCAATTAATCTTATAAAACGACAATTTGTTTGTAAGAAAAATTGCGGTGATGGAAAAACTTCAGTTTGAGTTTGCAGTGAAAACTTCGTCGGATGGTAAATCGAACGTGTTAACCATAACCTCGCTTACTACAGAAGATGGCAGAATATTTTTAATCCCTGAACATTCTCAGCATATAAGTTTGCATACTGAGGTTGCTAAGACACCAACTTATAAAATGGTAAAGAATAGCCTAAAAAAAAAGGAATCAATTCAGAAAAGTATGGATAATACTGACCGCAGAGATAAAAACATTATATGTAGATGAAGCTGGCAATATTAAATTTGGTGATGAAATATTAGAGGAAACTACCAGCAAACAATCTACTGCAAGTTATAATGAGGATACAGCCCTAAGTGAAATTCTATCAAAGTTAGTAGAAAATACACAAAAGACTAGGGAAGACAACCTAAAAACGATTGCAGAAAAGTTTGTAATCGAAAAGTTTACAAGCAAAAATACCGCAAATTTGTGGATGGATACTTTTGAAAAAGAATGTACACGGTTTGGAATATCTGATGACAGCAAAAAAATTGAAATTCTGAGATTATTTATGGATAGTTCTTGCATAGACTGGTACAGTTCTATGGTTATAAAACTAACAGTTGATTCAGAATGGGCTATTTGGAGAAACAAATTTTGTGAAACTTTCGCTAACAAAGGATGGAATCCTGTTATTTATGCTTTGTCTTATAAATACAAAGAGGGATCATTGCTAGACTACGCACTTAGAAAAGAACAACTTATTTTAGACATGCGGAGAACTATAGATGCTGGAACCCTCGTTGATATGATCGCAGCTGGTTTACCAGAATATATCATAAATAAAATTGATAGGGAAGAAGTTACAGACACAACTGTCTTATTCAATGAGATAAGTAAGCATGAACATTTGGCAAATAGAAATAAAAATTTTAAAAATAGAAACCGGAATATAACCATAACCTCAAAAATAAAACATGAAGAGCAAGCTCCATGAAAAATTTGTAAGAAACTAAACAAAGGTAATAGGTTTCACCCTGAAGATTCATGTTGGTTCAAAAGTAAAAATGAATTTAAAAATAAAAATGGATTTCAATATGTTAATAATTCTACAATCGAAGCTGAATTGAATGAAAATGAACAAAAAAACTACTAGTAACACCATTGATAAAAATCAAACTACAATTGAAAGATAAACTAGAAATAATGGGTATTTATGATTCCGGCTCTAATATTTCGCTTATCAATTCAAAATTATTAAAAATCAAAAACAAAATTGGAAATGTGAATTATGCAGAATTAAAAACAATTAATGGTGTTAGTAAAGCTAGTGGTTTGATAAATTTAGATATTAAAATTTTTGATATTAAGGACGAAGTTGATGTTTACATAATAGATAATAAACACTTTAAATATGATTTCCTAATTGGTTTAGACATGATAAAAAAATTTAAATTAGTTCAAGATGAGAATCTAAAGATTACTCAAAAATTAGAAGATAATAATGATTACAAAAATAAAAAAATTGAGGAAAATTCTTCAAATTATAATGATATTTTAAAAGAAAATTCAAAAATTTCCAAAAATGAATTACAAGAAAATTTTAAAGATGAAGTTAAGGGAGTAGACAGTTTTCCTAAAAATAAGTGTTTAATAAACTTTAATGAGCATTTAAACGATAAAAATTTTGAACTAAAAATGGAACACCTACAACTTCATCAAAAATCAGAAATAATGAAATTAATTGAGACATATAAGTCAATATTCGCTAAGGATGAATATAACGTTGGAAAAGTTAAACAATATGAAGCAAAAATAGACCTGCTAGTAGACAAATATTGCAGTAAGACGCCATATAGGTGCACAGCGGAAGATAAAAAGGAAATTGAAGATCAAATTTCAAAATTGTTGGATAGAAAACTAATAGAAGAGTCTTACAGCCCATTCGCTGCACCTGTTACCTTGGCGTTTAAAAGAGAAGAGAACAAAAGATCCAGACTCTGTATTGACTTCAGAGACCTTAATAAAATAGTAATACCCCAAGCACAACCGTTCCCACTCATTGATGACCTTGTATCCAAGACAAGGAATTGTAAATATTTTACCACATTAGATATCAATTCGGCATTCTGGTCCATTCCCCTACGAATTGAGGACAAAAGGAAAACGGCATTTATAACTCAAGAGGGACACTACCAATGGACGTGTCTACCTTTTGGATTAAAAACCTCACCTGCAATATTCCAGAGAATATAAAGCAATATATTAAGAAAATAAGGATTAACAAATTTTGCTGTCAACTATATCGACAATATTGTAATATTTTCCAAAAATTTCACTGAGCATATGTGAGTCAATTGTTGCAAGCAATAAAGAATGAAGGTTTCAGGTTAAAGTTTACAAAATGCACTTTTGCATCAAACTGTGTCAAATACTTGGGCCACATCATACAAGATAATTCAATTAGACCCATAAAAGATAATTTAATATCCATAAAAGACTTCCCTGTTCCAAAGAATCAGAAGAATGTCAGGCAGTTTCTAGGAAAAATTAATTTTTACCATGAATATATACCGAACATTGCAGTTATACTGGAACCACTGCATAAATTGCTGAGGAAAAACTTCAAGTTCGTTTGGTGTGAAAAGTGTCAAGAAGCATGTGAGAAAATAAAAGAGCTATTATGAACACAGCCAGTGTTAGAAATCTTCGACCAAAAATTGCCAATTACAATCTATACAGACGCATCTTTGGAAGGAATAGGAGCTGTTTTAAAACAAAAGCAACTTAATGGAAAGGAAAAACCAGTTGCATATTTTTCTAAAAAATTAAATGAGGCTCAAAAGAAGAAAAAAGCTATCTATTTGGAGTGCCTTGCAATCAAGGAAGCAGTTAGATACAGGCAATATTGGCTAATGGGTAAATCATTCATAGTATACACTGATCATAAACCCTTGGAGAATATGAACATCAAATCAAGACCAGATGAAGAGCTTGGCGATTTAACCTATTATTTATCCCAATATGATTTCAAAATAATATATTATCCAGGAAAAGAAAATTTAGAAGCCGACTGCTTGTCTAGAAACCCAGTTTTGGCAGCAAATGAAAACAAAAATGAACAGCTTAAGATAGTTAATTTAATAAAATTAGAAGACATTATAGATGATCAAAATACGAATGCAGAAATTTTTAAAAGAAAAGAAAAACTGATAAAAAAAAAATAATGTATACTTTAAAAGAACAAAAAAAAGAGATAAAATTATTCTGACAGAAAGATTCAGCATAAAACTGATTAAAGACATCAATAAAAATTTTTGCCATATTGGCATTAAACAACTACGAACACAAATAAGCCCATTGTACACGTCAAGAAATCTCATCAAAAACATAAAAAATACGTGCGAAAGCTGTGAAACTTGTATTAAAAACAAATCAAGAAGCCAGAATAAAATTGGAGTTATGTCACATCTAGGTCCTGCAAAAAAACCGTTCGAGATAGTTTCGATAGACACGGTAGGAGGCTTTGGAGGATCCAGATCGACGAAAAGATATTTACACCTTCTCGTTGATCACTTCACGAGATATGCAGTAATAGTGACGTCCAAAACTCAAACTGCACGTGATTTCATCAAATTGGTGACAAAAATAACAGAAACTGAAGACATTGGAATTGTTTTGACGGATCAGTATCCTGGAATTAACTCTTTGGAATTCAAAAACTTCTTGAAAGCAAAATCAATACCAATGCTGTTCACTGCCGTTAATGCTCCATTTTCGAACGGCTTGAACGAAAGGCTGAACCAAACTCTGGTAAACAAAATTAGGTGCAGGATAAATGAAAAAAATGGAAAAAGAACTTGGACGACAATAGCCCAAGAATGTGTCGACAAGTATAACGAAACAGAACGCACAGTCACAAAGTTCGCACCTAAATATTTATTGTACGGTACAGACGTGTCAATCTTGCCAAATGAACTGAAAATAAAGGAAAGTTATAATGACTGGACCCAGGATAAGAAAATTGCATTGAAGAACACAATTAAATTCCATATTTACAACAAACAACTTTTTGATAAAAATAGACAGGACTACGAATTTAACGTAGGAGATGAGGTTTATGTTGAAAATGGGAACAGGCTAAACAGGAAGAAGCTAGATGAATTGAAAATTGGACCGTACAGAATTATTGAAAGATATCAAAATCGATATATAGAGTAGATTCAGGTCATAAGAAATTCGAATCGAACTTGTTCCACATAACAAAACTTATCCCGCTGTCTTCTTCGTCAAAATCAGAAGAAAAAGAAGTATCAGGCGATGAAGATTGCTGCAATGAAAATTTTTTTAAATTTTCTTCTCCACGGGGGGAGATATAAAGAAAAAGGTATTTTTTTTAGTTAGTTAAGGGTTAAGAAGTAATAGCTAAGTGAAAGAGAGTATATTATTATAAGTTAATAACTGTTGTATACGGCGAATTAGACTGCATGATTAGCATAAGAAGATAACTGTCGTATGCAGCCGTTCAATAGAAGAGTTTCTATAAAGAATTGTAATTAATGAACATTAATTGTCATTTCTTTAATTACAGGTAGGGAAGTTAAAATAAGTAAAGAATATAAAATAATAAAATAAACTTTAATTACAGAGCAACGCAACTTGTTTATTAATTGTAAAAGAAAAGGTAACACTCAATTAATTAATCTTATAAGTGTATTTTATAATTTGAATTGTTTCCTATTTTTATTTAGAAATTATTTTGTAAATTTTTATATACCTACTTGAAGAAATGTGAATAAATATACATACATACATATACATACATATGTATATAGCGTGAGTGTCATGTACATTGTTGTATGTACCGCACCAAAAAGGGAGAAAAACTTTCAAACATACTTTATTTCTATTCTCAGGTGGCAAAGCCATGTATCGCATGTTTTAATAATTTTTAATTTTTGAATTGTAATTTTAGATTGATATCAAAAAATCACAATATTCGTGTTTTCAAACTATTTTTCTAAGGAACTACAAGTCCTAGAGCAAATCTGGTTTTGCCAGCTTGTATATCTCACCGAGAACTATACCCTAGACTAAATAACTCATTTTCATAAAAAAAGCTTAATATGTACCTGGTTTTGCCATCATTTTCATAAATAATCTATGCTAAATGAGAGTTGGACATATGTATGTATGTATTCTCCTTTACCTCCTAGGAGAAGCATAGGGCTAATATGTTGCGATCTCTTGCGATGACTTTGATCTCTTGCCACGACTTTCCCGATTCTTGTATTTCCATTTCCAGCGACCTTTTTCAGTTGGTTTTGGGTATACCACGTCCTCTATTGCCTTCTGGATTCCACTCAAGAGCCTGGCGACAAACTTCGCTGTGTGGTTTCCGGAGGGTGTGACCTTTTGCTTTTGCTATTCTTGAGTTGATATCCTCTTTTGCTCCACCATCCATAGAGATAATGCTGCCTAAATACGTGAAGCTATCGACGTTTTCGATGTTATCACTGCCAGCTCTAAACGTGATGTCATTGTTTGCGTTTAACTTTATGCGTTTAGTCTTGGATACATTGATCTTTAGGCCGGCCTCTTGTGATTCCAAGACAAGTTCTTCAATTTTGCTTTGCATATCTGAATGTTTGGACGATAAGAGGCAGATGTCGTCAGCGTAGTCGAGATCTGCCAGATGTTCGGTAAAGTTCCATTGGATACCCTTTTTGGCCTTATTAAGAGCTTTATAAAGGATATCATCAAGAACGATAAGGAAGAGTGATGGTGACAGTAGACACTCCTGCCGTACGCCTGAATAAGTGGTGAATGTCGGTGAGAACAACCCGCTGTGTAACACACTGCATTTAAAGCCTTCATATTGTGCACGTACTAAGCTTATGGCCTTTGCGGCAATACCTTTTCACTGCAGTGAAACCCAGATGTTTTCTCTGGAGACACTATCGCAGGCTGTGCTATAGTCTACGAAGACAAGTTGAAGCGCAGCACGCCACTCACATGATTGCTCGGCAATTATTCTAAGGGTGTTGATTTGATCAACGCATGATCGGTTTGGCCGGAATCCTGCTTGTTGCCTTCGGATGGCCGAATCAAGTTTTTCGCGTACCCTGTTTAGAAGCACTTTTATCAGTACTTTCGATGGTAATGAGAGCAAAGTTAATCCTCTATAATTTCGGCACCCGCTTAGGTCACCTTTTTTCGGCAATGTGACTAGCATGCCATGTAGCCAATCTTCTGGCAAACACTCTTTGCTCCTGGTTATGGAAATCAGAGGATGAAGAATCTTAGCTGATGTAATGTGGCATGCTTTTAGCAGTTCAGCTGTTATTTGATCTATACCGGCGGCCTTGTTGTTTTTCATGCTTTGGATAGCTTTCACTATTTCATCGATTGTAGGCGGTTGTGTTTGTATTCGACTACTACTGCGAGTCACTGCGCCAGTTGTCGTTGGTGATTCTGGTTGCGGGAATGTTGTAGATGTGGGATTCAGTATGTCACAAAAATACTCTTTCCATCTACTTAAGTAGTTGGTCGTCCGCAGATGTTAAGAGATTTCCGTTTTTGTCTTTAATAGGGCGATTCTGTTGGTGTTTTCTGCCAGATAGTCTGCGGGTGATATCGTAAAGCTGCCTGAGATTTTGAGCATTAGCAGCGCTTTCAGCTTCGCTCGCGAGGTCGTTATACATTCTTCTTTTGTCTTGTCTGCACGAACACCTGACTTCTTTATTGAGAGAGTTTTATTTTTATTTTATTTTATTTTATTTATTTAAGTTTCATTTACTGAGCTGAATGCCCTTATAAATTACAATAATGATTTTTTTATAATACAATTGAAAAATATAAACATTAAAACAAATGAGCGAGACTAAAAATTATAATTTCGTATAAAAACAGCTCACAAATAAGAGGCAGGTAACAGCCGGCTGGATCCGAAAGTAGTGGTTACAAACAAGGTGGTTCAAATAGTACCGGAACAAAGCATTATTGAAATATGCAATTTGAAAGATGCAAGAGTTTTCTTAAATCGCTTTTCTGAACTCTTTGCCCAGGGGCTATGGCACGGCAGAGAATGGTGCTCAAGAACCACCCTAGCGCTAGATGGACGCTATACATTGCAACCTCTATCTCGACGAAAAGCGCTGGAAGGAGCGGTATGGCCACAGCGTTAGATGAAACGCTTTGTGGAAGCTGGTATGATGAAAGTAGTGGTTACAAAAAAAAGAAAGTGGTTCAAATAGTACCGGAACAAACCATTATTGAAATATGCAATTTGAAAGAATACTCGCAAGAGTTTTCTTAAATTGCTTTTCTGAACTCTTTGCCCAGGAGCTATGGCACGGCAGAGAATGGTGCTCAAGAACCACCATAGCGCTAGATGGACGCTATACATTGCAACCACTATCTCGACGAAAAGCGCTGGAAGGATCGGTATGGCCACAGCGTTAGATGAAACGCTTTGTGGAAGCTGGTACGATGAATTGCCATCTAAATGAAATTAGTGGATGATGTAACGATGCATGTCATAATAATCGTTGTATTTCTTGTCGGCTGAAGATGATACCGCAGCTAAGCGATGTAAAGAGTTGGCACAGTTATGGACTGTGGATGCTGAAATTCAAAAGAACGCGTGCACAATGGACGCTTAGTTCTTATAGAAAATAGCAAAGTAGCACTCTGTGACAAGCCGCTGTAATCTTACAGAATGATGTTTTCCAAGTAATCTATAATTTTTTTATTAATTTGATGAAAGGATTCATTAAAATCGATTACATTAAAAACCATGTTAAAATCACTACAAGAGCGTCGAAGTGGCTCTTGAAGCATGTAGTTAGTTCTATGATGACGCAGATGGAAAAATTCAAAATTTCTAGTTGGGCGATAAGGTACATTAAAGGTAACCATACTTAATAAGTATTCACTAATAATATGTTTTTGAACTGATTCAATAGAATTGATATGGCATTCATAATGAGGACTCCAAACAACAGAACCATACTCTAAAATGGGTCGTACGAGCGAGGTGAATAATAACTTTGTTACGTAAGGATCAGAAAATTCTTTAGACCAACGTTTCATGAAACCGAGAACACTATTAGCTTTGCTCACAATTTTGGAGATATGTAGATTAAAGCTTAGTTTGGAATCCATGGTTACTCCTAGGTCTTCAAAGGATATAAGACGTTCCAGAATGCAATCAACAACTTTGTAGTTGTAAAGAATTAAAGGCCTGCGTGAAAATGACATTAATTTGCATTTATTTAAATTTAAGGTCATGCAATTAATTTTACACCAAGCTGTAAAATTATCAATATCATGTTGTAGGCAGAAAGAGTCAAATGCATTTTTGATAGGCTTAAAAAGTTTGACGTCGTCGGCATAGATTAGCACGTAACTAGTATTTATGACGGATGGCATATCATTCATAAACAAAATAAATAATAATGAACCAATATGACTGCCCTGGGGAACTCCAGATGTAACGGGATATTCATTTGATTTTATTCCCTTAAATAAGACACACTGAGTTCTGTTGCGTAAATAAGAACGAATCCATTCAAGCAAAAGACTTGGAAAACCAATCAAGGAGAGTTTTAAAAGCAACAAATCATGATTAACAACATCGAAAGCTTTACTGAAATCGGTGTAAATAACATCAGTCTGATAGCCCTTATCAAAATTATTGATTGTACAAGTAGAGAACTCAGTCAAATTTGTTACAGTTGATCTACCTTGCAAAAAGCCATGCTGGTGAGGAGAAATGTACGGATTAGAACTATGAGCAATTTGCAAAGTTAAAATGTGCTCGAAAAGTTTAGGCAGTGCGCTTAATTCAGCAATCCCCCTATAATTAGATATCATAGATCTGCTACCAGATTTATGTAAAGGAATTATAAAAGATGCCTTCCACACTTCAGGGAAAATGCCGCAAGTTAGAGATTTTTTGAATATTTCATAGATTGGGAAAGCGAGAACTTCACAGCAATTTTTAAGAACACAAGATGGAATACCATCGGGTCCTGCAGCAAATGAAATTTTAATTTTGCTTAATTTGCTAAGGACGATGTCCTCATCAATATGTGGCATTCTTACCAGACCCGAAGCTACTGGAAAAGGATAATCATTACAATTATATGTGGACGATGAGTAAGTAGATTGAAAAAATTTTGCAAAAAGATTACAAATATTAAAATCATCATCGGATTCCACTTCATCGTATTTCATTGCCGTTGGAAAGGCATTATTATTTCGTTTTAATTTAATGAAGCTCCAGAAAGACTTGGGATCGGATTTCAAATTTAGTTTTACCTTTTGTAGGTATGATTGATAGGCTTTATTGCATAATAATTGATACCTATTCCTTGCAGAACAATAATTGGTGTAGTCTGTAGATTTGGACGACATTTTGAACTTTCTGTGAAGTTTAGATTTTAAGTTTCTCAATTTACGTATCACATTAGTAAACCAGATTGGGCCAGAAGAAGCAGATTTAAAAAATTTTGGTACAGAATGTTCAAAACAACCAATAACAGCATTATTAAAGGATAAGACTATATCATTAAGACTTTTAGCCGTAATGATGTCTTCATCGAGATGAAGAACAGAGTTCCAATCAATTTCAGATAGCATCTCATTCAATAAAACATAATTAGTTTTCTTGAAGTAAAAAGATTTATCGCCTGTGAAACAGTCTTTAATGCTACTAGTCACATGTACTTCTAATACAATTTCCAGGGAAGGATGGTAGGAGTCTTCAGGCAACGCTAAAGGATCACAGCGTGAGATACGAATAATATCACTGTCATCAAAGAAAATCAAATCTAACGTTCTAGACCTCAGATTCAGTACGTGATTTACTTGAAAAAGTCCCAAAGCAGATATAGAATTTAAAAAATCTGTTTCAAGCTGGTTGCCTGGCGATGGAAGCAACTTTATAGGATCCAAAGTATTGGAACTCCAAGAGATGTTTGGTAAATTAAAATCACCTGTAACCATTAAGTGAGCGTCAGCTTTTAACTTATAGCATACAAGTTTTATTGCATTATAATGTTTAATGTAAACATCATAGCTGGAGTGAGGTGGAATATATGAACAGGTTATATACAGTGGCTCACAAAAGTGTTCGGAATTTGAAAATTTTTTAAAGAATCATAAAATTTTTTAATAACGGATAAATTTTTTTTGAATCACTCTTAATAATTATAACTCGGTTAAAATCTAGTTTTATTTTTTAAAATAAACTTTCCTAAAATGTTACTTAAAAATGTAAAAAAGAGCTTTTAAGCAAAATCCTACTTAAATTCAATACACAAAAGTATTCGGAATTTTAAAAAATATGGCAATATCTTAAAGACGAAATCAAAGAATAATCTAAAAGTATTGGCGACACTCTTAAAATTCAATTTACAGTTAGTTTGCAGTAGCTCAGTTTTGATTTGTCAGTTTTTTTTTTAAACAAAAGACTGGGTTTTTTAGAAAAAGTAGGATGGGAAGAAAATCAGAAGAAACCACACTTAAATAAAAAAATGTTTAAGCGTGAGGACGGAAAACCCTTTAGGAGATCACAAGCTGTGTCGGATGAAGTATTTAGACTATACACAGCATTATAGAAAGAAAAAAGTTACAAAATTCACAACGCTCTGGTAGGTTATCGAAACTAGGCATTCGAGACAGGTCGGATATCATACGAAGAAGTAAAATTCATCCACGTACTTCAGCAGTGGACATTACTAGAAGCCTCACCAAATATAATGGAGTAAACATCAGTGATGAAATTGATCGCCAGACACTCAGAAATGCTAGTTATAATGGAAGAACTCAACGTTCCAAACCATTTATAAGTAAGGCTAACCGCAAAAAGAGCTCAGAGTTTGCAAAAAAACAATAAAGTTGCAACAAATGGCTTATGTCAAGCGTTATTTTTAGAGACAAGACAAAATATTATATAAGTTGCATCTTTATTATATACATAAGCGCTTTTTGCGGTTGGTCTTACTTATAAATGGTTCGGAACGTTGAGTTCTTCCATTATAACTAGCATTTCTGAGTGTCTGGCGATCAGTTTCATCACTGATGTTTACTCCATTATATTTGGTGAGGCTTCTAGTAATGTCCACTGCTGAAGTACGTAGTTGAATTTTAGTTTTTCGTAAGATATCCGACCTGTATCGAATGCCTAGTTTCGATAACCTACCAGAGCGTTGCGAATTTTGTAACTTTTTTCTTTCTATAATGCTGTGTATAGTCTAAATACTTCATCCGACACAGCTTGTGATCTCCTAAAGAGTTTTCCGTCCTCACGCTTTAAAATTTTTTTATTTAAGTGTGGTTTCTTCTGATTTTCTTCCCATCCTACTTTTTCTAAAAAACCCAGTCTTTTGTTTAAAAAAAAACTGACAAATCAAAACTGAGCTACTGCAAACTAACTGTAAATTGAATTTTAAGAGTGTCGCCAATACTTTTAGATTATTCTTTGATTTCGTCTTTAAGATATTGCCATATTTTTTAAAATTCCGAATACTTTTGTGTATTGAATTTAAGTAGGATTTTGCTTAAAAGCTCTTTTTTACATTTTTAAGTAACATTTTAGGAAAGTTTCTTTTAATAAATAAAACTAGATTTTAACCGAGTTATAATTATTAAGAGTGATTCAAAAAAAATTTATTCGTTATTAAAAAATTTTATGATTCTTTAAAAAATTTTTAAATTCCGAATACTTTTGTGAGCCACTGTATAAGGTTAAAAGTTGAAATTTAACAAAAACACAACAGAATTCAATGTCTAGGAACGCTTCCAAAACGATTTCTTGGGAGAATAAGTTTGAGCAGACAGCGATTAAAACACCACCACCACTAGAATTATTATTTGGAATAGAATTTCTATCTTTACGATATATTATGAAGTTGCTTGCAAAAACTTCAGTACTTAACGTACTGGGTTTAAGCCATGTTTCAGAAAAACAGATAATATGGTATTCAAATCCACTACTGTTAATAAAGATGTTATTAAGCTTAGTATTTAAGCCTCTAACATTCTGATAAAGTATATTAAACTCAATTAGTTTTTTGAAGCAGAATCTTGAGAAGGCAGAGAAGTATTTTGAGTATTATTAGGCAAAGTAAGACTTTTTGAGCTAACACTTTGACGATTTGACTTATGCCGAGGAACGAACTCATGAACTACCACATTTTTGGGCCAAAACAAGGGATCAATCAACTTCTCAAATACATTGGGAGGCAAAGTTAAGCGAAACGAGGAAGTGACTCTTTCATAAGAAAAGTTAAATTAAGAGACTTTAACTTTTATATTAGGCAGTTTCAAATTGGTGTTTATATGATGAAAAACATCTACCTCAGTAGTATCCGCTGCTAACCGAGAGATAAAAATAGATTTGATTGATGGCAAAGCTACCAGTTTTTTAGGAATAGCCCCAGGAGCAACCGCACTTAACGTTGAGGACCCAGAAGGACTAACAGTAATTTGACCAGTAACAGGACCATTAACAGTTAAGGGATCAGAAGAGGGGGCAGTAGTTTGACCAGAATCCTTAACAACTTCGTTAAAAGGTACATCATTCCGAAATGATGAAGATGAATCAAGAGGTTGAGTATCAGACGAACCTGATTTAGGTAGAGATTCCACTGCAGAAGCAGCTGTAGAAACATTGCTTGGAGCTTCTATCGCGTTATCTGGAGGTGGAGAAGAGTTAATCTCTTCAACTGAGATTGCAATAGGTGAATTCATATCAATTAAGTTGGTAATTGTAGGAGGAATATTTAAGTTTAAAGGCGTAGCTTTTATATTATTCAATGATGCTTTGGATAGGGCATATGATGAGGTAGATTGCTCATCAATGCACTTGCTCTCATTAAAAAATTTTACAAGCTGGTCAAAGCTCGCTTGCGTAGCAGAAAAATTTTTTTGAACTTCGGCAAGACCTCTACGAGTTGCTTTTAGTAATTTGCACAACTCGATTGCAGAAGAGTTGCACTTTTCACAACACCAGCGAAGACCAATATTTTTGAATATAATGTCCTGAATTCTACCATTTATGCCAGCACATGAGAGATGAGCTACATTTTCGCATAGCCAGCAGGAAACAAAATGTTCAGTAATTGACTTTTTGCACCGTGGAACGTAACAGTTCATTCTGCGGCAATCTACTGAATAAAATAACGTTTGAAATATATCAATATATAATAATTTTGAATTAAGTTAAAAATTCCCAAATTTAGGTAATTTGTAAAAGGATCGGCAACACTGAAAGTACAGCAGTACAGTATTCTGCTACTTATCAACAGATGGCGCCAGTAATGCAATTTGCTACTTATTGAAGTATGTTGGCAATACTTAATGCAGTGTCTTGGATAACAATGACAGCAGCAAAATTTCAGCACCAATACATATGCACCGACAGCAATTGAATTGCAAAAATGTTTAAATTCTAAATTCCACTCCGCTAACAAAGCTCGGCGAGAAGGACACGAAGCGAACGAACGCGACTGAACAACTGATTCTTTAATGAGACCTTTTCGGCGTCGTTCTTTTGCGGTCTAGTTTAAGCGTCATCTCTCAGTTTTTTCGCGCTTCTTCTTTTTTCAACAAGACACCACGTTTCCTCGCTCAGCCAGTGTTTCTTATTCGAGGGTCGGAAGTATTTTTTCACTGGAGCTAAAGAAAGCAGCCTTAGTGGCACTCCGTGATGTTTCAATGCTTCCATCACAATCGACCGGGGCTATCGGATATCGTCGTTCTTTAGCTTAAGCACTTCGAATTTTTTTGCCACAGATTGTTCACTGGGACGTTTTAAAGCGGCAAGTTTTAGTCGAATGACAGCGACATTTTCTGCTAATGCAGAAGTAGTCGATTTGGTTTTCAGTGATGTTGTCTGGAGACACCCAAGTAGCTTTATAGCATGTTTTGTATGGAAAAAAAATTAACCTCCAACAACAAGACCAGCTGTATTGCAGGCGTCAATGAGAAGCTCTCCATTGTCGTTTCTCGTACCATAACCATGTTCTTCAATCACGTGCTCAAGGTTAAGGTTTTCTGAGCCTACTTTGGCATTCAAATCACCCATAACCATTATTATGCCGTTCTTGTGAGCACTGTTAATCGCTGCAGCGACCTGACTGTAGAATTCATCCTTGGTTCCAAGAGCCAATGCGTGTTTGAGTTTTCATCGAAAGGATTTTTTTGACAATGTCATATGTTCCGTTTTGAACGACAACTCTTTTTGCTACACAACAGCTACGCAACTAGCGCATCAATTTTAATATTGTTGCTTGAAATTTGGCGCGAAGCAATATGGATGAAATAAAGTAAGTAGTGAATTTAATTAACAATTATGTTAGTTTTATAATATTTTAAGCATGTTTTTAAATAATGTTTTACTTTGTGTTTCATAGTGGGAAAAAATGGACACATGAGCGGAAGCTTTTATTATTAACAACACGTCTCCGCCATGAAAGTGACTTGCGGCAAAAAAAAGAAGCGGAACACTCTTTGGGAACAAGTTTTAAGGGAGATAAAAGAAGTTGATAATCAATTCCCATTTTCACGTGACGACATCAATAGAGCATTCATGAACATCATGGTAACCTACAAACCTACAGCATGTTTTTAAATAATGTTTTAACATTTCATTTTAACAACACAACAACCACCTCGAGCAATTTTTGTGTTCCTTTATTACTGAAAAATGCATCGTCAAAGTTTGACAAAGCAACATTTGTAGCTCAATCCAAGTGCCAGACGAAATCCTAGAACATTCTCTAGAATTTTTGATGCCAGATTTAGACAGTCCAAGCCAAATAGTTCCACCATTACAAGATTCAACTCCCACAAATCCAGCAAAAAAGAGAAAATGTGAAGTTTTGGAATTTTTAAATAAGGAATCAGAAAAAGACGAAAGAAATATTAGCAAATTGATGGAACTAGAAGCTGAAAGACTTAAAGTTGAAAAAGAAAAAATAGATGACATGAAAAAAATTCACGTTTTACTAGAAAATAGTAATAGTTAAGAATTAAATTGAAAAGAATTTTTTTTTTGTTTTTTTAATTATATTTTTATTGTATATGGATAAATGAAATACATACATATTTTTTTCATTGTTTAATAAATGAAAATTTTTTTTATTGAATTTATTTATAAATTTTAACTTGACAAAAGTGTAGCTATAGCGTCTCTTTTATTCTTCGCCTCTTCTCTACTTGGAAATGAATATTCAGTTTCGGGACGATTGTTTTCACCAAAATCTGCAGCATCATAGCAACTCCCAGGACAACCTATAAATACGTCTAGAAAACGCATATCGCTGTCTACCACGGCCTAAAAGTAAATTCAAAGAAATTTTAAATCAATTATTTAATTATTAATAAGACATATTTTATTACCTGTACAATAATAGAGTGGGTTCCTTTTCTGTTATAATAACTGATACCATCTTTTGTGGGTTGCGAAATTTGAATGTGTGTTCCGTCTATACAGCCCAGAACGTATGGAAATGGATAACATCGACTGGCTTGGAAACCATCCATAATTTTCCTTTGAGCAGCAGCAGTAGTAGGAAAAGTAATTACTTCACTTTTTAAGCGACAAAGCAGTTTTACTGTTTTGATGAAGGCGCGATAGGTTGCACCCATTCCAATGTTAAACCTGTCACTTACTTCTCTAAATGCATTTTGGTTGCTTAGTTTCCAAATTGTTAAATATAAAGATTTCTCTAGAGTGACTGATTTCCGACCATCCAACCGACCAGTGTCATATGTATTCCACATCGGTTCAAGCATGTCACGTAATTTCTGATATTATTAAAGATAATTAATCAATTACATTATATTTCAATTACAAACATTATTTTAATTTACCTTGAAAGTGGATTTTTGCATTCTAAAATGAGTGAAAAAAATATCATCTTGCATTTTGCAAATTGATTCATAAAAATTGTCAATTTTCGGAACTTTTCTTTGGAATTTTCTTTGTTTAGGTTTTTAATAACCGCAGCTTGTCGCTTTTTTTTTTTTTCTTTTTTAAATTTATTATTGCAGAAACATTACTGTTTGGAGAATCTGCCAATTCCACAACATTCTTTAATAAACTGGATATAATAAAATTATTCATTTTAACAACAAAATAACCACCTCGAGCAATTTTTGTGTTCCTTTATTACTGAAAAATGCAACGTCAAAGTTTGACAAAGCAACATTTGTAACAGTGTTGCCGTGTATGTGCATGCTGCCGAGGCAGGTGGATTAACCACACTCTGGTGGGTACCACTTGGAGAGTTATTTTCCATCGTTTTTTTGATCCATGCTTCATTAGTATAATCTTCTCAGCAACGCCCCACGCAGTAAGTTATAAACTTAAGGCTGGATCCGACAAGCGCTGCAAATATAGTGGCCAAATTCAGTTTCAAGTACAGCCGCCCAATCTGGAACAGACGCTGGCCTGGGAGCCGCCCACTCTGGATCAGACGCTTCAGGATTTCGACAAGATGCTTATTTTAAGGCGGCATCGACTCGCTTTGTCAGTGCCAGTTACGGGCATTGTGGGTTTTCTTTCAAAGCGCAACGCCACGCCCTTCCACACCCTGGCTGGTCACCCGCTTTTAGTCACCTCTTACGACAGGCATGCTTACCTCGGGCATATTCCGACCCACTATTTTCACCCCTGCGGGTAAGGGGTTGACCAAACTATTATGTCATTTGATACAAGATTGGTAGCATCATTTAATACAAGATTGGTAGCAACATAATGCAAATTATTTTCCGTCTTTAAATTATAAAATATTCAAAAATTTTCAAATCCATTTTTATAACTTACACCTAGATAAACGAGAGTTGTCGCGTTGAATATTTAATTTCCAAAGATTTTATAATTTGGTATTTAAATAAAAACTCAATCAATTTTAAATCGATCTGTATTGTTTCACGACAAAGAGTGGTATAAAATGCTATTCTAGCCGGTCATAGTATGTAAATCTTTTCTGGATATTTTTAATAAAAAAATATCTGATTTCGTTTTTGGCGTTGCTGTTTCCAAATCTGGGAACTATTTTTTAAAAATCAAAATGATTATATCACGAATTTATGACATATACTTAGGATATAAAAAACTTTAAGTGTCTGATGTAAATTTTGGGTGTCTTGATCTTTTAAGAAAACGACACAGTGGAAAAATTTTCTTATTTAAATTTACTAATACCCACTGTTTTTTTTTTTTTTTTTCAACGCTTAAGTGAGTCATATATAAAGAGATTGTGCAATGACGTTATTGCAACGTCAATAAATAAAATAAAAAATTTTCTGTTCAGGAGTTATTCAATAAAAACCACTAAGATGGCGATAAACGTCAAAGAAATCTGTTTGTATTAAGCAACTCCTAAACGGTTAATAATATAATATAAAAATTACTTCCAGACCATCTGATTCTCCACAAAAGATATCATCGCACTTATTATCGTGCGAATCACTGTTCTTGAGATACCGCAATTTGAAAATTAACACTATCTAAGTATGTATAACGAAATCGGTTCAGCCCCTGTTTCGATGCCTAGATCTTATCATATTCGCTTGAATTTTTTTTTTGTTGGAAAGGCGTGGACGAGCAGTCCATAGGATTTCTACACATTTTTCTGAAAAACATTTTGGGTGCAAACACTTTTTATTTAAAACACGTGGGGAGAGGTGTGATTTAGTATATATATTTGCATTTCAGAGTTGATATTTTGAATATAATAAAATTTAAAAAAAATTTGTTCCAGCAAGCGCTTCAACTTCAGCAAGTTTTATGGTAGTTTTTCGATAAAATAAAATTAAAAAAAAAAAAACAAAACTGACTCGATTTATAAGCTTTCTAAAAATATATTTTGTTTATATATATCTTACATAGTGTTGCCACGAACAATTTAGACAGAATTGCAATTTTTTCTGATTTCGAAATTTATATTTTTGTCGTATATTGGACTAAAAAATTATGAGCACCGCTACGTACCGGGTAGAGATGGCCATTTCAAAAAAATTTATAGTGAGGTTTAAGTCCTCGCACATTCTCGCAAAAAAATTTCGCCGTACTATGAAAACTGTACCATATACACTTGGTGTAATGGTAAAACATTGCAACCTTTTTTTGAGTGGGGAGTGCAGCGTCCCCTCTTTTTATTTTTCCTTTGGTGCTTACAAGATATGACGTACATCCATGTACCAAATTTTATATTGATAAAGGTTCATAGACAGAGTTTTGAAGTATTTTCGTGTAGGTATGGTATTTTGTATATAAAATACACGTTCCCAATACACAGTTTTGTAATAATAACTGCTTCAGGTGCATAGATATAGCAATTGAAGTGTTGTTTGTATGAATGGTACAACGCCCCCCTTGTTCAATTTCCTTCAATTTTTGCAGGGTGGTTGGTAAACGTAGTATACTCCCTGTGTACAAAATTTTGCAATAATAACTACTGCAGGTGAAGAGATATGGCGTTTTGTTATTTTATTTCGTATGGGGGCTACCTCCATAGTCCCGCCAAAATCACTTTACACTATTTCGTGAGGTCAGTAGACATATTTTAACAGTTCTGCATACTAAAAAGTGTATTTTGAAATTTTCACGTCTAGATTGTATGAAACGACACACTAAGCGCTGGGTCGATTTTTATGAAACTTAGTATTCAGATAGGGTGGTGGGCGGTGTCACGCACTTAAATGGCAAAAACATTCATATGGCTAAACCACTGCATCGATTTTATGAAATTTGGTATGAAGGGTTAACACTAAATATGTATATAGCCTTAAGTTTTAAGTGAGCGGTGCCACACCGCTAAATGGTAAATACGCTTTTAAAACTAAATCGTTGTATCGAATTTTAAAGCTTTTGGGTTTTAAAATGGGCAGTGCCAAGCCCTTAACGACACACTGCGATACCACGGCTAAATTGCTGCATTAATTAATCCTAAGCAAGAAAATTAAAAACTTTTTGTGTTTTATTGTACCCCTAAGGAAGGATATTATAACTTTTTGTTTTATAGTGACCAGTGCCACACCACTAAAAAGAAAATATGCAAAGATAATTGCTAATAAAAGTTTTTTTTTTAAGTACAAAGTTGCGTAGTTCCTATAAAATCAAATTGAAGTGGTCAAATTTCGGCCACAAGGCGAATACTAGTCGTAATATATACATAAATTATATCTAACTTGTTTGTATAACAACTAAGGTTTTATTTTTGTTAAGTTTTTGCATATTTTAGGTGTATAATTAAATAACAACATTTACACAGCTACATCAACTTACCTTCAATATTATACCAAAGATGATCATCATCTTCGTCTGATGCCTGTATTAGGGTTACTAGAAACCCAGGACGATCACTTTCGGTAACATCAACTACAGTATCTAATGATTTAATAATTGGAGGATGCGCTGAATTATTAGCAATAGGAATAACCACAATATTTATTCTAGCTGCATGATTTCTCTTAGGAAGTCCATTATCTTCTGCTCGAATACTTAAATCATATTCTGTATCTGGTTCGAAAGGCTTTGCAGCATAAACAATTCCAGTTCTAGAATCTATACGGAACTTTGACTTTCCTTTTCCAGATTTTATACTATAAGTTACACGACCATTTTCGCCTATGTCGTCATCTACAGCCAAAACCTGTTATCATCGATAAAATTAATACGTTCATGAAATGCAATTTAAATTTGAGGTACAAAAGTGAAAAATGCTGTTTAGTATCAAAATTAGCCATAAAGTTAAATGACAGACGCAGAGTATGCCATGTAAAATAAAACGGGAAGTGCTGGCATATTCCTGCTGTCTGTTATTTGACTTTATTTTAGGTTTTTAAATCGGTTTTTTTTAACAGGAAAGTAAATGCATAACAAATATAAATCTAATTACCTGAAACATTGACTCATTGACTGTGACTGTTGAAGGAACTTGTACCTTATAGAATCGCTGATCAAACTCTGGACTATGATCATTAACATCATCAACGGTAATAACTATCCTTGTAGTAGATGAAAGTGCTGGTTGTCCATTATCTGTTACTGATACCTATGACAAAAACATAAATTATGCAAGATAAGTGGGTATTATTTGTAGATAATATGCCTCAGATTTAATTTCAGAAATATTACTAAATATAACAAAATAAAAATTAAGAATGCAATAAACAACAATGACGGAAATGTAGTCATATAACAACAATATTATATGGGCATTTTTGAGTCTGGATTCTTCCCAAATCTTGGCTAAAAGTGTACTGTTTTCTTTCATCGTTCTACTTATATACATTAGACTGATCCAGTTGTAGCGTGCTTGAGTTGTAAGTTGCACTCTACGACTCATCACAACACAGCATTAATTAAAAGAGAGCTTTGTTTGAGTCCGCACATTAAATCTCCCTTTTGGAACTTTGCTCGACTAAGCTCAGGGTTTGTCGTGGGGTAATGAACGGACTGACGAAACAACAAAGAACTACCAAAAAACTCACCACACCTTGCCCATGCATCTCTATGAAAGAGTAAGAAGAATAAAAGAACTAACTAAAACCGATCTCTCAACTTATGCATTACTCAATTTTTATGTTATGCTACATACTTAATTTTTATGCTGCCAACTGCGTTGTTACGTAGCGCTACCATACCGATATAAATGTTACGAACCTTCAATAAGTCCACAAATTCTTGCAAGATGTTGCTAGGTATCTAACAAACTACTGCGATATCAAAGTTTTGCGACATGTTGCCATTGTTGAGGATTGCCTTTGCCAAAATCCATATTAAGTAACTTAGTGCATAATTAGAAACATTTCAAATATAAATATGAATTTCATATGGACAAATTTAATTTTCATTCAAAAACTTTTTTTTTATTAAAATTATTTCATTAATTTTCCTTTTCCACTAATTTGCCAATATATATATATTCGGATATTAAAGACAAGGTATTTTAAATAAACTCTATTAACATTGAGGATTTTCATCAAAATATTTTTAGTCATTAACAAAAAAAATTCAAAAGTGTATTACATATAAAAGTAAATGCTTTTGGTAGCCAAAACTTACATGTTAGACTGAAACCGTTGATCGTGACATGTCAGGAACACACGTTGTCTGCTAACCTCTAAATTTTTAAATGTATATAATTAATTGAAATTAATAAAAATACAATATACACTTCAATCTTCGATTCGATTTGATGAGCTTTTACGTCCAACAGCAATAAGTTTAAATCTTCGATGATGCTTCATAAATATCCTCCATATTAACTAGTAGAAATTTTCACAAAATGGTGCTTCATCAAAGTACAGTAAAAATGTTCGTATTAATGTACATGATGTTTTCGAGGCTCAAATGATAATCCAATATCCAAACACTCCCAATATATTGCGGTTTGGTAGAAATTTAATTAATGTTATAATTAAAGATTAATGATTAAAGAGGAGCTCTTTAGGCTTCCTCTTTTTTGTGATATATGTACTCAGATTTATATTGAATGTTTTTCAATATTCCAAATCACTGATTATTATTTTATTAAAACTTTTGGGTTTATATATTTTAGTCTTACTAAATTTATAAAATAATTTTCACTTATTAATTAATTTTGCAAATATTTACTATCAAAAAACGAGAGTTTCGTTCACTTGACTTTATTGAGAACTTTATGCAGCCAAAGAAAAAAAAAAGAACTGAGTTGAGTACATACTTATATAGAGGAATTTTCTAACTGTAATCCACTACTTTTAACTTTCGAAGATCGAGCTATGTTGAGGTAATGAAATTTGAAGTAAATTTTACGATCTTAGCCTTATATACAATAATTTACATATGTGCGGGCCTATTTCACAAACTCCTCAAATTCTGTCATATATATTGACGCATAACTCCTTATCAAAATTTTTAAACAGCAAATTATTAACAATATTTTTAAATTTTATGCATAGAAAAAATGTTTGGTAGCAAATAAAAAAAATAAAAATTTATTCCAAAGAAAATGACCCTACAAAACAAATGAAACTGAAATTTATGCAAATAAATTTGTGAAAGTTTAATTTGGAAAATGTCATTATCAAAACTAAACAAAACAAAATTTTCACCAACGTGGGGCTGGCTCACACCCTGAGATCTCATAGTTGAACTATCAACTTAGCCGGGCTCATTAGAAAATATATCTTTTGCGTGTATTCTAGCATGTATTTTTCCATTTAAATCCTCTAGCTCATATAAAAAATTTCCAATTTTACTTCTAACTTTGCATTTCGTAAATTTTGGTGCTAACTTCGGATTAAATCTTTTAATTTTATCACCTTTGAAATAGTTTCTCTTGTAAACAATTTGACCTACAGAATAACTAACAGGTTTACTACGTAAATTATATGATTTTGCATGGAACTCTTGTGCTTTTCGCAAGAATGATTTAGCTTTTTCACGAATCAGTTTCAAACGATCGTGATTATCTTCAATTTCTAAACTTTCGCCTGAGAGACTATCTAATTTTCTCAACAACTCATAATGTTTTCCATCGTTTATCATATGGTATCCAAAAAGTAAGTAGTATGGTGTAAAGTTCGTGGACTCATTCACTACGTTTCTTAAAGCACAACAAATTTCATCTAAATATTTATCCCATTCTCTATGATCATTTTTTATATACATTCGAACTGCAGTAAAAATCGTTTTGTTTGCACGTTCGGCTGCATTTGCCTGAGGCGAATAATATCCTGTTAAAATCTGTTTTATACCAAATTTACTTAAAAAATCCTTAAACTCTTTCGATATGAACTGACTACCATTATCTGATAAAATCTTCTCTGGAACACCAAATAATTTAAAAATTTCCTGAAGAACTTGAGTGGCTAACTTTGAAGTCGCATTTCGCAAAGGTTTGACAACAATATATTTTGAAAAATTATCCAAGACTACAAAAGCAAATGTATTTCCAGCTTTTGATCTGGGAAAAGGGCCTACAAAATCTATATGCAATTCTTGAAAAGGTCTTAACGGTTGTGGACGAGGAGTTGTTGGGGGACGCATTATGTTATTTGGAATTTTTGACGTCTTACAAATTTCACATTCATTTACAAATTTTACAATATCACTAACCATTTTCGGCCAATAATAAAAGCGCTTAAGTTTTTCCAACAACTTATTTATGCCTGGATGAGCACAATTTGGTGGACAATGATGTTTTCCTATTAAACTCCACTTTAAACTACTTGGTATCCAAATCCGCCAACATTCACCTTCACTTCCTAATTCTCTTTGCCTAAACATTGTTCTTTTGTATAACTTTCCTTCAATCACTTTCAAATCTGGTAGTTTCTCAGAGTTTTCATTTACTAATTTCACTTTTGCAACATAATCCTCATCATCAAAATTTTTTGAAAGAATATCTACATCTTCATCAACCTCTTCGATTTCAATTCTCGATAAAGTATCCGCAACTAAATTATTTTTACCCTTCCTGTGGACTATTTCGAAATCATAATGCTGTAATTTTAATGACCAACGAGCTAATCGTCCATGCAAGTCTTTAGTTGACATTAGCCATTTAAGTGCTGCATGGTCTGTAATTACTACAAAATGTGTGCCTTCAACATATGGTCTAAACTTTTTTATTGTTTCTAAAACAGCCAAACACTCGAGTTCAGTGGTACTATAGTTTTTCTGTGTTGCAGCCAACTTTCGCGACATATATGCCACTGGCTTTTCATTTTGATCCTCATCTAACTGAATAAGTGCACCTCCTATACCATTTGCACTTGCATCACACTGTAGATAAAATTTTTTACTATAATTCGGAGCTACCAATACAGGTGTAGTTGTCAACATTTCCTTTAACTTTAAAAATGCTTGATTTGCTTCTTCTGACCAATCTTTGCTAAATTTTTTCCCTGTCATATCAGTAAGCGGTGCAGCAACTGCTGAATAATTTGGTAACATTCTCATGAACCACTGGCACATGCCAAGAAATCTGCGTAATTCTCGAACAGTTGTCGGTTTTTTTGTTTTTAAGATCGCCGAAATCTTATCAGGGTTTGGTTTCAATCCATCTTCACCAACAATATACCCTAAGTATGGAATTTCCTTTTGTACAAAACGTGATTTTTCAACATTTATCGTTAAGTTAGCAAACCTCAACCGTTCTGCTACTCTTTCAATAATTTTGATATGCTCGTCAAATGTTTCCGAAATTATAAGCATGTCATCAATATAAGGAAAAACTTCATTTTGCATTTCATAAGGAATGACACGATCAATGAGTTTACACATAGATTGTGTAGCATTTTTAAGACCAAAAGGCATTACTTTAAAATGATACAAGCCTCTGCCTGGCACAGGAAAAGCTGTTTTTGACTTAGCTGACTCTGAAAGTGGTATTTGCCAAAAACTGTCTTTTAAGTCAAGCGCTGAAATAAATTTGGCTTTTTTCAAGCTACCAAGAACTTTGTCCATATTTGGCATTGGATAAGCGTCTTTAGCTGTATGTTTATTTAACTCACGAGCATCCAGACAAAGCCTCAATTTACCATTGGACTTCGCAACTAAAACACATGGTGAGCACCAACTACTTTCACTTTTTTCAATAATATCGTCTTTCAACATTCTATCTATCTCTACATCTAAATGTTTTTGCATGTATGGAGACAGCTGATAAACTCTCTGCTTTACGGGACATATACCTCCAGTATTAATATCGTGTTGAATCAGACTTGTTCTCCCAAGACCTTCTTTATTATATGAGGGAATTTTAGAAATTGCTTCTGCCAACCGTATTTTTTGACTTTCAGTTAACAAATGCGTCTTTTCGTCTGAACCAACTGTGATTTCATCAACAATAGCCGATACTAAACCAAATTCTCTCCAAAAATCAATTCCTAACGTCACAAACGAGGTAAATCTGGTGAAATATATAATTTAATTGTTTTTGTACAATTATTATAATACATGGGGACGTATGAGTAACCTATAATATCATGAGCTGAACCATCGGCCGTGTGCAAATTTAAATTTAGTGAAATAAATTTAATACCTAATTCATTAAATACTTCTCCATAACCTTTTCCAATAACTGAAATCGAAGCTCCACTATCTAGCAAACCTTCAAATTTCCTTCCATTAATTTCTATTTCTGCGTACATTCTTCTATCATGATATGTGTTTATCTTAAAACTTTCTACAACTTTCTTAATTTTTCTTTTATTTTCAAAATATTTCTTAACTCTTAAAATTCTATCTCTTTTGATACAACATTCTACAGATCTGTTTGCGTACTGCATTGGTTGTAAGTACGACGTTTCAGAATCTTGTTGTAATTCTGTCTCTGGTTTTCTGGGATTTGGGCTGCATTGTTCGGATGCGGAAACGCCCTCGAATCTTTCACACCCGCCTTCAAGTTTAACCTACCTAAACAACGTGGACAATTTGGCTTGGTCACATTTTTGTATCCACAAGAATAACAGATGGACAATCTTGAAAATTGTGCCCGATATCGTCACAATTCCAACAAATGCTCAAATTGTTTTCTTCAACCTGATAACTATCCTTAAATACGCTATCGCATTCAGCCTCTTCCGAATGTAAAATTTCATGAACTACCCGACGTTTACCACAAACTTGGTCATCTAAAGTTTCTCCTATCTCTGCTAAACCTTTCTCAACTTCCATGCAACTCAAACGTAATTCATTTACCGTAACTGGTCTAGAAAGAATCAAAAGTTTTCGCAAAGCTGGATGCATATTATTTTTTAACAAACTAACTAATTCGTTTTCAGAATACTGTATTCGCAGTTCTGAATTCAAAGATTCTATCGCTAACTTAAATTCTGTAAAACTTTCTCTCGGTCTTTGACGTCTATTCTCAATCTGCCTTCTTATTTCCTGATCTGTGGTTATCGCTTGAAATTCATTCACTAAAGAATACCGAAAATGACTCCATGTTGGATTTCTATTTTTTGTAACGAATATCCAAAACCAACTGTAAGCATTACCAGTCAATAAATAATGCATTGAAAGACATATTTTATCGAGTGGTATCCCTTCACTTCTTGCTAAAATTTCAATCCTTAAAACGAATTGCTCAACACTAATTGGATTAGGTTGGCCATTGAATTTAATATTCCAATTTGCTATACTAGATAGTTTTCTGCTATCAAATCCATTATAATTATAAGAAGAATTATTAGTGTTACTCACATTATTTTGGTTATTATTGGGATTCCCATTAAACCTCTGATTTAAATTTCTATTCGTATTTCGATTTCTATTTTGATTAAAATTTTGAGTTCCTTGACTTGTCGGAGTAACTGGCCTAATGACATGTGCAAAATTTGGGTTACTACGAAAGTTTGGCCTTCTTTGCTCTGACGTATTCAATGGAAAACTATGCCGTATATTTTGATTTTCACCTCCACTATTTCTTCTAGCCGAATTCAAGTTATTCACAGCAGGATAAGTTCTGTCCACTGTACCTATCTGACTCTGTACCACAACATCATTATTTGAGTTCGCATTCCTATGTGGACTTCTTTCATTAACATCAAGTAATGACAACCCGTCTGAAAAATTATCTTGGACGTTAGTCATTGCCAAATCTAGATCTGACCCATGTGGTGTAGGACCTGATCCTATATTCATTGCTGAAAAACTTCCCACTAAATCTCTAATCCTCACACGCAAATTATTTATAATTTCATTCAGTTCTGGGGAACGCTTCTGCAAAAGATCTAAACGATTCAAGATATGAATACCCTTAGTAATAGATCGCTCCTGTGACTGTTGATCAGCAGATCTTTTACTTAATTTTACCAAACGATTTAACTCTTCAACTTTTTCTTGACAAATCTCATATTCCTGTGATGGTGTATTTACTGACACAAAATCTTCTTTTCTCGTACCATTTCCTTCTTCTTCTAAAACCTTCCTTAAATTAGCTGCTAAACTTCTAACACTACCTTCCATACTTAGATTTCTTATAAGACATTCGTGTCTTATTTCCTCGCTATCAAGCAAACCAATATCCATTATTATTACTTCAAAAAAAATTCAGATCAAAATTATGTGAAACGTGATCACTTCAAAATTATTATCAAAATTTTATATAAACAAAAAACTTAATTTAGGCTTTAGCTCCAGCAAAACATCAACAACGACATGGCAATTCAATTTCATATCTTTAAATTAATCAGTTCTAATTCTCTCTCATACTCAATCATAGATGCATAAACACGAAAGATACTATACAAACAAAATTACTATTGGAACTATAACATGAAAACATGCTACAAATCTAACAATAGTATCTAAAAAAGGAATACTACAGTAGACCACTACTGTAAAATCTAACTTTCTTTTCTTTAATCGCAAAAACAAGATATTACCACAACACATAATTTAGTCACGGTAAAGGTCTAATTGTTTTCCTCAAAATGTATCTAACAAAATCTCTAAAAAAAAGCAATAGTAAGTGACAGGTGCTATAATTTCATTTCTCTAAAGTACAACAAAAAGCTAAATTTTTCTCTTTAAAATTTTTAAGTGCAACTTTGCAATGAAAACATTGCAATGCCTCACATGTTTGGGCGCCATAATAACTGTAGCGTGCTTGAGTTGTAAGTTGCACTCTACGACTCATCACAACACAGCATTAATTAAAAGAGAGCTTTGTTTGAGTCCGCACATTAAATCTCCCTTTTGGAACTTTGCTCGACTAAGCTCAGGGTTTGTCGTGGGGTAATGAACGGACTGACGAAACAACAAAGAACTACCAAAAAACTCACCACACCTTGCCCATGCATCTCTATGAAAGAGTAAGAAGAATAAAAGAACTAACTAAAACCGATCTCTCAACTTATGCATTACTCAATTTTTATGTTATGCTACATACTTAATTTTTATGCTGCCAACTGCGTTGTTACGTAGCGCTACCATACCGATATAAATGTTACGAACCTTCAATAAGTCCACAAATTCTTGCAAGATGTTGCTAGGTATCTAACAAACTACTGCGATATCAAAGTTTTGCGACATGTTGCCATTGTTGAGGATTGCCTTTGCCAAAATCCATATTAAGTAACTTAGTGCATAATTAGAAACATTTCAAATATAAATATGAATTTCATATGGACAAATTTAATTTTCATTCAAAAACTTTTTTTTTATTAAAATTATTTCATTAATTTTCCTTTTCCACTAATTTGCCAATATATATATATTCGGATATTAAAGACAAGGTATTTTAAATAAACTCTATTAACATTGAGGATTTTCATCAAAATATTTTTAGTCATTAACAAAAAAAATTCAAAAGTGTATTACATATAAAAGTAAATGCTTTTGGTAGCCAAAACTTACATGTTAGACTGAAACCGTTGATCGTGACATGTCAGGAACACACGTTGTCTGCTAACCTCTAAATTTTTAAATGTATATAATTAATTGAAATTAATAAAAATACAATATACACTTCAATCTTCGATTCGATTTGATGAGCTTTTACGTCCAACAGCAATAAGTTTAAATCTTCGATGATGCTTCATAAATATCCTCCATATTAACTAGTAGAAATTTTCACAAAATGGTGCTTCATCAAAGTACAGTAAAAATGTTCGTATTAATGTACATGATGTTTTCGAGGCTCAAATGATAATCCAATATCCAAACACTCCCAATATATTGCGATTTGGTAGAAATTTAATTAATGTTATAATTAAAGATTAATGATTAAAGAGGAGCTCTTTAGGCTTCCTCTTTTTTGTGATATATGTACTCAGATTTATATTGAATGTTTTTCAATATTCCAAATCACTGATTATTATTTTATTAAAACTTTTGGGTTTATATATTTTAGTCTTACTAAATTTATAAAATAATTTTCACTTATTAATTAATTTTGCAAATATTTACTATCAAAAAACGAGAGTTTCGTTCACTTGACTTTATTGAGAACTTTATGCAGCCAAAGAAAAAAAAAAAAACTGAGTTGAGTACATACTTATATAGAGGAATTTTCTAACTGTAATCCACTACTTTTAACTTTCGAAGATCGAGCTATGTTGAGGTAATGAAATTTGAAGTAAATTTTACGATCTTAGGCCCAGTTTTTCAGTGGCAATTTAAGTAATATTTAAAGTCTATTTAGTTAAATAGTCATTAACTTTAAATAGAGTTTAAATTCAGTTGAGTTTTTCAGTGCGTAATTATCTTTTAATTAATTTTCACGTTGCGTATAGGCGCAAAGTCATCAAAAGCATGTTTTCCTCTGATACAGCATTGTTCCAATTAGTAGGATGCTTTATGTGTGGACCAATGAGTTGCAGGATGGTATACACCGAAGCTTTGCTCATACGAAAGCGGTGGTAAAAATCGGTGTCATCATAAACCTCGAAGTGGTTGGGACGCGCTCTTATGATTTTTTTCCTTCGCAAAATGGTAATAGTCATCAATGTATACGACTCATAGTCACTGAAGTCACTGTCCTCATCCGAAGAACGCATTTTCAAAACAATGTTACTTAAAACCCAAAAAAATAACCAATAAATTTGCAAAAATATAAAACAAACTTGTTTTTAACACAACTGTCAAAATGAGCTGACAACAAATGTGACTTAAATAGCCACTGAAAAACTCAAAAGGCTATTTAAACAATATTTAAATATTGAATGAGTTAAATGGCCACTGAAAAACTGGCCCTTAGCCTTATATACAATAATTTACATATGTGCGGGCCTATTTCACAAACTCCTCAAATTCTGTCATATATATTGACGCATAACTCCTTATCAAAATTTTTAAACAGCAAATTATTAACAATATTTTTAAATTTTATGCATAGAAAAAATGTTTGGTAGCAAATAAAAAAAATAAAAATTTATTCCAAAGAAAATGACCCTACACAGTCCTCACTTTATGTCATTGAATTAACACTGTACCCCTGACGCCATTTTTATACCCTACACCCAAAAATTTGCTTAGGTATGTGATCTTTTAAATACACATCACACTATGTACATTAAAAATAATTAATTTGTTTGTGTAACATTTTGCAAACTTTCAAATGTAGGGTAAGGTAACCGGCTGTGGGCCGTCACCGGTTATGTGCCACCCCTTGTATTTTTTGACGTTTATAAAATATGACAGATCTGAGTATGAGGTTATGTGTATATTGACAATAGACAGTATTAGTGCAAACACTGAAGTGAAAGGACGCATCTGACCCGCAGCTACAACAAAACAGTCACTTATGGGGTGGCTGCCGTTACAACTTCGCTAATCTGGCCATATTCGGATTCAGCGACCCCGAAAACATAAAGCTCAGATGGTCTGATCTATCGCGCAGGGCACTTTTTTTTTTGTGGCCTTTGCACAGAACCAAAAAAAAAAATCGCTGCGCGAACGATCAAATCACCTGAACTTTATGTTTTCGGGGTCGCTGAATCCGAATATGCTGCCAGAATAGCTGAGTTGGTTCGCGTTTTTTCAGAAATCAGAAATAATGCTGAAAAAAATCTTAATTTTTGGTCTTTGGTTATTTGGTCTGATCTTTCGCGCATGGTACTTTTTTTTTGTGGGCCTGTGCAATTTGAAAAGTCACATTTTCTTGATGTTTTTTCGGCACTAGAGGCTTCATTGATAAATAAATTTTGATAATACATATTTCTTTACTGGTTTTTCTTCATAATTTTGCATTTGAAGTGGATTTTTCAGGGTGGCCCACAATCGTTTATAAAATTTTGTTTATCCAAAAACAAAATTTGTTACAAAAAAAATTTTTTGTTGAAAAATTATAGAAAAATTGTTTCTTTTTGGTTACCTACTGCCTCTAACTTTCCATTGGTACCCACAAGTCCGAAAAATGTATACCTACTTGAATGCAATTTTCGGGCAAAAAAAAAAGACCCCGCAACCACAACCGGTTACCTTCCTTTACCAATAACTAAATTCTTATTCAAATTGGCTGAGTTATATCAGCGAAAAGTTCATTTTCATAGGAATTTTTTAAAATTTTACAATTTTTTTTTCGACTAAGTACTGCTATAGCGTCCGTTCTGATTGTATGACCAACAGGAAATATGAACCAAACGGAAGCTTAACTTTTCCTCTAATCAAATGTGTGAACAATTTCACCGAACTTCACACCTTAAAAAAATAAGGAACAAAAAGCCATTTCGAAAACATGCTGACAGTTTTGCACCACTTTAACTGATGTGCGTACAGACTTGGAACGAGAATTTTTCCTAGTTTATAAAAACCATTCTTATAGATTTCGTTGTGCTGAGCCCAAAACTGGCTACAGAATCTCTCTACTTCGTCAGGATTTCGAGGTATCCTAACCCGAAAATGGAAAAAGCGACGTTTTTGCTGTTTTTCAAATTAAGTTCCAGGACGCAAGGATTTTTTCTGGTCTATTCCGTAAAGTGCACTAGAATATTTTGCTCTTTTCCTTTCCAAAAGAGTGGTGCATGGTCATCTACGATTTTTCCTTGGAAAGGTATGGCCACTCTAAGTTAGAAATTTAAAATTTACAATTAAAACCTTGCAAGTGCAAGAATCTCACTAGCAGTGGACAAATAATCCACAACAGTGGGGTATTAATTGTGAATTGTGAAGACAGCATGTCTCAAAAACCTAGTTCAAGAGTGCATTCAACATAATAACAATTAAGAAATATTTGCAATGAACACAGCTGATAGCAACCAGTGTACTTACATAAACAACAACAGTGTTATTTATTTATGTGAGGATCTTTGGCAAGGTAAATCGTTCCGTCAGCGTGGCTTAAGTGGTAGAGGTCTGCTGTATTCTTTCATTAGAATACAGAAGGCTGCGGTTCGACTCTAGTAAGAAGCAAAAGATTAACTAAAATAGGTCTGATGAGACTATATACATATTAGGGTGGGCCAAATTGTATGCAGGAAATTTTATCGACCTCGGCTACCCCACTATGTGAAAGTTCATTCAATTCTATGAATATTTGCCCAAAGAACTATATCTCTGCGTTCAACTTTAGTTCGGCGCATTTTTGATCGAAAATTGTACCTCTCATCAATATTTTTTTTTGTTTTCATACTAAATTTTAAAAATTTTTATAAAGACAAAAGTAATGTCATTATATGATTTGGCTAATCAATTAAATTGGGTTCTGTTTACATAAAAAGTTTACTTGATAGAGTGGAATTGATGCTATATATTTAAGGGATTTCGGACATGGCTATATCGACTCAGGAGGTGACGCTGATCAAGAATATATATACTTTTCTATACCTGCCACGCCTCCTTCTCTGCGTTACAAACGGAAGGACAAAGTGAATATACCCTGGGTGTAGGGTATAAAAATTATAACCATTAAACGAAGTTGAAGTCAGATCAGTAAATTACTTTTGCACTGGAAAAACACACAAAGACTTTTTTCGGCCAAGTCAGCAATCGTATCACTGCCACATTTCACCAGCTACAAACGCACCAATATTGAATACGACCACGGATATGCTAAAGTCTATAGTTTCCTAAATAAAGCCACTGTACGAAGGTGTCCCGTGTACGAATCTATTCTTCCCCTACATTATTTTTTAACCCTTATTCTACCGACAACTTTTAAACCTTTCGTCTACGCGTACCTTACACGTGTACTTTAGGCCATTTATATGGCTTCCACACACAATTTAAAGATTTTTCTTTTATATTATGGATAACGACAAAGCTCAGTGAAGCAAGAGTTTTCTTTTACTCAAACCAGAGCTTCTATCCGAGGTAAAATTATGTTTACCCGGTGTATATCTACTGAGTTCATGACTCAAAAACTAGTTTTCTTTGAAAAGTAAACTTTTTATAGAAAAGCCGTAGATGGTGATCGCAAATGCAGAAGAAGTGAAACCAAAAATAAAATTTATGATCCAATATCCCAAGCTACAGAATCCGAAAGCATATTGGTAAGTGTATAAGACTTGGCCAACTAACTTTTCATATCGCCAGAAATTGCCAAAATTGTCAATATAATTGAGAATCCTGTACCAGTGTTTAAACTGAAGCTTCTTTTTGGGCGCTAAGGGTAAAATGTAAAGGTCACGACATAGTTTTTAGGGTGACGAGATAGCTTTCTGACAGATTTCATTCATCACATCTCACTGACTAAAATGGTGTCGATTATGATTATCATAAGAAGGTCAAAAGTGGGCGTAGACAAGTGAATGCCACCCCCACTTATCAATAAAAAGATTGTCTTTTTACATGTCCACTGTGTTGCCACGTTATGCAATTTTTTTCTTATAAAATCCACATAAAAAGTTTAAAGGTACATGTGTACCTTTTCAGTAGTTTACGTATGTACATATACTGGAACCGATTTCTGAATCCCCAGTATATTACTCAAATCAAGTTGTTGTCTCAACATACACTACCTGAGTGAGATTGAGCATACTCGAAACCACAGGTTAAAAAGTTATGTTTTACTCATAATAATAATGATTTCAAATCACAAAATTTTCATGTGCACTCTGACAGCCGGTTATGATGACCTTTCTTCTTTCTACTGAGCACAAGCGCATAGCGGATGTGTTTACTTTAAATGAATTTTGGCCAATTACAACCTCGTTCCCTGCAATAATGCACCAACTATCGGACAAAATATTTTAGCATATTTCTATTCGAAAACAAAGTTTATGTGAAATTAAATTTTGAATATATAATTAGTATTATAACTCTGATAAAAAAATAAATGCTTTTCATAACTTTTGTATTGTTATAATCGGGTCTTTATGGAAACTTAGTGTTTGCTGAGTTACAGCACATCTTTAATATTGGTAAATTCATATGATTTTTCGAAATTCGATTTTGAAGTTCATACTTTTTGATCAGAAAAGAGAAAATACTTTCTTTTAAATAAAATAGTAAAACCATGAATTTTACAACTTCTAGTTTTCTACATAGAAAAAAAAACTTCGAAATCGATTATTTAATTAAAAGAACGGAAGCACTATAAATAATTATAAAGCCTATTATAGGTACGTTAAGCTTACCTCTAAGATATGTTCTGATTGATTTTCCCTATCCAGTTTTCTCGCAGTGGTAGAAAGTACACCTGAAAAAAGTAATAAGTGTGCAAATTTTCAATTCATTATTTCAATTTCAATTTTTAATAATTTTCTTTTAATAAATAATTTATAATAAATTAAAATAATAATTTAGTGAAATATACTAGAGTTATTCACGATCTAAAGTAACGAGCTGAGTAACAGGTTAAAAGTGTACTTGGTTGCTCTTAATTGTGAGCAAACGTTATTAGTTTAGTGTGCAAGAAAAAATATTCATTTTTCCACATCGGCGAAATTTTTGGTTGCTCTTGCTCACTCACTTAAATCAATTTTTTTTTAATTTTAGTTATATTTTTAATTTTCAGAACACAAAACAATACCAAATTCTTCAGAACACAAAACAATACCAAATTCTTATATTTGTATTTATTTTGTTCATAAAATAATTTAAACTGACAGCAAAACAAAAAAAAAAGGAAAAAGGATAAAGTTATTTTACACTACAAAATTGCTTAACTAAAAGGGAAAAAAAGTAACGGAGTAACTTGCGTACATTTTGTTGTTGGGGCTTCTGATTGTTACCCTGTTACTCTGTTACCCAGTACGTTACTCCAGATACAGAATACTCCTAGTATATTTCTTTACATTTCACCCATGGTTCATAACAATGTTTAAGGCAAATTGTCAAAACAAAAAAATGGAACCCTGCATCTCACCCAGCTATCTGTCAAAAGACTAGATAGAATCAAAACAAACTAAGAAAGTCATTTGAAAATTGAGAAATTTTAAATTTATGCTGACGTTTTTCGTTTTGTCCGCGGTCCAGTGCAGACGTGTTTTCTGGTGTAGTCGTTCGCGCGTGTCTTAGCGTCAGAACCGTTTCACATGCCTTTTTCAAAGTTGTGAAATGTACAGTAGTATCAAAAACTTTATAAACTAAAATAAAACAAAGATATACAAAAATTATAATTTTAACTATTAATTTCCAAATGGAAATATTTGTTTATAGTTTTCGTATTAGAAGTGTTTTTTTATATTTTTGATTATGTAAAATATTTATGGAACTAACCATGAAATCGACATTGTACGAACAAAACAAGATTCAGTCTCAAATATATTAAATAATATAATTTTCGACATTAATAGTGTTAACATCATTTTTATTTGTTCCTGTACTTTTTCTGAATGTATTAACTTACATTTTGGTTACTTAGTAACGTTTAAGTAGTCCTTATTTAAAAGGTATTGCCATTGGGAGATTCGTATATGGCTTTTAGAAAAACCAGTATAAGTTGGGAATTCTTTAACGGATTTTAAAAATATAGGGTGTTTTTTAGAACTTGAAATTGTAAAAAATATCACTAAAAATTAAATTTTAATGAAAATTTTTTTATTATTTATTTCAGTAGGGTAAGCTGGGGTACATTTGACACCGGGGCACATTTGACTTTGCCATTTTCGGTGTGAACACGCCTTTCGAACCAAAAACCTGAAACGCAGAAACATAACTGATTAAAGTGGAAGCAACGTTATGAACTTTGGCAGTTCTCTTTCAACTCCTCCCGCGCTAATACGCTTTTTTAACTTTTTGTGTATTTTTTTGTTATTTTCGAAATCTTGTGCGTAAGGGTTTTGCAAATAAAGTTGTATTTTTTTTTAAAAGTAAGTTTGAAAATTTGGTAGCACTAACCTTTATAATTAATGGAATAAAAGTGTTTTTTATCAAGGTCAAATAGTTTTAATTTTAAAATATTTTTAATTCTTCAAGAGATTTTGGGGCACATTTGACTTTTGCCGAAGGGGCACATTTGACGTTCGTCCAGACATATGTTTGAGTATTTTAGAAGATTTTGTAGTGTTATCTTTTTAAAGATATGGTATACCATTATAAAATGAAGACGAACAGACGCGATGGCGATGAAAAAAAGTTAAATACGCTATTTCTAATATCGGAAACCAGATAGAAACTCCGACTTCCGACACAAAATCCATTTCATTTGATTTAGATTTTTGAATAGATGCTTTCCAGGTCCTCTACCACTTATATTAATTTGAAAATCTGGATGGATGAATTCCCGAAGTAAACATATTACAAAAATCATCATTTATGCGAAGTTTTTAATAATTATCAAATTGATTGGAAGTAAGCCCCATCATGTGAAAGCGCTGCAGATATCTTGACGATGGTGTTACCCAAAATCCAGACCAAAGAAATTTCCATCAAACTGGGTATTAACAAACATTTTATGTTGATGTTTTCATTAGGGGTGTTGTTGGAAATTGTACTTTATACTTATATTTATATTGTCCTTGGGAAATCTGGCGAAAAATCCAAAAACCCATTTATTTATGTGGGAGATATTGTAGAAGTATTTAGCTATACTTGATCAAGATCAGTTGTTTGAGAAAAGTTTCACCATTAAGTTGGGTTTTTACAGGGTGCTCCATCTTTTATGTCGGTATGTAAACGCTGAATAACTTTCACATTTACCAACCGATTGATTGCATCAGATATGTTTTGGAAACGTCAATTCAGTACAATTTTTGCTATGGATCGCTTCACACCGAAACAACGCGCTGAAATAGTGACACTTTACATCGAAAACAGTCGCTCCATTGTGTTAACTCAACGTGGATATCGGAAAAAATATCGCGGCAAAAAGGCACCATCTGACAATACTATTCGTCGTTTCCCCCCCGGACTTCTTTTTGTGAGGTTATCTGGAAAGCAAGGTTTACGCCAACCAGCCTCAAAATATTAACGAGCTCAAGGCAAACATTCGTGCTGAAATCGAGACTATAACACCAGAGATGCTCGGAAAGGTAATGGCAAACGCAGAAAAAAGGAGTCATTTTGTAATTGCTAATAAAGGTGGCCACTTAATTGATATTGTTTTCAAAAACTAGTCCAAAAAAATTGTAAAGACCAAAACTGAATAAAAATACATCACTTATAGAAATCGGTTGTTTTTTCTCAAAGTTATTCAATGTTTACATACCGACACAAAAGTTGGAGCACCCTGTATAAAACCGGAAACGAAGATGTTTGCCTGACACATTCACGCACTAAATACGTATTTGACATCGACTTCTCACATTTATATATGAAATAAGTCTTCGTTAGTACATACATACTTATAATTTGTATTTATATGAAAAAAATATATTTATTAATGTTTTGTTTAATGTTTCTGTGTTATTTTTGCGAGTATCAAATGTGCCCCTTGCAATGTCAAATGTGCCCCGTACCTGGGGCACATTTGACAAAATGACTTTTTTTGAAAAAATTTATAAAAGGACTATTAATGCAGTTTTTTTGGAATTTTTTTTTTATGGGTTTTCATCTTAAATAATCAATGTTTCAGAAATAGTAAAGAGTACTAAGATCGTGTGACAATTTTTAAAGATACAGGTCTTTGAAAATTTAGTGTCAAATGTGCCCCAGTCTCCCCTATACTCTAGCAAATCATCACGCTTGAAGAAAGCTACGAAATTATCAAAATTTACTTTTAAAATCGGTCGTCGATTCGTGCAACTTATGGCACACACACAATCGTCCAATCGCCCAAAATAATTTTCAAATGTTAATGCTATTATTGATACTCCGAATAAAAAAAAATTTTATAACAATTTAATTTTTTGTGTTAATTTTACAATTTCATGTTGTATCGGCCAACGAAATTATTAAAATCTACTTTGAAAATCAGTAGTCGATTCATGCCACTTATAGACGACTTCGTGATTATTATGGCGAACATAATCGTCCAATCGCCCGAAATCATTTTCAAGTGTCAATGTTATGTATTGATCTTCCGAATAAAAAAAATGTTTGATAACAATTTAATTTTTTGAGTTGTTTTTTACAGTTTCAAGTTCTATCGGGCTTAAAAAAATACACTATATACAAGAGTCACATCCATCACAAAAGCTCAGTTCCAAAGATGCAGAGATTTATCTTATGGACCAGACGATGCGTAGTTGCCATCTAATGAGTGAATATCCCTGATGAAGTGGGAGTTTTCATACACATTTCTGTGGGAAATAGTAGTTGTCATGAAATGCGAAAATGTTGGTACCTGGATCCTTGTACCTGGTAGCAATTTGGGTAGCGCAACTATTCCAGTCCATCAGGTACTGAACTTGGTTGTCGGCTTTCAATGATTTTAAATACAAGCTTAACACCTTGGAAGGATTAACCATGAAAAAAATTGTACTTCCAACTGACGCTGTTCCATCATAAATTTGTCTACGCAATGACTTTCACAATATTCAAAGCTTTTTAGAATTAAAAATGTCAAAAATGCACTACGAAAATATAACGATATTTACAAATCAATTTGTTTTGTTTTGCTCACTGATTTCACAAATAATATTGTGGGATTAAAATTAGACAGATGAGTTAAAAACTAGATGGGAAGACAACACAAAAAATAATACTTGACAATAAGAAGAAGTGACAACAGTTTCAAACGAAAAGAACTGACCTGAAAGAACAAAACGAGAAAACGAAAGAGTTAACGAAGTTTTCCAAGCGAACGGACGATATGGATATTGTAAAGTGAAAGACGCGTCGAATTAATTTTTTGTAACATTCTGTACTATTATTTTTAATTAAATAAACGTACAGTGAAGTGGTTTTTATAAGATATCCTATAATATTAGCTTTTGCACAAAAAAATGGAAAATTCCAATAGGGCAGAGAAATTAAACCAAAACAACAAAAAAACCCAAAAATAGCATGGGCTAAAAATTAATTACAACAAGTGTCGGAAAGATCTGGTTTCCGCTATAAGTTGGAAATCCCTGGATGGATTTGAAAAATTTTATTGTAATATGAAAGATAGCCTATAAAAATATGTTACATAACTTTTCAATCAGATGCATAGTTTTGTAGATATTACAAGAACAAAGACACCAACAAATACAACAACAACCAAAGCAACAAGCAAAACAGCACCATGCGCGCAGTGTCGTGTAGCTACCGGTTGTCAAGGCACCTAAAGGACCAACAGCACAACTCCCTGCTTACGAACCTCTTTTGGGACTGTCAGCAAACCGTTACATTACAGGTGTATTAGAATGGAACTTCGGATTCATGGGACAGTCTTAACTTCGGCTTCCCGCCTAACTCCTGGAGCTATCCGCGATGCTCTTAATGCTCTAGTACGGCTATTTATTCACTGGCACTTACAGTGAGTCACAGATGTATTTTGCATACGAAAAATTTTCAGAAATTTGAATTAATACTCAATTTTTAGCCGTTTCATCCTAAGAAAAGTAATACTTTTTTTATAAACTTCGAGTCAGTGGAACGTTAACTATGATACCACTACATAAAAATATTAAAATAATGCGTTCTTATCACTTAAAAAGCAAAGAAATGATTTATTCATCTTTTTTATAAGGTCACAAAAGTATTTTGCTTTTTAGTAAAATTTTACTTTGAGATTATTTATCAAGTAAAAGAGGCTTTTTTAATAATAACCATGGTAGCCATTATTTGAGGAGACACCATCTAAACATCTTTGCGAGGATACTATCCCTTTACGACATTTTCGGTCGGTGTTTTTACCCATTTTTCTTGCAGTACTTGTTTGAGCACATTTTTTTGATAAAATAACGTATTTTTTGACCTTTCCACTAGATAAAACCAAAAAAATTCTATTAGATTCGAAAAAGAATATTGCGGTGGTATTTTAATTCTTTTGGTGTTGTACAAAAGTGTCCCAGGACGTGTATTTAGGGTCATTGTCTTTTGAAAATCAGAAGTCATCTTTTGGCAAGCCCATTTTTTAAGTACTGGGTGCAATTTTTTTTGTAGAATTGGACTGATGTTCATGTCTATCTATATTGCCACCGTTAAGTTTAAGTTTCCCCATTCCATGAGCTAATAACAGCCCACGACACACCATTATGTAAAATTATTGCTTTTAAGTTATAACAGTAAAGGGTTTTATTTGCTTTAAGCCAGACCATGCGGCGTCCATCGGATCCGAAAATATTATTTTTGCTTTTTATTGGATCCTATAATATAATATTTTGTTTCCATCGGATCGACAGACGCCGTATGGTCTGGCATAAAGCAAATAAAACCCTTAACTTTTATAACTTAAAAGCAATCATTTTACATAATGGTGTGTCGCGTGCTGTTCTTGGCTCATGGAACGGGGAAACTTAAACTTAACGGTGGCAATATAGATAGACATGAACATCAGTCCAACTCCACAAAAAAAAAATTGCACCCAGTACTTAAAAAATGGGCTTACCACAAGATGACTTCTGATTTTCAAAAGACAATGACACTTCTTGGACACTTCTGTACAACACCAAAAGGATTAAAACACCACCGCGATATTCTTTTTCGAATCTAATAGAATTTTTTTGGTTTTATCTAGTGGAAAGGTCAAAAAATACCTTATTATATCAAAAAAATGTGCTCAAACAAGTACTGCAAGAAAAATGGGTAAAAACACCGACCGAAAATGTCGTAAAGGGATAGAATCCTCCCAAAGATGTTTAGATGATGTCTCCTCAAATAATGGCTACCATGGTTATTATTAAAAAAGCCTCTTTTACTTGATAAATAATCTCAAAGTAAAATTTTACTAAAAAGCAAAATACTTTTGTGACCTTATAAAAAAGATGAATAAATCATTTCTTTGCTTTTTAAGTGATAAGAACGCATTATTTTAATATTTTTATGAAGTGGTATCATAGTTAACGTTCCACTGACTCGAAGTTTATAAAAAAAATATTACTTTTCTAAGGATGAAACGGCTAAAAATTGAGTATTAATTCAAATTTCTGAAAATTTTTCGTATGCAAAATACTTCTGTGACACACTGTATTAAAGTGCTCAACAGCCGCTCTCCACCCATTCACCATAGTGAAAAATTACTTTTGAGCGAAGAAAGATGCACACTTGCACCACTTCGTTCGGGTTACTCCATCATCTTGATGAATTAGAGGACCCGAATCATTGAGGGCACCGTGGATAGTGGTAGTCCCCACGACAGCTCTCATTTAGTTAACTATCGGTCCAGTCCTACCAATCTCACTGCGACTGACCTCTAATCCTGCCCAGTAGAGATAGCCCACTTCCTGGGTCTCTCGGACTAAGCTCGATCAGATTTAAATTTTTATGACCCCCCAAACAAGTAGACAAAAGGAATAATTGTTTTTCTAATTAACAGACTTGGCATTCGAGTCGTTACAACAAAAACAACCAAAACTACTTATAAATTTAAAAACTTCAAAATTGTTATGTAAAATGTGACTGAAAAAATAATGTAATAATTTATAATACAATTTCTTAAATTTTCTATGGTTAAGCTAAGGTTAATCTGATCAGAAACTAGTGTTGTTGTTGTCTTCGTTTTGTTTTTGCTGTCTACGTTTTGTTGTTGTTGTTTCATTTGACAAATAATTCTTGAATCGTCCCGTCGGCGCGAAAGCAATACAACTTAAATTCTTGCTTTTATTTAAAATTTAATCGTGTTTTAGCCTTAAAGTATTTAGGCGTAACATCACTGGCTGGTAATGGAAGCATGATTTTCATGGACGGTGTGGTGGAAAAATGTATTTATTCAAAAATGTAATAGCAAAAGGCTATGTCTTGTGCGTGGGATTTCACTTGTAATCAATAGCGTAATAAATAAATTGCTGTATCTCCGTGACTAGGTTCGGAGCCAAAATATGGGATTGCCTTGATGAAATGAGGCCAATTCAGCTCGACAACTATGGGGTATATGACACTAAAAAACTTATTTACTTTATGATATAATTGAATATTTGCAGATATTTCTCCAAAGTAGTTAGAAGGCTATCTAATTTTTTTTTTTTTAAATTAGGTATATTAACCTGTGTCGGAATCTATAGAAAAAAATCCTTCAGGGTTTCCAGATATTATTTTGTATGCAATCTTCGATTCCATGTCTATGTCCTTATCTTCGCCATTTAATTGGATAACAGTAATACCTGCTGGGCTACCCTCTTGGACAGATGGATAATAAACCGGACTGTCTGTTAACGGAACGTTATCATTCACATTGTTGACTGTTATGTACACCTGAAAGGAAAATATAATTTCAAAATCAAAATTTATATAAAGAGCATGTTTCCTTTACGGATAAATTCGGAAAAACTTTTCTTTTTTCACCCACTACAGGAGTTTAAAAATTAATCACTTACAACAACAACAAAAGCAAGTGTCGGCGAGATCTGGTTACGTAGATATAGCATTCGGAAGATCCGGACATATCTATTATGAAAACCGCAATAAATTGGGAACCCCTGGATGGATTTGGAAAATATTGGTATCATATAAAATTTATTTTAATGACCTATAAAAATGTATTAAGTACATAATTTTTTAATCAGATGCATAGTTTTCGAGCTATGACGATTTCTCGAAAATTTTATGAAATATTGCAAATATAACAACAACAATTTACAACGACAATAATATTATAACTACAATATTACAAAAATAATATTACATTGAAACAACAACAACAACAACCAAAACTATTTTGGATTTAAAAACATAAAAATTTTGTACGTAAAATGGCAGCCGCGAATTTTGTAATGATAAGTAAGGTTTATCTGAACAGAAACAATTGTTGTTGTTGTTTTTGTTGTTATAATATTGTTGTTGTTGGTGCTAATTGGTAATATTTTTGTTGTATTTGTTTTGTTTTAACTGTATTTATTATTGTTGTTGGCAATTGTTATTGGTATTTGCTTTTGTAATGTTTGGAAAATTTCATTAAATTTTCGAAAAATCGTCATATCTCAAAAACACTGCATATGTTTGAAAAATTATGTAGCACATTTTTAGGTTATTATAATACCTTTCATGTGACACCAATATTTTTCCAAATTCATCTGGGGGTTCCTAACTTATAACCCCGAAACCAGATCTTGCCAACACTTTTTGATTGCATACGTATATTCGTTCTTAGAATTAAGAGCTTAGTAATAAAAAATTAGTTTCAGAAATTTTAGCGAATTTATCCGTGAGCGAAGCATGACACAAACTTTTTAACAACAAACAAAATGTATTTGATTAAAAAAAAACTTTCAGTTGCTTACAAATAAAATGTTGAAAAGCACTGACGTTAATTTCTGGGCCATTCGTATCATTAACGTTTATATTCCTAACAAGAGCGCGGTATTTCCATGTAAATGTGGACAAAGTATAGACAAATTTCACACTTCTTCGCATTACACAAAATTAAGATTTGATATTGCAATTCGTTATTATCGCTTTTTTTAGTTAATGTCTGCACATCAGAAGAAGTAAAAACGGGCATCAAATTAAAACGGTACTGCGAGGAAGTATATAAATCTGGTGGTGACAGTAATAGTTGCGATGAGAATATACCATCTGTATTAAAACCATAAATAATTGCGATCGCGATATAATAGACTTAGTTGATCAATTATTAAATTTTGATTTAATTTTGATACCAGTGCATAAATTCCTGAATTAGTTCTTTATTATTTTTATAATTCGACCCAATTTTAATTTTTATACCTAAGAACTAGAAAAAGCACCTTGCATTGATCTAAAAATCGATAGTAACACGAGTTACCAATTTTTTGTAACGCGAGTTACCATACAATTTTTGCATTATTTATGTCTAATGCAAAGAAATCTACCCACAAATTTCGCAGAAACTTGCAAAAGAAATTTACTCTCTGAACATGTTATCCAAAAATGGTAACGCGAATTACCAGCACAATTTACTATTTTACTGGCTTAATATTATGTTATCACTGAAAATATCAAATAATCTGTAATAAGAACAATGATGATGCCTTAAAAGCTCCATTAAACTCTTACAAAATTTGTAATGCGAGTTACCATGGAATTACGTGATTATCTGGCTCTGACGCGTTTGACAGTTTTACAGGATTTAGCCCAAAAACTAAACTAAAACTCCTAATCACTTAAAAAGTTATAAGTTTTTATAAAATGAAATACAGTTCAAAATATTTTTTGCTTTATATATTAAAAGCATTGATATTCTTATATCTGTGCATAATAAGTACGTAAGCAGTTACCTCAACACAGCTGCATAAAGGCACAACCGCTTGATCTTGCGCACACAGGGTTAACCAATAACTCTGCTTCGATTCAGCATCCAATTCAGTAAGCGCCTTTATCTCACCTTTATAAAAACAAAAAACAATAAAAAAAATCAATATAGTTCCAAAAAATGTTTTTCACTCTTCTAATTAAAGTACAAGGAAAATCAAGGATTATAAATATTAAATGTTCTGAGATACCACATATTGTTGAAATACATTTCTGCATCAATAAAAATTTATTAATGGCTACGACACTGAAACTGAAATGTGACAACACTTTTTGGAAAAATATTTGATTTTAGAAAATAATTGAATTTGAAACTTACCTTCTTCATTGACTGCAAATACGCCCATTCCATCTCCACCTCGAATTGAGTAAGATATTTTAGAGTCAAGACCATTGGAATCTGAATCTGTAGCATTAATTCTCATAACAATCGTATCTTTTGGTTGATTTTCCATGATGCTTCCAACAAAAACGAAATCGGAAAACTCTGGTGCAAAACGATTTTCATTGACATCGATAACTTCAATTACTACTGGAACATTTGATGTTAAAGATGGGGTACCCCGATCAATCGCGCTTACTATAAGATTATGAACTTGTCGCGTTTCATAATCTAAATATCCTTGAGTACGAATAATTCCAGTATATTTGTCAATTTTAAAAACACCATCATCAACTAATTCTTCTTTCAAAGAGTAATATATATCCCCATTCGGTCCCAAGTCCATATCTGTAGCCTGAACTGATGCTACTACGGTTCCACGTGGAATATCCTCCCGTACTTTAAATAAAAATTCATCAATACTGAATTTTGGGGGATTGTCATTAATATCTTCAACAAAAATTTTAACAAAAGCATCAGAAGATAGTGAAGGCGTTCCAGTGTCTCTTGCAACTATGTGTAACTCATAGTTACTTATTTTTTCGCGATCCAATGAACCAATTAAGTACAAAAATCCTGTAACCGGATCTATATAAAAATCACTTGTGTCGGTAATCATAACGTATGTTATATTTGAATTTACACCTATATCGGCATCAGTTGCGATTAACCTGAAAACGATTGTACCATTTATTGCATTTTCTGTAATTCGAAAGCTAGCTAATGCTTTTAAGAAAACTGGTGGATTATCATTCGCATCTATTATTGTAACAGGTAGCATTTTTGACCTAAATTTTTGAGGCTGACCCAAATCGTACACTGTTATGTTCAAAACGTATTCATCCTGCCGCTCACGATCCAGATAGCCAATAATCTGTAGTTCACCAGTATCAGAATCAATTCGGAAAACAGAATCCAAGTCGCCATCAGATATTGCAAACGTAAGCTTTCCGTTGTAGCCCAGGTCTCGATCTTTTGCTTTTATCCACGCCACCGTCTCGCCAAGTTGAACACTTTCGTTCAATTTCAATTCATGTGGGAAATCGATAAATTCTGGTGTATGGATATTTTCTCCGTATCTACTTGGCGTCAAAGCAAAATCAGTTATCGGTATATTCTTTGATGATTCCATATTATTTTTTTCAGCAGCGGCTAAAATTTCAGCTTGCCTTCTGGCTACTCCAGTTTCGCGGCACTCGAAACTTCGGTAACCGTTCTGGATGTCAAAATTATCAACCACACCATTTTGTATGTCTTTTTCATTTACTAGTTGGATCCGGATACTCATTTCATCAGAAAAATGTGTACCATCAGTAGAAGAAAAATTTAGAATCCGATTAGCAATAGCAACGTCAGATAAATCACATCCAATTGAAAGCACCCCACTCGTGACGTCCAAATTAAAACACCCATCTTCATTTCCCGAGATCATACGGTATGTAATAAAATCTCCAGCATCAAAATCAATCGCTGAGAGAGTAAAAACATCAGTTCCAACTGGTATACTCCTCAAGATTTGTCCTACACAGGAAATACGCTCAAATTGAGGCCTATTGTCATTTACGTCTTGAATTTTTATTAAGATTTCTATCTCAGTTTGACGGCGATATGGCAGCCCCCAGTCCGAAGCTCTCACACTTAGAAAATATTCGCGGCGCATTGTCTCATAATCAATAAGAGTTGTGGTTCTTATAATACCTGTGAAATGATCAATTTCAAAAGGTACTTCATTTAGGTTAGCTATACTATATGATATGTATGAATTTTCCCCTGAATCTTTATCTTTTGCCGTTAATTTCACCACAACTGTTCCTGCCAGAGAATTTTCATTTACCAAAAAAGTTGTATTAACATGATCAAATATTGGATCATTGTCGTTCATATCTTGAATATTAATTTTGACTTTGGCTGATGACTGCTTCCGTAATCCTACGTTCGCTTGATCAATCGCAGAAACAGTTAATGTATAGAATGATTTATACTCAGCATCAAGGAGTTTTTGTGTATAAAGCATTCCTGAATCGGGATTTATTCGAAACTCTCCACCTTCGTTGCCACCAACGATTTCTAGAAAAACTAACGCATTTTTTCCCAAGTCCGGATCCGTTACTTTCAGTCTTATAACGGGTGTATTAGGTGGAGATGTTTCGGGCACAGAAACTTCATACAATTGTTTTGTAAAAATAGGAGCACTGTCATTATCGTTTAATATATGTACAGGAACTACTTTATAGCTTGATAATGGAGGAATCCCTCTATCTTCCGCTCGTAAGGTTAAATTGTATCCAAGTTTATGACTCTCCCTAAATGCTAATCTATTTATTTCGATTAAATATTCCCCTTCCGTATTCGATTTTTTAATATTGAAATGACCATCAGGATCACCATCTATAATGTCTACCTTTTTTATTTGGCCATGATAGCCGCTGTCTTTATCAGTTACTTTAACAATTCCGTATAGATGTATGTTCGAGTTTTCGTAAGAGCCATCCAATGTGGTAACGCTCATTTCGGGTGGATAGACGTTTACCTAAAAAATAATGATGTTATTATTATATTATTTTTAAATTAATACTTCTAAATATATAAAAATGAAATGGTGTTCGTATTTAGCTTATGGACTCGGAAACTACACGGCCGATTTACATAATATTTTTTTAAATTGTTTGTTATGGTCTGTAGAATGTTCGTAAGCTATGATTATGAAAGTTGGTAAACTTATGCTTAATGTATCTGCCATCAACCATTGAGGGGGATTGAACGAAGGGACGTTACATCCCTCACATGAAAAAAACACACAAAATGCTATATCAGTGTTCCTATATCAGCTATCATTATAAAACTTGGAAAATGGATGCTTATTGGGTCTACTATTCAGCATGCAAAACCTAAGAGGGATTGAACGTAAGGGATTTGCACCCCCCGCACAATAAAAGTATTCAAAATGCTATATTTCTACGACTATAGTAGCTATCATTATAAAAGTTGGTACATAAATATATATTCTATTCACCTTGAAAAACCTGAGGCGTTGGAAGTGAAGGACGATGGATATGGATGGCACTTGGAACATATGTAAAGGGCATCGGGAACGGGCGAACAAAGTCGCACCGGGAAAACTAGTAATATATAAAAATCATGTGTCACGATGTTTGTGGTCGAACACCTCCGAAACGGCTCAACAGATTTTTATGAAATTTTTTATGTACATATAAGTATTTGGTAGGTATGAGAATAGGTTTTAAAGTACATATATTTCATACCAATAAGGTGCATTATTAGGGTGGCCGTCATACAAAAATATATACCGGTCAATTGATTCACATTAATTCTACACCATGTGGCTTTTATATTAAGTGACACAGCTTAGACTATAAAACTTTTTTTTAGGATGGATATTTAGGGTGGCCCTCATATAAAAAAATTTTTAGATCGTATTTTTTCGATTCACATGAAATTTAACTTTTAAATTAATAGGAACAGCTAATGTTAAAAAAACTTTTAATAAGGGTGCATATTTAGAGTGGCCCTCATTCAAAAATATTTTTAAATCGCATTTTTATAAATGCCGCAAAATCAATTCACATGAAATTTACAACAGTGGCTTTTATATAGATTATGAAACTTTAATTTAGCATCCAATTTAGGGTGGCTTTCATAGCAAACATTTTTTTAGGGTTATAATGCACCGATTTTCATGAAATTAAGTATGGAGGGGGATTGAAGGAAAGATTTCTAAAAAAAAAAAAAAAAAATTAGCATCTATATTTAGGGTGGCCCCTCAAACAAAAATATTTTTTAAGACCATATTGCTGCACCGATTTTCATGGAATTAAGTGTGGAGGAGGATTAAAGGGAAACTTTCTGAAAAAAAAAAGATTTATTAAGCGTGGCCTTCATACAAAAATATTTTTCAAATCGCAATTTTTCGATTCACATGTAGTCTAGGATCCGGCAGTAAAAAAACGTATGGATCGAATTTTTAGTTAAAATCTAATTTTTACATATATTTATGAATAGGGGAATATATTTTGGCCTTAACAAATTGCGATAACTTATGAACTTATGTTGCTTATCAAATCACTATAACTTATGAACTGTGAGTCGCACGGGGAAAAGTGCCCGAATCTTTTTTATGAAGAGTCAAATGCTCTACAAGTAATTTTTATTATATGTTAAAAAGAAATTTACCATTTAGAAGTTATTTATTAAAATCTAATTTTTTTTTCCGATTATTGTTTATTGTGTACGGACCCCGCTTATAACTACTTGCCGACCACTGATCTAGACAGCAAAGATTGACATCATCCATACTAAAATCATCGCACAACCTACGAGAAATGGCAGAACAACGTTTGCCGGGTCAGTACTTAATACATTTTAACAGAAATATGTATGTAAAATAACACTGTGGAACAAAATTTGGTCGCCAAAAGTTTACTCGGATCTGACGCTGCGGGGTAAAAATATAGGCCAAAATGAAAGACCATTTGGCTCAGTTTGTTCAAGTTGGCTCTAGTTTTTGAGAAAAGGTCGTTTGATTTTGCATCTTGAATTACGTGTTCTTTTCAACACATCTCGTAAGTTAACTGAGTTTTATTGCATTTGGTGGTGAGGTTTTGTTCGTCTCGTCCATATATACGTTAGAGCACAAAATTCCCAAAAAAGTGCATATGGCATAAAATGCTTAGAATTACCTAAGGAATATGTGTGAATTTTTTTCAGAATTTTCTGAGACATTTTATAATTTTTCAAAAGGTCCGAAAAAAAAATTTGATATGTTCCAAAAAACTCACACGTATTTCTTAGATAATTCTAAGCATTTTATGCCATATACACTTTTTTCGTAGGATGTCTTGTTTTTCTCTAATGCTGAAAAAAGACTTGCACGACATCACTATATTTCTAAGAACTTTTGAACCAATATCAATTACCCCAATTTTTTTTCTGGAATATAGTTTCTCTTTGAGCCCAATTGTCTTTTATTTTGGCCTATATTTTCACCCCGCGGCGTCAGATCCGAGAAAACTTTTGGCGACCAAATTTTGTTACACAGTGTAATTGTATTGGGTGTACAACTTAAAAACCGGAATTTTTAAGCGAAATTTGATGCTTTATTGTGGAAAACTGTTACAATATATTTTATTCAAAGTATTCTCCATTGGAAGCTACAACATTTCCCCATCTTTCAGGCAATTATGAATTCCATCCCAAAAAAATTGCGCCGGCTTGGCGGCCAAAAATGAATCTATCCAATTTTCGATATCTTGAACTTAAGTGAAGCGTATTCCTGATAGGGCATTCTGCATCGATCGGAACAAATGGTAGTCTCATGGTGCAAGGTCTGGGCTATAAAGCAAGTGAGGCAAAATTTCCCATCCGTTGTTTTCCGTTGTTTTCCAGGTAATTTTTGACTGGGGCAGCAATATGTGGCCGAGCGTTGTCATGATGAAAAATTATTGCTTCGTGTCTGGTCGCATTTTCCGGGCGTTTTTCGATGATAGCACGCTTCAAACGTATTAATTGTGTTCGATAGAGGTCACCTGTGAGCATTACAGAGCATTAACTTGGCACCATGGATATTTGCCTTTGGCTGGGAAGGTCCTGGTTGTCCGGGCTTCATATATGAATGTTTGCGTTTCGGGTTGTCGTAATGGATCCATTTTTCATCCCCAGTCACGATCCGATGCAAAAATGACTTTTGGCAGCAGTTTTCTTTGCAAAAAAATGACCCAACAGAACTGTCTTTTTCTCCAATTTTCGAAGTTATTCATCGTGATAAATAATAATGATGCACACAAGATAAAATTGTTTTGTTGACAAATTTTGACAGCTGTCAAATGTTCCTTCAAAATGACATATATATAAAGTTCGAGCTTTCACGATATTTGTTAGTACGGACATCCACCATCCATCTCTTTGCATATCGTCACTCTAAGGCCTTATACACGTACACGAAGAAACTGAAAATTTTGAAGTTTTCCACTTATGTGGTTTATAGCACGAAAGGGCATAATACGAGTATACATTTTTGTGACAGTAAAATACACACTTTCCGGAATTTTCGACGTGCGGCCCCCTCAATAGACTCTAAATAAATAAAGTAAATAACGAAAAAAAAATTCCCTGAAAATTTCAGCTTTCTATCTCAACTCTAAAACCTTATTTTTTCCCATGTGAAAGGAATTTTCATAAAAAAATGTTAATCAACTTTTTTCCTCCATATCATGTCACTATGTAAATGATCTCTTTTTCACGCGCATAATTTTTTTTTTATTCACGTCATGCAATAGTGCAGTTATAGCAGATACAGCAATATCGTACATAAAAAAAATTAAACAAATAAATTTAAATTTTTTTATAAAGACAATATTTCGGTGTGAGTTGCTTCACCTTTCCCTTTAACATATGTGTCAATAGGATGAGACTTTAAACACACTTTCCGCAATTTTTCGTCGTACGGCCCCTGAAAAGAATGGGATTTGATAAAAAAAATTTAACAGGGGACTTATTTGTATTGATTTAAAGTCTTTTGAGTGGGCGACACAGAAACGGATATTTTAACTGTCACCCTAGTATACATATAATTTTAATATTATTAAAAACAAGCTTTCCCTGGCGTGCGTTGCTACACCTTGTCTTGTACAAAAGGCATCTCATCTATGTGCCTTAAATAGTTTCAGAGATAAGACTTTATTTTTTAAATATGCCCTTCTTTCCAATGGACATTATTTATTCCGGTACTCTTAATTCATATAAAAAACAAATTTCAATTAGTTTCAGTGCTAGTTTCCAGTAGTTTCAGAGATATTACTAATTAGTTTTCAGGGGGACTTGGCACCGCCCACTTTTTTAGCCTAGGACCTGGCTTTTTCTAATAGTAAGATACTGTGAAGGTTTCATTCAAATCAATCAGTTTCCGAGTCCATAAGTAACAAACATACAAACAATTTCAATAATTTGCACTTTCGTGATCAGTTTCGAAATTTGCATTGCAATACGTTTGAGTGACAACATAGAGACTAATATCTATAGAACATAAAATACGGATACGAATTCATACCTGTGCAACTTTTATTACAACTTTGGCTTTGCTCCCTTGGAAACTGCGATGACTTATTGCAGCAGTTCTGTCACTTGCAAATACGGTTAACTCATATCGTGCATTTTCCGAAAATCGTAACGGTCTTGTCAAAGTTATAACTCCACTTGTAGGGTGAATAGCAAAGAACTCATTATCGTTGAAAAAACTATAATATATTTCACCATTTATCCCCAGATCTGCATCTTCAGCTGTCACCGTTAGAATACTCTTATGGATTGCCATATCTTCTGGAACAGTCTTTTCATACTCTGTTGGATAAAACAATGGGCTCAGATCGTTACGATCAAGAACCTGTATGTGAACTACAGTTTCTGTTTCATATGTATAATCTGTGTCGTTTTGTGGAATGGTAACAATAGCTTTTATAACTAAGCTGTATTCATCGGATTTTTCTCTATTTAAAACTACATTACTCGTTCGTGTTCGAATTGATAAAAATGCAAAGTCACCAACTGTTCTCTCCTCCACTTTAAACAGCTTATCACGATCACCAGAAATTATTCTATACTTAACGTCTACATTATAATTAATTTTTATTCCTAATCTGTCTTCATGTGGTGCTGCAGTCGCGTATGTTTTCCCAACACTATTCTCTGGTATGGAAACATTGTAAATATTATGTTTGAATTTGTATATATCTTCACTGAATTGTGGAATGCTTAGATCGACACCATCTGTCGTTGTTAAACTTTGTGATGAATTTTTGTCCAGCTGTGAAGGATGGATTTTTATATAAAGTACAGTTAATATAGTCCACCAAGTGATATGTTGATGTTGGTTTCCAATAACTGTATTTCTCATGATATACATATTACAATGTCCTTTAAAAAGCGACCGCCTTCATTATTTTTCATAGTTTTTTATCTGAAATAGAACAGAGAAAATTATAATTCTATTTCAAAATAATGGAAGAATCAAAGGTTGCATCAAAGATAGTAATGGATGTATAATACGATTTAGTTTAAAACACTTAAATATATTTTGGTTTTCTGTTAAAAAATCTAAGTATCAAAAGAGACCCCTGGTTTTTAAATTTTTGTTTTTTAAATTTCGAATTTTGTGTAAGCTTTTAAATTTTTTTTTTTAATTCATATTTTGTCATGTAACTTTTCTTCCGCAATTCTGATTTATTCAAAGTCTGGTTGCAAAAAACAGACAAAAAAGAAAAAGAAGAAACTGTTTTTCAATTTCTTATAAGAAAATACTGAAGATAGTACTAGTCCAAATTACTTGGGTAAAAGTACGCATAATTTTTGCATTTGAGGTTAATATACGAAAAATTAGTACTTTTTCTACTTTCGAGGTTAGTTGTAGACTGCGCTAATTCTTTTTTTATATTTTTTTTGCATAATTCATTACTGACTACCACTTTTTACCTTTCACACGAGCTCTTAAAAAGTGCCATACAACACGGCGTGCATTAACCCAAGGGTAAGTAGTTTACTATAGGGCGACATGACGCGAATATATAGTTTAGCTGTCGTCAAGACTATTAGTGCGTGGCAAAGAGCTACATCCTGTAAGGGGTGACTTTACTACAAACCGAACACTACGGATCTAGACTGGTAGGTCGATAAAAATCCTCCTCCACTGGAGGGTAGCCGGTTAGTTGTGTCCGAATGGCTCCTTTCATTGCATTACCTTTCTTCAAAATTATGAGCGTCTTGGGGAGCAGGCAAGTGAATCAAATCGAATCACTCGCTCAGTCAACTAGCCAATCGGTCAGCCCTAATTTCTGGGAAGTGCGACTATCTGTCAGACCGATGATCTTGGTTCTGGCACGGTCATGTCTCTACGAAGCTAGGATTGCCGATAGTCGTGCGGGGTGAAGGAAAACACTATGGGATGAACCTGTCCGCACATCAGGTCTTAGGACCTGGAGTGCGGGCAGATTCAGCCATTAAAAACCTTCTAAAATCGCCGTGGAACAGCTACGCGTGCGAACTTGTTTGCGTGCAAGGTCTGGCGAACCCACGGTTTAATTTAACTATCCCGCTATGGGGACATGTTTCCTTTATCTTAATATTTCGTGGACATTCCACGAAGAAAGGTTCTTCATATATTCCTTCATCTATGTTTTTCAAAGATAAATCTTCAAATTCTCTGTCTGATACTGTTGATTTATTTGAAAAATTTTTTGTTTCAAGTTTTGATGACCATTTCTCTATTAGTCAAATTGTACCTGGTAATGAAAACTCTTTCATAAATTTTGGTGCCCTCAGTTTACTGGTTTGAAAAATGGTTTTAAATCAGATCTTGATGGACTTAGTTCTTACTTACTTATACAATGTGTTAAAACTATATCTGTCCCACTTTTAAAAATTTTTAATAAATCGCTTGCTAGTGGCGTTTTCATTGATAAATGGAAAATTTCTGTAATCTCTCCTATCTTTAAATCGGGAAATAAAAATAACGTAGAAAATTACAGACCAATATCAAAGCTCACTAATATCTCAAAGCTTTTTGAAAAGATAGTTAAGGATAAAGTTATCTTTGCCGTAAAAAATATAGTTTGTCCGTACCAACATGGTTTTCTACCTGGAAGATCTACTCTTACAAATCTCTGTACCTTAACAAGATATTGTATTAACACATTTGAAAGTGGTGATCAAGTGGACGTTATTTATTCGGATATATCGAAAGCTTTTGATAAAGTTTCTCACTGTTTATTAATTTCTAAACTATCCAAACTAGGTTTCCATTCAATGTTCCTTTCTTGGCTAAAATCATACCTATCAAATAGGTTCTCTTTTGTAGCCATTGATGATGTTAAATCACGATCTTTCTTAATAACTTCTGGTGTACCACAAGGCAGCATACTTGGTCCACTGTTATTCATTCTATATATTAATGATATTTCAACTTGTTTTTCTTTGGTACGTTTTTCCTTATATGCTGATGATTTAAAAATTTATTATAAAGTTAGTAATACATCTGATTGTTGCACTCTCCAAAATGAATTGAATAATGTTGTTATTTGGTTCAGTAACAATTGCTTGACTTTGAACTTAAGTAAATGCTTTTATATGACCTTTTCTAAACTTAATAATCCTTTGTTGCATTTATATAGTATAGAAGATGTGCCTCTAACTAGAGTTGATCAAATTCGTGATCTTGGGATTTACTTTGACTCACGGTTAAACTTTACAAATCATGTAAATCATATTTTGCCTAAAGCCTATTCCCTTTTAGCATTTATTAAAAGGAATAGTGCTGCATTTATAGATCCTTTTACCAAGAAACTTCTCTATACTTCATTTGTAAGATCCAATTTGGAATACGCTTCATTTATTTGGAATCCTTACTATGGGGTCCACATTACTCGCTTAGAGCGTGTTCAAAGGAAATTTATTAAGTTTGCCTTACACTCTTTGGGTTTTACTGAACCGTTACCATCATACAATGCACGTTGTTTGCTCATTTATCTTGAAACTCTTGAAAATCGGCGTCTTGTTCACAGCATTATGTTTATTTATGACGTCATTAATGGTTTCATTGATTGTCCTGACATCCTACAGCTAATAGCTTTTAACATTCCCTCTAGGGCTTTACGATCTTCTGATTATTTTTATATTAAATGTCACAGGTCGAACTATGCCATAAATGAGCCCATTAATAGAACTCTTTTATTGTTAAATAAATTATATAAAGATATTTCAATTGATTTTTGTCTGAATAAAGCTCAATTTAAATCTATATTGCTAAGGCTCTCAGCTTAATTAAATTTTCATTGTATTTAAGTTTATATCAATTATTTTCATATGTTTAATTTCAATTTGTTCTAGTCTGTAAGGGTTGTTATTATTCAAAGACTCAAATAAATAAATAAATAAAAAAACAATGGACTGCACACCAACAAAAGTGCATAATGAGGCTTTGAATAGCCTTAGTAACCTTTCACTAGCTGACGGAGCACATGGTTCCGAGGCTATTGACTCTATGGATTGCGACGGCTTCCCGGATAGGGTACTAGGTTTCCTTACTGGTGGTCCAGGGGGGGAGAATGCGGCACTCACTCAAGATTTGGGTGAGGGGGCATCCATCTCCTCGGACCAGGAGCGTATGCTCCTAAGTTCGCCCCAGTCTGACCACACCGCTTACTCCTTGGCCCCGGTCAAGGAGCCTCAAATAAGGGCGAAGGTGAAGCTGTCTGGTGCCGGGCGCAAGAGACTCAAAACCTTGATCTCCGGGTTCAACGGCTGGCATCAAGCCCGGACGCTCAAACAGCACCTCACCGACGTCCCCTGTTAGGTCGGTGAAGCGATTTGCTCCTCAAAGCGGATCTGGAGGCAGGAACAGCACCATTTCCGAGAAGGAGGCTGAGCAGAGTATTCCCACGGGAGTTCAGAGCTCAAAGCCCACCTTAGCGGAGGCGGTTATTTCAAAGAAGGTGGGCATTATGCCTGCCGACTTTCTGCAGGGCATATGGTCCCATGAACAAATTGTAGCGGTGCAAAACTGCATCCTACAAGGTGTTTATGACGACAGGGATGGCCCGGTGAGACCCCATTTTGCAGGCTGCAGTATCAAGCCTGGTTGGCTGGTCTTCAATTGTCTTGATGACGTAACTGTAGCCTGGTTAAAGGCTTTAGCACCAGCTTTTGAGCCTTGGGAAGGCGCTAAATTGAAGGTAATGGACGAGGCAGAAGTGCCAAAAGCCAAATCTTCATCGGCTACTTCCCGGGCTCAAGCAACTGGATAAACGAACGAATTCTGGGTCAAGTAAAGGCCCAGAATCCGGACGTTTGTCTGGGTGATTGGCGGGTGCTGAACAGAGTTCAGAAGGTCGAGCACGTGGAGCTCGTAGTTGCTCTGGACCCCTCATCAGCCGAAAAGGTCGAAAAGCTGGGACATAAAGATTTCTATGGTTGAGAACAGACAAAAAGGGGAGAGTGCACAGGATGATCGCCCCTTAACATCAACAGCCGCGAGTGCACCACCGGCTAGGAGTACAACCGCTGCACTATAGGTCAAAAGGCACACTTTTTTGGCAAAAATTCATAAAGTCCATATTATCATGGATACCGACTTTAAATGTAGTCCTTATGTTGACTCTAGACTAAAAGAACAATTCTGGAAAAAATCTTAACCCTTGGACTACCGGGTCAAAAATGGCACGTAATAAATTCTCTAAATAAATAACACATACCAACAAGGTTTTGTTTTTAAGCATTTCCGAAGTAACTCCACGTGTTGAATCCGAATCCGAGGTCAAAATTGACCCACCACTTCAGGATTTGAAGATATTTGAGGTCAAACTCATGAAAAATGGCTATTTTTGAGGTTCGATGCAAACTGCACAAAATCTTCATTATTTTTTTTTACTAAATGTATCACATAGTTCTATTGTGTTTCTTCAAAATGAGCCCTTAAAAAATGCCATACATTACTTCCTTTAAAAGTTATGGCCGATTTAAGAGGACATATCATGACATCTTGAATCATGATACCATCTTAAATCTGCAATAACTTTTGAAGAAAGTATTGTTATCGTTTTGAAGGTAAAAAGTGGTACTCAATAATGAATTATGCAAAAAAAAATAAAAAAATTTTGTGCAGTCTACAACTACACTCAAAAGTAACAAAAGTACTAATTTTTCGTATATTAACCTCAAATATCTCTATTTTTTTTAAAACCTAATGCAAAAATTCTGCGCACTTTTACGCAAGTTACTTGTTCTAGTGGTATCTTCAGTATTTTTTAATAAGAAATTGAAAAACAGCTTCTTCTTTTTCGTCTGTCTTTTGCAACCAGACTTCGAATAAATCGGAATTACGGAAAAAAAGTTACCAGACAAAAAAATTCATTAAAAAAAAATCGGGCAAAATTGGGCGTCTATATTTCTAAATAACATTAACAAAAGAACCGTCTTACTAGTTTTGGGTTTCTTAGGACTAACAAATTCCAACAAAATTTTAAAAGCTTACACGAAGTTCAAAATTTAAAAAAAATACTAAAAGTCAGGGGTCTAATTTGAATTTTAAATTTTTCCACAGAAAACCAAAATATATTTAAATGTTTTGAACTACATTGCATTGTATATAACATCATTAATTTTTATTTTAGAAAGAAACAAATTATTTTAATTACTTTTTATTGATTGAGAAAAAGAGCTAAAATCACGACTTTTTTGAGTTATCTCAGTAAAATGTAAATGCATCAACTTTGACACATCGCTGAGAAACGGAACATTATTTTACCCCAAAACAAAAACACTTTTATTTGTATTGAAGTATTCTCCGTTACACTGCATCAACAAAAACTCAATAGCAACACTTGTAAAAAAAAAAAAATTAATTTTGCCCATAAAAGTGTGCCTTTTGACCTAGAGTGCGCTGGGCGAAGTACCACACTCCCCACTCCCAACACCTTGCAGACCCCACCAGTTGGAGGCAACTTAAGTGCCTCCAAATCAACCTCCACCGGGCAACAGCAGCTTCCTACAAGCTCAGCGCCATGGTGGACGAAAAGTGTCTGGCTTTCGTAGCCATCCAGCAGCCATGAGCTTCTAAAGGCCTCGTAAACGGCCTTTCGACAAAAACATGTGAACTTTAAATTTCTTCCCATTTCAGAGCGCATCCAAAGGGACCTGGTGGCGGTGCAGGCAGAAGTGCCTAGTGCCAGAGGGAGGAAGAACATCATCTTAGCTTCACTCTACCTTCCGGGCGACTCGGAGGAGGCGGTAACCAACGAGCTAAAGCAGCTCACGGAGTACTGCCACAGCAAAAACCTCCAGTGGGTGGTGTGCTGCGACGCCAACGTTAAAAAGTTAAAAGACGTTCTCGTAACGTCCCCTGGTGGAGCGGGGAGTTGGATAAGCTGCGGCTGAAAGCTCGTCAACTCTTTAATAGGGCTAAATCCAACGGGGTTTGGGCAGTATATAGAATTGCCCTAACAGACTACAACAAAGAGCTGAGAAAGTCAAAAAGGGCATCATGGAGAGAGTACTGTGAGGGGATTGAGTTACTCCCAACAGCTACAAGACTCCAAAAGTCCTTTATAAAAGACCACTCAAACGGCCTTTCAACACTTAAAAGGGCAAATGGGGATTATACGGAAAGCCCAGAGGAAACTGGACAGCTACTACTGGACACACATTTCCCAGGCTGTGTTAGGAGCGAAGAGTCTTGTGAACCAACTAGGGATACAAAATTCCTGGTGGCTACCAGACGGAGTTTCTCCTTAGCTCGTAGAATTTTTACCATTGAAAAAGTTAAATGGGCAGTCTCCACTTTTAACCCATTTAAATCTCCTGGGGCAGATAATATTCAACCTTGTCTATTGCAGAAAGGTATAGATATACTGGCACCTACTCTAACTAATATCTTTAGGCTAAGCCTAGAACTAGGAACACTACCTGAAGAATAGGCGGACCACACGCCCAAAGCCTATCGGCCTATAAGTCTAACCTCATTTCTTCTAAAAACAAAGGAAAACATTTTAGATCAGTATCTCAGAAGTGTGTACCTTGTAGCTGCACCTCTACATCCTGAACAATATGCTTACCAATCGGGTAAATCGACTGAAACCGCCATACATAGCCTCACGATTAAAATCGAGAAGGCTTTACGGGACAAGGAAGTAGCCCTCTGTTCATCTATTGACATACAGGGAGCCTTTGACAACACGTCTTTAAAGTCAATTGAGGAATCACTGATTAGAAAGGGAATACTCGAAATGATCATTGATTGTAGGCGAGGAGCCGGCAATACTAAAAGTGCCGTCATCGCGGATTCTGAAATTTTTAATGCAAAATGGTAGTTTACACTAAGACGAATAAGAAAAGCTTGGTCAGCATGATTGTAGCCTGGCAGAAATATTTTTAAATGGTTTTCGAATTATTAAATTTTCGGAATGTTTTGCCGTCATCGCGGATTTTGATCAATCTTAATATTAATCGATGGTAAATTTCATAACCATTCAGAAAAAATCCGGCCGACCAAATTTTTTTTTGCCGAAAATGACCGGCAGACCTATTTTAATGGTGCGACAGTGGGTACTTCCGGCAGTTTCTAAGCTCGCATACCAAGATATTTTTAAATTTGACATTAAAACACGTAAATTAAAAAAAAAAAAACAAATTTCCGTGATAACAGAGAAATTGCACCCACCATTAAAATGGCTCTGCCGGTCATTTTCGGCAGAAAAAAATTGGTCTGCCGGATTTTTTCTGAATGGTTATAAAACTTACCGTCGATTAATATTAAGATTGATCAAAATCCGCGATGACGGCAAAACATTCCGAAAATTCAATAATTCAAAAACCATTTAAAAATATTTCTGCCAGGCTACAACCATGCTGACCAAGCTTTTCTTATTCGTCTTAGTGTAAACTACCATTTTGCATTAAAAATTTCAGAATCCGCGATGACGGCACTTTTAGTATTGCCGGCTCCCGGACTATTGGGTCCTCAACATGCTTAAAATTAGGACAGTCATCTCTGAAGCGGGCACAGAAAGACTAATTGTAAGGACAACTAAAGGTTGCCCCCAGGAAGGTGTACTGTCACCGCTCTTATGGATACTAGTCAACGACGAACTACTAGAAATTCTCGATGATCACAAATTCGAGGTCCAAGGCTTTGCTGACGATCTGATTATTATGGTTAGAGGCAAGTTTGACTCTACCATAACGAATGCAACTAAATAGCTCTAGGCTGGTGTCGAGAGAAAGGACTCGAAATTAACCCTAGTAAAACCACACTAATGCCCTTTACCCGGAAGAGGAAGCTAAACCTGAAAGCTTTAAGTCTGGGGGAAAAGGTACTAACAGTTTCCGAGGAGATGAAATATCTAGGAGTAATCCTAGATTAAAGTCTAACTTAGAATAGTCATCTATCATACATAATAAATAAAGCCTTAAGAATAACATATGCTTGTCAAAGGCTATATGGTAAAACATGCTGACGATCTGATTATTATGGTTAGAGGCAAGTTTGACTCTACCGTAACTGAACGAATGCAACTAGCTCTAGGCTGGTGTCGAGAGAAAGGACTCGAAATTAGCCCTAGTAAAACCACACTGGTGCCCTTTACCCGGAAGAGGAAGCTAAACCTGAAAGCTTTAAGTCTGGGGGAAAAGGTACTAACGGTGTTTCCGAGGAGATGAAATATCTAGGAGTAATCCTAGATAAAAGTCTAACTTGGAATAGTCATCTATCATACATAATAAATAAAGCCTTAAGAATAACATATGCTTGTCAAAGGCTATATGGTAAAACATGGGGACTACGGCCAAAAATGATGGCATGGTCCTATAAAACTATCACCGTACCAATAATCAATTATGCTGCATTAGCATGGTGGCCAAAGGTAGACCAAGTAAAGGCTCAGAATAAACTAAACAAGATCTTCAGGATAGCCTGCTTGGATATTACAGGGGCACTAAGGACGTGCCCGACTGTAGCTCTAGGCATGCTTACAGGTCTCACCCCTCTTCACCTTATGGTTAAGAAGGAAGCAGCCTGTGCGGCCCTCAGACTACCTCATTTACAACAACTTAAAGAAGGCAATCTAACAGGACATGTCAAGATCCTGGATATATTCTGGGACACACCATGCCGTTCGGTCTCCGACAAGTTAAGTAAAAAATTTGTTTTCTCTAGAAAATTCAAAGTGGTAATCAATGACCGCGCTGAATGGAAGAGGAAGGACATAAATGTAAAACAGGGCTCACAGGTATGGTTCACTGATGGGTCCAAAATGGAAGATGGCAGCGCGGAAGCTGGAGTTGTGGGACCAAGATTCCAGAAAGCAGTTGCAATGGGAAAGACAGCTTCTATTTTTCAGGCGGAGGTCCACGCTTTAGAGTTGTGCGCTAGAGAATGTCTAAGAAGGGGCACTTCCGGCACCGACATATACATTAACTCGGACAGCCAAGCAACTCTAAAATCACTAATGGCTTTTTCAATGCACTCCAAGCTTGTCTGGGAGTGTTTTGAACTTCTTCAAGCCCTATCCAGGAGGAATAAAGTTACTCTAGTTTGGATACCAGAGCACGAGGGGCATGAAGGCAACGAAAGGGCAGACTGCTTGGCCAAGAGGGGCGCACTTAATACTTTCGTAGGCCCAGAACCCTTCTGCGGAGTAAACAACAGTTTTAAAAATAACTTAATACGGGAATGTGAATAGGAAAGCCTCTGCGATCACTGGATAGCCAAAGAAGGTATGCGACAGGCGAAGTGGCTGATCGATCCAAAACATATTAAGGCTGTTTTAAATTTCAACAGAAAAGATATAAAAACGTACAGTGAGATAATGACAGGTCACTGTAAACTTAATTATCACCTAAAAAAGATGGGTCTGGTAGACGATGATTCCTGCAGACTCTGCTTAGAGGAATTGGAAACAGCAGAGCATGTGCTATGTGCATGCCCTGCTGCGTTTAGACGCAGAATTAAGTACCTAGGTGCTGAGATTTTAGATCCAGGTGACATTAATCCCATGGCAGTAACAAGTTTTATAGATAGTCTTGAACTGTTTTGATAGGGAAAGAGGCTGTACAAAAGATCTTTTAGGTCGCAGTACAATCTAGAGCCTTTTAAATAATAAATAATAAATAAATAAAAACCCGTTTTAAATCGAACGTCGTAGCACATGAAATTTTTTTCCAGATTCTGTTTATCTACTTTTCATTCAAATGATGTATAAAAAACTTTTCGCTCGAGACTAAATTTTGAGATAACCCCTTTTCTAGTTGGGCCATTTTCCCATATAAAAAAAAAACCTTATTTAAATTATGTTGATATCTTCATCTTTCTTAAAGATATCGTAGACCGAAATATTGGAAAAACGGGTTTTTTGCACTTTTTTGTCTTTTTAGGTTAGGGTATCTCTGAGGAAAAAAAAAAGATATCATCATAATTTAAATTAGGTTTTAAAGACAAAGGTTAGGACTTTCCTCTACTTTACCAGATTTAACGAAATTAAAATTACTTTCACATTTTAAACATGTTCAACGAACCGACTACTTCTAAATTCAGCCGTAAAAAATGTTCACTACATACAGAACAGTTGAACAGTTTTTTTTTTTTTTCTTCTTGAATCAAGAATTAATGTTTAGTGTACGTTGCATTGCAATAAAAAATTTTTGGTGACTTTAATATCTAATATACATGCATTTTATCACTGAAAATCTTTTTTAATTTTTACTCGTGGTGTCAAACGGCTGAATTTAGAAGTAGTTGAAAATGTTTAAAATGTGAAAGATATTTTAATTTCGTTATATCTGGTTAAGTACTTGAAAGTCCTTATCATTTACTTTAGAACCTAATTTAGATTATGTTGATATCTTTTTTTCCTCAGAGATATCCTAACCTAAAAAGACAAAAAAGCGTTTTTCCAACATTTCGGTCTACGATATCTCTTAGGAACATGAATTTATCAACATAATTTAAATTATAAAAAAGATTGGGGCTTTAAGTACCTTAACCAGACTTAACGAATAAATGATATGTTAAATAGTTATATAGCTTAAAAAAATGGCAAAAAAAATAATTTTTTTTTTTGGTCTCTTGGTTAGAATATCTCAAAAACTATACACGATAGAGCAATTCTGAAGTCGGATTCGCGTTTAGCATCGCAAAACACATCGAATGTGATTATTTTGATTTTTGTTTAATGTAGAAAAAATTTTTTATTTTTTTTGTATGGGAAAATGCCCCAATTGGAAAAGGGATTATCTCAAAATTTAGTCGAGGAGTCACAGGTGAAAATTTTTGTATACGTCATTTCAACGATAAGTAAACAGAATCTGGAAAAAAATTTGATGTGCTACGACGTTCGATTTAAAACGGGTTAAGGCACGCCGTGATGTGTTATTAACTCAGAAAATTTATTACGTACCATTTTTGACCCGGTAGTACAATGGCTTAGATTTTTTTTGGAATTGTTCTCTTAGTCTAGAGTCAACATAAAAACTACATTTACAGTTGGTCACCATGAAAATATGGACGTTATAGATTTTGGCCAGAAAAAAGTGCTTTTTGACCTATAGTGCAGGGGCTTAAATGAAGCTCTTAACGGCAAAAATCAGTGTTTTTTACAATTTTTTTGACTCACCTCAAAAACCACGAAATTATTGTCATTAGTTCAGTTCAAATCTTTGAAACGGGTAAATTTCTACATTTTGAGATTTTTCCGCAACACTCTACAGTACACTCTAAAAAGTTTGCCCTCTGTAAGTTTAACTTTTTTGATTCAAAAAACAGTTTTTTTGCTAAATCTCAAGTTACAAGCGTCACATAAATTTTCTAGATCCCAATTAATGTAGGGTGTCTGTTTAACTACGGTTTCGTTTTCAAATCACTATTCCAAGGCTAAACGTTTGTCCGCTAGAGGGCGCAATTCGTTAAAAACAATGGTATATCATGGAGAAACGACTTTTTTTATGTTTTAGTTTAAAAATATACCTAAAATTTTGATAAGAGACTTTAGAGAAAATCAAGAGCTTTCAATCGTAATATTCTGAAATGAAATCAGCTGAAATTTGTGGGAGATATGACAGTTTTTATATATTTTATAATTTTTGTAATGGTATGATTTTGGGTATTTTTGTTTCGTATATTTTGCATCCAAAACTAAAAAAATTTTTATTTGTACTACCTCACGTTTAAGCATGATAAAGAACGCAGATTTCAAGGTTAAGCTCGGCAAAATCAGTAGGTGATTTCTTTGCGAATTTCAGCTTGAAATTTGGGAGATCTTTTAATTTATGTCAAAAACTCCTTTTTTAAGTTGTTGTTGTTTATTGTTTATTACTATCATAAGTACAATATTTACATTAATAGTTACTAACTTTGAGATTTAATCCTATGGATTTTACAGCAAATGAGTTCAAATTTAATAATAATGATTAACAATTAAATAAAATTAAAATTGATAGGAAAATGATAGTTAAAAACCTATAATAATATTACAATTACACTAGATAAATGAAATTATGAAGTCAGGTTATTCGTTCCACTATAAAAAATAGAGGAACAAAAAAAACCTGCTTATTGTAAACTCCGTATAAGCGCGTAGTTTGAAAACCTGCATTTATTAAAAAATGACATGCTCAAATCATTAATGACATTTGAAATCGTTTTTTCTTGTACTATCGTATGCAACTCTGATGTTGAAAACCTTAGCGGTAAACCAAAAATTGTTTTTAAATTCTTATTTTGTATAACTTGAAGTCGTTTTAAATGAGTATTTGCACAATTTTTCCAAACTGGACAAGCATAAGTCAGAATTGGCCTAATACATAATTTGTAAAGCAGCATTTTGTTTTTAATGCTTAGCTTAGATTTTTTGTTCATAAGCGAATAAAGACTTCTGCTGCATCTTGTTGCTTTAATGCAGATGCTTTCTATATGCTGTTTAAATATGAACTTCTCATCAAGAATAACTCCTAAATACTTGACTGAGTTAGAGTATGGTATTAAGTTCCCTTGCACTGAAAACGGTCTAGTGGGAATTCTCTTAGGAGATTTGTTAAATGGAAATATTATAGCTTGGGTTTTTTCACTATTAACTTTAATTTTCCACTTGTCAAAATATTTAGTAGCTTTGGACAGAGCACCCTGCATTTTTTTAACAATAGCATTAGATACTTTACCCGATATTATCAAAGCGCTGTCATCTGCATAAAAAGCTAAGTCAACATAAGGAGAAGATTTAAAGTCAGAAGTGTATAGAGAATATAAAAGCGGTGATAATGCTGAACCCTGTGGCACTCCGGCAGGAATTTGCCTTTCAGAGGAATTAAAACCCTCCACTTGCACGATAAAGAATCTATTAGTGAGAAAACCTTTTATAATTTTAATTAGGTACAATGGACAGTGTAAAATATTTAACTTATATATTAAGCCATCATGCCAAACAGAGTCAAAAGCTTTCTGTATGTCTAAAAACACAATTCCAGTAGACTTTCTTATTCGTTTGTTTTCTTTTATAATATTAACCACTCTTTTGACTTGGTGAGTTGTGCTATGTTCCGCTCGGAATCCAAACTGAAATCTATTTATAACATTGCTTTCTTCAGCAAAATTTTTGAGCCTATCAAGAATAATTTTTTCAAAAATTTTGTCTAAACTGCTAAGTAAACTAATAGGCCGATAGCTGTTGGGTAGTTTTGGATCTTTGTTTGGTTTTAATATTGGTATAACCTTAGCCTTCTTAAATATTTGGGGGAAATATGAAAACTTAAGGCAAAAATTAAATATTTTAACGAGAAAATTTAAAGCCGATTCTGGAAATTTTTTGAGTAGAATATTATTAATTCCATCGAAACCAGGAGCTTTTCGACTCTTTAGATTATTTATAATGCACAAGATTTCTACAACGTCAGTGAAAGTTTGTAAATCTTCATTATGAACGTGATCACTATCTAGACCAGTTACATAACTACTGACAAATCTGTCAATAGAGTGAGTAGAATTACTAGACGTGGAATGGGCTTCAGAAAATTGGTCAGCTATAGCATTTGCTTTATCAACATGGCTTGTAATCTGACAATTGCCTACCATTAAAGTGGGGATGTTCTTCTTTTTTTTAGTAAAATATTTCGAAACCTTCCAAAAATTTTTACTACCTACCCTTAGTGTCGACAAAAATTTTGTCCATTGCTCATTTCTAAGGTTATTTATATGTATAGAAATTAATTGATTTAATTGCTTAATAATTGCGAGAAAACAGGTTTTTTCACCAAGGTTTCTACTCCTTTGAAATTTTCTTCTATACATATTCCTAGTAGCTATGATTGAAGAACACACGTCAGATAGAATTAAGGAGTTAGGCTTACGCCTTTTATACGAGATCGTCAGTAGTCTAGCGTTATCTATAATATTTGAAAATTCAAGTAATTGAGATTCAATATTGAAAATAGTGATATCTTCGCTTAGAGAAGCAGAAGATATAATGTTGTTGTCAATTTCACTCTTAAAAAATTCCCAATTAGTATTTTTATAATCAGGATAGTACTCTACAGATTCAGAAGTATGCTCGTTTATGCAAAAACTAATCGGATTATGATCAGAATATAACTCACAAGAAAAAACGTTCAAATCAGAAAAAGACATCGAGGAGTTAGATAAAAGAAGGTCGACAGTGGAAGAGAGTCTAGGATTTAAATTTTGTGGGATTCTAGTAGGACTTAACGGATGATAAATAAAATAATTAGAAATATTTTGATGATTAAATAAAGCTCGTCCAGACTGGTTTATGTTGCTGCAATTCCAACTAGTATGTTTTGCATTAAAATCGCCAATAATAAAGTAATCGTTGTTAACTGACGTAAGAAGATTTAGATCACTCGAAAAATCACTACTGTATCTTGGACAGTAAGCAGATATAAGAATTATATTTGTGTTGTTAATTTTCAGTGAAATACTGATATTTTCTATCAGTTTGGTAGGAAAAATTTTATGCAAGCAATGCTCTATTCCATATCGAATGGCAATTGCAACACCACCTCCAAATGTTTCTCTATCATTTCCATAAATTTTGTATCCAGGGAGTCGAAATTTATGATGAGATTTCAAAAATGTTTCATTTAGAGAAATTATATCAACAGAATTGCTTACTAGAAAGTGGTGGAGTTGTGCAGAAGCGTTAAATGTTGTAATGCCTTGACAATTCCAATGCATTATATGAAGACTGTTTAATATTTAACAATTATATTGCATGTTTAAGCATACCCATAATTACATTCAATTGTTTCAATTTTGAATGGCATCGACGAAGGTCTGTTGTAGCTTTAGTGAAGATTTGAAAAAGTTCATCTATCGAAAAAAGAGAATCTTGTTCGCCTACACTCAAAAAAATTTGTAGGTAAAGTAACAGTCAAAATTTACAGTCAATTTTGAATTTTACAGTTGTAGTTATTTTTACTTTAAAAATACTCATTTTTCTATGAAAATACATTTTTGACTGTTCTTCGACAGTTATTTTTATTTCTACTGTGAAGGTAAGTAAAATATATTTTGCAGTTAAATTTTACAGTCATTTCTAGAGATATAAAATAACGGAAATTTACGGTTTTTAACAGTCAGAAAAACTATTATTTTGAGGTCAAAATCAGTCACATATCTAATACGACGCCAAAAAAGTATTAAGAATTACTACGCGACTTTAAAATTTTACCTTCAGCGCGGCCAAATAGTTTCCCTTTAAAAAACTTTGATAAAATAAAAATTTTTTATCTAAGTTAGCAAGTCTTTTCTTGTGTAAAAATTAATAAATTTGTTTATTTGTTTAAAAGACATAAAATAAGATCTGTGAATTTTATTTTTAATTAATAAATTTCTCGATTAAGAGCCAGACAGGATAGTTGGGCAACTATCCGATTCTACATAGCGGCATAAGTGAGCGACCACACGAGAGATTTGCTATACAAACTCAATTCAGACAAGATAGTTGCGCAACTATAATCATGAATTTTAATACTTTTTTGTATTATTTTTTCATGCAACAAAATTGTGTCAAACTGTGAGTTAATTTTGTATAGACTCTCAAATTATGTTGCTATTAACCACTTATTTCATCCATCTCGTAGATTTCTTCACGAAAACTGTATTATTTTACTCCCAAAAGGAAAAAATTGTGAAACATTTTACAACCCAACTCTGTTTTTGTGAAATACTTTAAAACACAACTCTGTTTGATTTCGTGGCATCGTTTGCTCATTTATTTCAGGATTAAAATAATCACCAAATATATGATTATTTTAATTATGAATGTCTATGTAAACTAGCCCTTTGCAAATAACAAAGTCGCTAAAAATTCGGCAAAGTGAACGCACCCTTGTTTATACTGAAACTTTGATTAAAGTAGTGAATCCAAAGTGGACGCAGAAGAAATTTTCGGCTATTCCGGAGAAGATCGTAAGTTTGATTAACAATGTACAGAATTCCAAAAAAGTGAAAATATTGAAATTGTTTTTATTGTTTTTCATGCAAGATCCCTAGAAACTCCGACCAACTTTACAATGATTCAAAATACGAGCGCAACTTCAGCCGTACTCGGTTGAAATCCCGTCAGTGTAGAATCTGTGCGTGGTCATTTCAAGGGTTATAAAATTCAAAAGTGGACTGAACAGGAGAGAGAAGCAGTCAAATATTAGTAACACAATTTAAGCCCGATTCTAAGAATTTCGCGCGTGTGCTTGTCTATAATGGACGTTTCAATGGCCCACCCAGCGCCGTAATTGATTTTGATACACGTAAGGTTCACCGACTTTTTGATTAACACGGAAGAAACCATTAAGTCCTAATGGCAAACTCACTGGTAATAAAATTTATTTCGAAGAGGTTAAAAGCACCTTTGTGGGTGAGCGACGTGAATACGAGCCACACATTACCGATCCCAATAGAACGGCAATGAAAATGGACGGCTTAAAACCAAATACTAAATACAGAATATCTATTGAAGCGACAACAAAAATGGGCGAGGGTGAAGAGTAAGTATAAAATATGTGATTTGTTATGTGGAATAATCTAATTTGGTTTCTTTTTTTTCCAAAAATAGATATTTTACTGAAAAGCGCACAAGAACCTGCAACACCTGCATTCATCTGGTATAAGGAACATTCTCACAAAGACTTGGCTAAGTTTAAAGTACAATGCCTACCGAATACGGAGGGACATTCTGGTACACATTTCTTCACAAAATATAGGTTGGTTGCTGTGTGTTTTTCAAATGTTGGCTGTGTGCGTAACACAACTCATTATAGGCGATGTTTAATTTGATAGAATTTGTTTTTGCTTAACGTTAGATTAGCGACTGTTAATATTTTTTTTTTAAACCTAGTTTGGTTTGTTAAGTTTTTAATTCTAAGAAAGACTATGCAATCAAAAATGTCTGAACGGGTCTACTTTCGGAGATATAGCCATCGGAAGATCTGGATATATCTTTTATAAAAAACGGTATAAGTTGGGAACCCCTGAATGCATTTTAAAAATATTGATGTCATATTAAAGGTATTTTATCGGACTTTGTAATTGCTTTAAAAAATTTTTCAATTTGAGTCATAGTTTTCGAGATAGGACAATTTTTCAAAAATTCACCCCATTTTTTTTCCCCAAAAAAACCTTATTTTTCCCAAAAAATGTATTATTAACCTATAACTTTTATAACTAAATTAGAAAGCCCAATTTATTTCCTTTCATTTGATATGCAACATGTATTTGAAATTGCATCATTAATAAATTTCTATAGAAAAAAGCAAAAATAGACCAAATAACTTCCTTGAAACTAGGAACTTTTAACAAGAATGCCAGAACAACAACAACTTAACTACTACAACAACAACTCAATTTGGCTACCAAACTATGTATTGGATATATGATGGACTGATCCTCGGCCGAAGGCCACCGCAAAGCCAGTGTTGGATTTTTGGGAGTTTTAAACTCTGAGCTGCGGCCGTAGGCCCTCCATTTACCCCTACTCTTATTTAAAATTACTGTTGTTTAAGTAGTAGTAAAGTTGTTGTATTTGTTGTCTGTTCTGGCATTGTTGTTGTTAAAAGTTCCTAATTTCAAGAAAATTGATTTGGGTCATTTTTGTTTTTTCTATAGAAATTTATTAAAGATGGAAAAATAACGATTTTTTCGGAAAAAAATGGGGTGAATTTTTGAAAAATTCTCATATCTCGAAAACTGTCACTCAAATTGGAAAATTTTGTAGAGCAATTATAAAGTCCGGTAAAATACATTTCATATAACATCAATATTTTCAAAATCCATCCAGGGGTTCCCAACTTATACTGATTTTTATTAAAGATATATCCCGATCTTGCAATGGCAATATCTCCGAAAGTAGGTTCGACCCGAACTTTTTGTTGTTGTTGTTGTAATTAATTTCTAGAGCCCTATTTGGGCAAAACTAAAAAACAACAACAGTCGCTAAAGTAAAATTTTTCCTTTAAATATAAACTACACAAACTACTGTATTTTCAATAAATTTTTATAAAATGTAAGCTGCACTAGATGAATAAATCAATAAATAAAAAAAAAAAAAATTCGTTATTTAATTTTGACTTTAAAACAATTAAAATAACTGTAAATTACAGTTAATCTAGAAAAAACAGTAATTGAATTTTTGACTGTAAAACCATTTAAATAACTGCGATTTACAGTCATTTGATAAAAAACAGTTTTTGTCATTTGACTGTAATTTTTGACTGTCGGTTGCAATAAATTGTAAAAGACAGTAAAAAAAAATGACCTACAATTTCCAGTTAAAATGACTGTAAATGTAATGGGAGTCTTTTTGACTGTTTTTACAATTGTTTTTACTGTTAAATTTGTTGTTTTTACCGTCATATTTTTTTGAGTGTAGTGGTGTTGGTTTAGATTTAACTGCATCTGCGTAGCTTGATTTAGATTGAGATGGAAAAAAGCTGCTTTGAACATCTTTCACATATGCTTGTGGCGAATCAACATTGTTAAATGATGTCTTATTCCGTAATAAAGCTTTAGTTAAACGACTTCTCAGCTCGAGATATTCTGCACGACTGGGACACTTTGGATCATCTGCCCTGTGATTGAATGGCTTTTTATTGTTTTTAATGCAATTTGTGCATTTAAAAACTAACGATTTAATATTTGAAGCACTTTTCAGCTTACAAGAGTATACCCTTAAAACCGAAAGAAATGTACTCAATTATCTCACAAAAATTTTAGAAAATATACTCTGCTATAATTTCTCTCACAGCTACCAGTTTGTCCTCTAGAGACCGCCGTTTGTAAAAAAAAAAAAAACTTTTAGAAATTTTAGTATCGAAGCAAACAATTTATGTTTTATATTCAAAATTCGCCCAATATTTTTACAAAAAAACAAAGAGGAAAGTCCATAGAAATCGGCTGAAATTTGCGTGAGATATGACAGTTATAAGAGATAAATAAAAGAGTATTTTTATACCCTTTACCCAGGGTATATTCACTTTGTTCTTTCGTTTGTAACGCAGAAAAGGAGGCGTGGCAGATATAGAAAAGTACATATGAATGGGTTTTTTTGAAAGTGGAATAAGTCCACTTTTTCATAAGCTGAGATATTGAAGGGTTTGCGTACGACTCAATTTAAAAATATTGGCAAGCGTTATTAAACCGGTGTTAAGTGTTTACCACTGTAAATTAATCAAATTTTGTTATGCTGTAAAAAATTTTACAAGTGTAATAGAAAATAGTTGAGTTTTTTTGGTCTGAATGGATTTATTCCACTTTCATTTATAATAAATTTAAAAATTTGTTATACTTTTGTATGACTTATTCCATTTTTACTCACAAAATATTTTGTAAATTAAAGCAAAGGAAAATTAAAACTTAGAAAAATTTTACTTTAAAAACTGTTGTTGTTTCTTTTCTTTTCTTTTTGCTCAAGCAGGGCTCTAAATATTGGTCAAAACAACAACAAAAAGAAATAGTTCTTGTCGGACCTACTTTCGGAGATATAGCCATCGGAAGATTGAGATATATCTTTTATAAAAATTATTAGAAGTTGGGAACGCCTGAAAGGATTTTAATAATATAAGTGTCATACAAAAGATATGTTAACTTGCTACAAAATCAACCTACAAAAATTTTTAATCCGAGTCGTGGTTTTATAGATATTGCAGATTTTCAGAAATTTTGACCATTTTTTTTTTTTTTTTAAACCACTATTTTTCCAAAAACTGTATCATTAATGCATAGTTTTAGCAACATATTATAAAAGCCCAATTTATTACCTTTAATTTGACATATAATTTGTACCTGATTTCTTGCATTATCATATTTTTTTAAAGGAAAACAAAAAAGTGAACCAAAGAAATGTTCATGAAATTTAGTAATACATTACAAGAACAACAATAATAGCAACTACAAAAATAACAATAACAGCAATAAAAACAACAATAACGATGTTTTTAGATAGTTTTCGATTGATTCCGATTCATGTAGACTCTTCCGATGTTTTCCAACAACTTACTTTTTTGTTTTCCTATAAAAAAAATTCCTAATGCAAGAAATCAAGTACAAATTACATGTCAAATTAAAGGTAATAAATTGAGCTTTTATAATATGTTACTAAAACTATGCATTAATGATACAGTTTTTGGAAAAATAGTGCTTTAAAAAAAAAAATGGTCGAAATTTCTGAAAATTTGCAATATCTCTAAAACCACGACTCGGACTAAAATTTTTTTTGAATAAATTTTGTAGTAAATTAACATATCTTTCGTATGAAACTAATATTATTAAAATCCTTTCAGGGGTTCTCAACTTATAATAATTTTTATAAAAAATATATCTCGATCTTCCGATGGCTATATCTCCGAAAGTAGGTCCGACAAGAACTTTTGTTTTTGTTGTTGTTGTAACCAATTTTCAGAGCCCTACTTGAGCAAGAAGAAAAGAAAAGAAACAACAACAGTTTTTAAAGTAAAATTTTTCTAAGTTTTAATTTTCCTTTGCTTTAATTTACAAAATATTTTGTGAGTAAAAATGGAATAAGTCATACAAAAGTATAACAAATTTTTAAATTTATTATAAATGAAAGTGGAATAAGTCCATTCAGACCAAAAAAACTCAGCTATTTTCTATTACACTTGTAAAAATTTTTACAGCATAACAAAATTTGATTAATTTACAGTGGTAAACACTTAACACCGGTTTAATAGCGCTTGCCAATATTTTTAAATTGATTTAAAAGCAAAATTTTCTGCATAGCAGAAGATGAAAAAATGGACTTATTCCACTTTCAAAAAAATCATTTTTGTAAAAATGTTTTTCATGAAAAGTTGTTTTGAGTAATTTTTGATGAAATCGTGGTCTAACGAGTCTGTAATTTTCAATATAAAAAGAGGACATATATAGCTAGCTATAACTACCATAAGCTCAATTTTTCCGGAATTGGACTTATTCCACTTTCAAATAAACCCATTCATATATTCTTAATCAGCGTCACCTCCTGAGTCGATATAGCCATGTCCGTCTGTCTGGCTGGCTGTGTGTGGACATACATTTTTTGGGAAAACTGAGCAAGATAATTCAAAGAAATTTGGTACACTGCCTCCGTCGTCAAAGTTAGCTTGTGGGATTGAAAATGAGCGAAATCGGTCAACGGAGTATTTTTGACGACAATGCAACCAAAATACATATAAATACTGCAAATTGTAAGCGCAAGCTCTGAGCAAAACCTGGGCGTACAAGAAGGCTTGGCACTTCCCATATAAGCAAAAACTTCAAAACGCTATACTGAAAGCGTTTTTTGAGATAATGAAACTAAATTTTACTCAGACACTAAGAACTACAAATGCAAGCTCTGAGTTTTTTGTAAAGTTATGACTTTGGGTTTTTGTTTTTTTGTATCACACAGAAAGCTATTGTCTTCTTTTCTGGTTTTTCGTAAAAATATTTAGAGAAATGTTCAAATCTATATATGTGGCATTCCACACATAATTTGCAACCAAAATTTTTTTTTGTTCAAACATTTTTTTACGACGCAGCAGGTAAAAATATTAGGTACGTATTTTTTTATTTTAATATATTTCGCAGAATTTTTGAGAAAAAAATTTTGAAGTTTGGCGGTTGTAAAAAAGTCATTTTTTTCAATCGCTTCTACTTCAATATCAAGCGGAGTTATAAAAATGACATATACAAAAATTCAATTTTCCAATTTTTTAAATGAAAAAAAGGAAAAATTTGTAAATAAATAGATTTTTTTCAAATTCAGACTTGATTTGTTTGCTTTTTTTCATTAAAATAAGTTGCAAAATCATTTTTTTAAATACTGTCCAAATTTGAGAATGGAGAGTTAAGTATTTATGGAGCAATAAATTTTTTATTCACGGCCCACGCACGAAAAATCATACCGCAGCGATATGCGAAACACAATAATCTACGTATAGTATGCTTGCGAGATGTTTATCTTACAATTTTGATGTTAAAAATGGGGAAGAGATTTAAGATGATTCTGAACTCAAAGAGGTAAAAATAAAACGACATTAAAAGTAGAATTCCTTTGGAGAGGCGTTTTTATTACAGTAATACTTGAATTGCGCTATTTATTACATTTAGATCTATCTTCAACTTCAGTTTTACGAAAACTTAATGTTTCCAAAGTTTCAGAAGAAGAAAAAGCTTTCATTTTCAATTTATAGTTTTCGTTTGGCTCAACTGCGTTCCTGATATTGTTTTGCATTTTTCAAAACGTTTTTGAAGAAACTGTTCTGCCTTCGCATAGTCTTCCGAACATTTGCTCTCAGCCTACACGTTGCACACTAGGGATTTCAGTCTCCGGGATCCCGGGATTCAAGCCTTTTTGCAGTCCCGAAAATCCCGGGATTAGTGCTTCCAATCCCGGGATTTCTTTTGTAAGTTTTTAAATAGCAGTTACCCTTTTCACTTCAAAGATCGTTCAAATTTGCAGCATTGAATAATTTTTGTTGTATGTAATACTTAGTAGTTAAACATCTGACATGCCAAAAAATAGACAAATGTGCGCAATTAAGTTGTAATTTTTTCAAATGTTCGATTTATTGAAAATATGAGTGATTTTCCCAGCAATAATTATTGAATTAAATTAATAAATTTTTGTAATAACATATTATTTATGCTTTGTTTGCAGTATTTGTTCCACACAAAACCAAATCCGAAGATTCAAATTCAGTTTGGTCTTATTTTTTAGTGAACGAAAATTTTTAAACTTAAAAATACTTTTAAGTTTTTTTTAAAAAAACCCCCCTTAATTTTTTTTTTTAAAGTACCTCAAATTAAAGCATAGTTTTTAAGCTTTAAAATGATGTATAAATCAAGATGGGATTCGGTCGCTAGATGAGAGTTTTTGGCTTTTGAACGCCCGCGACAAGCAAAACTTTTTGTTTACTCAAGAGGAAGGCATCTTACGAAAAAAAAGTACGAGGCATAAAATACTTAGAATCGTCCAAGAATTAGGTGTGAAATTTTTGGGAATTTTTTGGAAAATTTAAAAAATTTTTTTGTTTTTTTTTAATAATTTTTGAAAAAATTTAAAAAAAAAAATAATTTAACAAATATTATTTAAAAAAAAAAGTTTAAAAAATTCAAAATAAAAAAAAAAACGTATTTCTTGAATGATTCTTAGCATTTTATGCATAGTTAACTTTTTTGTAAGACGCCTTCCTCTTGAGAAAACAAAGAGTTTTGCCTGCCGCGGGCGTTCGAAAGCCAAAAACTCTCATCTAGCGACCGAATCCCATCTTGAGTCATACATCATTTTAAAACTTATAAATAATGCTTTGATTTACAGTACTTTTAAAAAAAAAATTTAAGGGGGCTTTTTTAAAAAAAAATACAAAAGTATTTTTAAGATTAAAAAATTTTGGTGAAATAAAATTTTTTTCACTCAGTAATATTTTTTCATAAAAAGAACACTTAAAAATAAATGGGACCAGTTACTTAGATATATCAATTTACGAACCTTGGTGTAAGCTATAAATTTTTGAAAAAACACTCTTTTCATGAAAATGACTAAAAACGCCAACTTCAACACCCTGTATTTTTACAACAAATGGTACTAGGACCAAATCCTCCCGGATTATTCTTGCACACCGGAACTATCATATTGTCAAATTTGAGCGAAATCGGAAGACAACAAAATTTTCAGCTGGTGCACTTGGCGTGTTTTGCTTCATCTTCATATGTATTTAACTAAGCATATAATGCTGCAATATACCTTTATGTTTGTTTTTGAAGTAAATAAGTATTTATGAATTTATGTTTTTTAAAAAAGGCGTGAGTAGCTTAATAAAATGTACCTGTTTTAAGAAATTGTTCTTTAATATTTTTGACACTTTTAAATAAAATATCTTAGTAGGGGTGTAGTAGGGGTACATAAGACAAAATGTTAGGAATTTTTAATGCTAAATTCTGCGTTATTTAGAAGGAAAAAAATTCATACAAATCCCGAAAAATCCCGGGATCCTGGGATTCAAATTTCTGAATCCGAAAATCCCGGAATCGCAAAAAGTCCAAAAATTGGAATCCCTATTGCACACGAAACACCAGTTGGTTGCAAAAAATCAAATTTTTGCAGAAGAGCAACGGAAACTCGGCGCAAACTGTTAGTCTGTTTACTCTTGCAATGATTATTATAATTAAACGATCTTTGCAATTAAATTTCGACATTTTTGATATTTATATTATTATAAACTGCACTTCACGTACGTTAGCCGTTCAAACAAGTGAAAGTCGAGTCCAAACATGTCGATTCGAGTAGCGCTATGGTACGGTTTTCGCGCGTTGGCCGAAATTTTAGACAGTATTTAAAAAATGATTTTTTTAACTTATTTGATTACTCTGTTAATACTTAACTCTCCATTCTCAAATTTGAACAGTATTTAAAAAAAAGAATCTGCAACTTATTTCAATAAACAAAATCAAAAAAATCATGTCCAAATTTGAAAAAAATCTATTTGTTTACAAATTTTCCTTTTTTTCATTTAAAAAATTAGAAAATTGAATTTTCGTATGTCATCCGAAAGCTGTGACTGCCATACCTAAATTGGAGCGTCAGCGTTACAATTTGTATGGCGCATACCGAAATTGCCAACGCTCAACGCTGAGCTATTCGAATTTCCAATTTTGACAAAGCGTTATGGAGTGAAGTTAGCTGTAGAAAAGTAAAAAAAGAAATAACAATATGATTTTGACAAACTAATGACTTCAGCGCAACGCTCTTTATTTCGGTATGGCGCTTGACGCTTTTGTGTAACGTTATATAACGCAACGCCTGACGCTCCAATTTAGGTATGGCAGTGAGAAAAGCGAAAATTTTATACTCAGGGTAAATTTTTATAACTTCGCTTGATATGGAGTAGAAGCGATTGAAAAAAGACTTTTTTACAAATGCCAAACTTTAAATTTTTTTTTCTCAAAAATTCTGCGTAATATATTAAAATAAAAAAATACGTCTCTAATATTTTCACCCGCTGCGTCGTAAAAAAAATGTTTTAACAAAAAAAAAATTTTGGTTGCAAATTTTGTGTGGAATGCCCCATATATACAAATGACTGTGTGTCTGTCTGAAGCATTATCACTCAGAAACCATTCGTCTAATTGAGCTGAAAATTTGGAAATGAGTATATATTAGGTATGGGGATGTTTTTATGCGAAGACCACCCGAAGGCTTAATAGTCAAAACGAAGAATATCTAGGTACACTAGAGGGAAAACATCTATGGCAAGCTTTCAACAATTTTTAACTGATAGTTTTTTGGAATACCCGAAGTTTGCCAAAGGTCACCCGAAGGCTTCATAGTCAAAACGAAGAATAATTAGGTATACGAGAGGGAAAAAATCTATGGCGGACTATCAACAAGCTTTAAGTTATAGTTTTTTGTGACACCCGAAGGTGTTCGAAGGTCACCCGAAGGCTTCATAATCAAAACGAAGAATATCTTGGTACACGAGAGGGAAAAAATCAATGGTGAACTATCAAAAAACTTTAACTGATAGTTTTTTGGAATACCCGATGCTTCCCGAAGGTTTCATAGTCAAAACGAAGAATATCTAGATGTACTACAGGAAAAACATCTAAGGCAAACTATCAACAAGCCTTAATTGATGGTTTCCTGGGACACTCCAGCTATGCCATTGACAATTTTTAAGATGGTTTGAAATGAAATTAACTTTCTCAAAATACCTAAATTTTTATTGGTGACGTGGCAGTGGCGTAAATCAAAATTTTATCCCTGTATACCTTCTAAGCTATTGGGAATCAAAAAACAAAATAAACATACCTAGCGAAGCGGGCAAAGAAGGGTAGTAAAACATAAAAAGGTCGCTTCTATATCAAAATTTCTAAAAATTCGATTTTTTTTTTTCAAACAGCGGCCTCTAGCGGACAAATTGTTGGCTGTGGAAAGATGACCATCAGAAAAAAAATATAGCAGAATATATTTTCTACTGAGCAAATTTCTTCCGGATTTTAGGGTTTATAATCTCTCGCAAGGCTGTGTACCAAATTTTATCAAAATATTTTGTATAGTTCGCGAGATATGACTGGATTAAGTTTAAAATTTAGGACGGTGCCATGCCTCCTCGGGACTATCTACAAAGTTATAGCCTAGCTCATTTTCTCTATGCTAATGTGCATCATTTTCCAAAGTTTCTCTAAAATCGCTGCAATTTTAGGTCGTAAAAGGAGCGAAGATATCTCAAAAATCATACAACGATTCTGATGCCAGATTCGGATTCAGCATCATTGAAAATGACTTATTTTTGTATTTGTATATTTTTTTTTTAGTTTCAAAGATATAAAGATATTTTTTAAAAATATAAATAATTCCGTCTCAGCTCCAAAATGTTTCTGATTTTAAATAAAAAAAAAACCAAATTGAAAAAGAAATATTGGGTGTACAATAGAGTGGTCCAAATTTTGTATGGAAAAACCAAAAGTGTTAAAAAGTCAAGGTGCGCGCGACTTTTCTGAATCCTTGGATCCTGCTGATTACAAAAAGTGCTTTGGAACCAAAAAAAAATTGCGTTTAGATATTCCGCAACGAGCTTGAAGGTACTTTTTTAGGAATTTTCGAGCTTTTGAGTACTATTTTTAATTTAAACGCTATATCTTTTGAACCAGATAAAGTATTTGCAAAAATTAAATTGCATTTTGCTAAGAATATTTTGGGCCATTTTTTGCATTAATAATAACACTAGTTTACAGCCAAAATTCCCAGCAAATGCCGTTACTCATTTTATATGGAAAATGGGCTGCTGTTTCCGAAAATCGCATTTTTTTTTTTTTATTTCGTGTCGTTTTCGAGATATCGGTCATTTTTGGTTTTTGGACCAAAAAAAAAGATAGTTCCATTAAAATACAAATATCTCAAGAACCAATGTTTGTATTTAAACAAATAATATGTCATATTAAAGGTAATTAAATTACCTACAAATATTATCTACATTACTATTTGGTTGGTTCGTTAGTTTCGGTGAAATAAATTGATTTCTAAAAAAAAAATTTTTTTTTTCGAAAAAATTAAGAAAAAATCAAATTCAACTTCAAATTTATACAAGAAGACATAACTTTTTTATAATATTTTTTTTTTTGTGTCATAGACTATATATTTGTGAAGAAAATAAGATATCATTTAAGAAAATCGATGGAAAAGTGCAAAAGTTGTATACAATTCATTGATAAGTTACCAAAATGCGTTTTTCCCTATTTTTCCGTTTTTTTGTAATAAACTGTTCGAAAATTTGAAACTTTTTGTAAAAGAAATTAGAAAATCCAAAAAATTCTTAAAGAAGGCATTAAAAAGAAATACCCGTGCCTCGCCGTTTTTCTCTAGCACGTCAGATTTTTTTTAATCGATTTTTGAAGTTTTTTAATCCACAGTACATGAAAAAACAGAAATAACGCATTCTTGTGTTAAATCGATGAATTTAGCTATATGATCCTTACATCTGAGGTGTATTAGGTGTTCAGTAAACTTATGCAGGATACTGCGAGGAATATTTTTGTAGAAAATTTTAACCCTCTAAAACCCTCACATGTGGATCATTTTGACCCCCACATGAAGGTCATTTTGACCTACATGTGGAGGTTTGAGAGGGTTAAAATTGTCTACAAAAATATTCCGCGTAGTATCCTGCATAAGTTTACTGAACACCTAATACACCTCAGATGTAAGGATCATATAGTTAAATTCATCGATTTAACACAAGAATGCGTTATTTCTGTTTTTTCATGTACAGTGGATTAAAAAACTTCAAAAATCGATTAAAAAAAAATCTGACGTGCTAGAGAAAAACGGCGAGGCACGGGTATTGCCTTTTAATGCCTTCTTTAAGAATTTTTTGAATTTTCTAATTTCTTTTACAAAAAGTTTCAAATTTTCGAACAGTTTATTACAAAAAAACGGAAAAATAGGGAAAAACGCATTTTGGTAACTTATCAATGAATTGTATACAACTTTTGCATTATTCCATCGATTTTCTTAAATAGTATTTTATATGCCTAACAAATTTATAGACTATGATATAAAAATACAAAATGATTTTAAAAATTTTTTTTTCTTGTAAAAATCTGCAGTTGATTTAGACATTTTTGTAATTTTTTCGGAAAAATATACTCTTTTTTTCAGAAATCAATTTATTTCATCGAAACTAACAAACCAGCCAAAAAGTGATGTGAGTATCATTTGTAGGTAATTTAATTACCTTTAATATGACATATTATTTGTTTGAATACAAACATTAGTTCTTGAGATATTTGTATTTAAGTGGAACTATCTTTTTTTTTTGGTTCAAAAACCGAAAATGACCGATATCTCGAAAACGACACGAAATAAAAAAAAAAAATGCGATTTTCGGAATCAGCAGCCTATTTTCCATATAAAATGAGTAACGGCATTCGCTGGGAAAAAAAATTTTAATCATTTGTAAACTAGTGTAATTAATGTTCTCTTTCCAAATTTTTTTTAGCAGCACTTTAAACTTCAAAATTTGTTAATTTTTTGAGGTATTTGCAGTTTCAAGAACCGATTTTTTTCTTATTTTGCTCTAGCGAATTTTTTTTTATATTTCTATTTTTTTACGCATTAATTTATTTATCAACTGACTCCAACGACTAAGCCACCAGCTTCACTTTACTTGCTAAAAACCGTAAAGTTTAATCAAATTTGGCCAAAAAAAAAACTTTGAGTTTAAAATTTTCATGGTGAAACAGAAACAACAATAGTCATTTGTGATGTATTTGTTCATGAGAATTCTAAATCCGGTCTCAGAATTGCTCTATCTTGTACGGTTTTAGAGATTTCCTAACCTAAAAATGCAAAAAACACCGTTTTTGATATTTTTGAAGCTGTTATATAACGACATGGTAACTTTTAGCTTGGTATTGAAAATAAGAGTGACGGCTTTTTTCTTGAAAACCCAATTTAAATTAAATCGATATCTCTTTGTTCCTCTGAAATATCGTAAGCAGAAATAATAAAAAAACGTTTTTTTTTTTGCACTTTTTCAACTTTTTAAGTTAGGATAACTCCGAGAATAAAAAAGATATCGGTATAATTTAAATTGGATTTTAAAGAAAAATACTGGCACTTTTAAACACAATACCATTTTTTGTGGCTGAAAGTAACCTTGACTTGTAATATCACTTTAAAAAGAGCAAAAACGGTGATTTTTGTACTTTTATGTTTGAATATCTCCTTAACCATACAAAATAGAGCGATTTTGAGACCAAATTCGAAGTAAGCATTAATAAATATATCGAAAATGGCTATTTTTGTTTATTTTTGACTAATATTTTTTTTTAATTTTTTTAGAAGATCTATGAAAACTATCTGTTAACCTATTTTGCCAAAAATAACATGAAGTGCGAAAATTTCGATATTGCAAAGAACGTTGTTTTACTCAGAAGATTAGGAACTAATGATTCTATAAAAAAAAGTGGTACCTTACGTCATCCTATTAAGATATCTTATTTTAATGCCTTGAAAACACTAAAATGAATTTTTTTTTTTTTTGAGTCTAATTTAATTATACTTAATAGTTTTTAGTGAGTAAAAGTGTTACCAATAGCTTAGTTGTTGGAATTATTTAAAAGATAAATTAATGCATAAAAATATAAAAATATTTAAAAAAATTTGCTAGAGCAAAATAAGAAAAAAATCGGTTGTTGAAAGTGCAAGCACCTCAAAAAATTAACAAATTTTTAAGTTTAAAGTGCTGCTTAAAAAAATTGGCAAAAAGTAGATTAACTATTATTAATGCAGAACATGGCTCAAATTATTCCTAACAAAATGCAATTTAATTTTTTCAAATACTTTATCTGGTTCAAACGGTATAGCGTTTAAATTAAAAAAAGAACTCAAAAATTCAAAAATTCCCAAAAGAGTACCTTCAAGCTCGTTGCGGAATATCTAAACGCAATTTTTTTTGGTTCCAAAGCACTTTTTGTATTCAGCAGGATCCAAGGATTCAGAAAAGTCGCGCGCACCTTGACTTTTTAACACTTTCGGATTTTGGACCACTCTAGTGTACAACTTAAAAACCGGAATTTTTTAGCGAAATTTGATGCTTTATTGTGGAAAAATGTTACAATATATTTTATTCAAAGTATTGTCCATTGGAACCTACAACATTTCCCCATCTTTCAGACAGTTTATGAATTCCATCCCAAAAAAATTGCGCCGGCTTGGCGGCCAAAAATGAATCTATCCAATTTCGGATGCCTTGCTCTGATGTGAAGCGTATTCCGGTGAGGGCGTTTTGCATCGAGCGAAATAAATGAAAGTCAGACGGAGCAAGGTCCGGACTATAAGGCGGGTGAGCCAAAACTTCCCATCCACTATTTTCCAAATAGTTTTTCACGGGTCTTGCAACATGCGGCCGAGCGTTGTCATGATGAAAAATTATTGCTTCGTGTCTGGTCGCATTTTCCGAGCGTTTTTCGATGATGGCACGCTTCAAACGTATTAAATGTGTTCGGTACAGGTCACCTGTGATTGTCTGGCCCGATTTCAACAACTCATAATATAATGGCCCCTTCTGATCCCACCAAATACACAGCATAACCTTGGCGCCATGGATATTTGGCTTCGAGGTTGATTTGGCTGGTTGGCCGGGTTTCACGTATGACTTTTTGCGCTTGGGATTGTCATAATGGATCCATTTTTCATCCCCAGTCACAATCCGATGCAAAAATTATTTGTTTTTATGGCGCTCAAGCAGCATTTCAGACATACAGAAGCGCCGTTCAACGTCTCTCGGCTTCAACTCATAGGGGACCCAATTACCTTGCTTCTGAATGTATCCGGCGGCTTTCAAACGTTTTGAAATGGCTTGTTGAGTCACTCCCAACGATTTGGCAAGCTCGTCTTGTGTTTGACTCGAATCCACATCGAGTAGCTTCTCTAATTCTTCGTCTTCATACTTTTTTGGCTGTCCTGGGCGTTCTTTGTCTTTGATGTCAAAATCGGCACTTTTGAAGCGTTTAAACCATTCAAAACACTGTGTTTTTCTTAAAGCATCGTCGCCATAAACTTCTACAAGCAAACTATGACTTTCCGCAGCAGTTTTTTTTGCAAAAAAATTACCCAACAGAACCTCCCGCAAATGCTGTCTTTTTCTCGAATTTTCGAAGTTATTCATCGTCAAAAATAATAATGATGCACACAAGATAAAATTGTTTTGTTGACTGATTTTGACAGCTGTCAAATGTACCTTCAAAATGACATATATATAAACTTCGAGCTTTCACGATATTTGTTAGTACGGACATCCACCGTCAAATTCCGGTTTTTAAGTTGTACACCCAATAAATAATCAAAATCGGAGTTGTTCTTGAGGACTTCCGATGAAAAGGCTTTATTGACTCCACTAATAAGACAACTCTGAACTGAAAATAGACAAAGTATCACAAGTAGGCGTGGCACTCCAAAATGAGATAGTTCGTTAAAATTTGGTACATATATGTGTTTTAATCTTCAATATCATGAATTTTGCGAAAAGTTGCTCGTATGTATATAAAGCCACGCCCACTATTTAACAACTCCAAAGTTTTAATTTTCAGCTACTGGACCGTTTTTGCCAATTTTGGTGTTATTCTTTTAATATTGATAAAGAGATTAATAGGGCCATACGCAAGCTGCAAGAACACGATAGGTGGTGCTGATGGCAAAAATTTTAATTTTGCTAATATCTCTGAAGTGAGTTATTAGGTTTTAATGAAATTTCGTATCACCGTCGCTGTTTTAGTGGCTTTCGTTTGTCAGTTCATAATTACGTGTTTCAAATATTTTTTACTGTGTAGGTTTTTTTGATGCGATAAATGGTAAAATATTTCATGTATCCAATTGCTGATGGCGCGTTATGTTTGTTTTTAAAATAGAGTTAAACAGGTGGTAATATATACCAAATCGTCGATTTCATTTGTCAACTATTGGATTAAAAGAGTGCAGAAATATTGACGATGAGCCAGGCAAGGACAACAAAAGAACTACCTCGAGAAAGCGATACGGAAACTGTTCATCAAAAATCCAACGCTTAATTAGGAGTGCAAGCCTTAAACCGTTGTTAAACGAAAACATGTCGACAAACACGAAAATCCTGAAAAAAGAAATTCGCATGCAGAGATTGGATTGGCAATTTCAAAGTCAAATTTTGAGCAAACTACTATATTAGTTATAGATAACAACGGGGACTTGGCACCATATTGAATATATTGCGAAAAAGGCTTTTGTGTAGGTATATTTCCGATGAATAAGAAAAATCTTGAAAAACTTTACGCGTTTAATTAATTATGTGCAACACGTGATTGTGAAACACACTGCATAAGGGCTAATTTATCAGTTGGTTTATTTTAAAAAGCGCTGGAAATAAACGTCGCTTGAAGGACGACGTTGATGATTGAAAAAAATTCATAGAATAAACCAGAATTGAGATCGAAGTTTTTGAGGACACGGAGCGCACTGGAAATGATGAAGTTAATATTTCATGAAATCCTGATCAAAAAGAGTATATTTTTAAAAATAAAGCTTTTAAGGGTGGGTCTACAATTTCAATATACAAATTAATTGTTTTGCCAATTAAGCGTCATGTATTAGCTTCAAAATGGTTGTTTTTTAATATAAAATTGGCGAAAAAACAACACTTTATATGTATACAGTTACTCACAAAAGTATTCGCAATTTGAAAAATTTTTAAAGAATCGTAAAGTTTTTTAATTACGAATTAATTTTTTTTGAATCACTCTTAATAATTATAACTCGGTAAGTATCTAGTTTTATTCATTAAAAGAAACTTTCCTAAAATGTAACTTAAAAATGAAAAAAAGAGCTTATAAGCAAAATTCTACTTAAATTCAATACACACAAGTATTCGGAATTCCAAAAAATATGGCATTATTTTAAAAACGAAATAATAGAATAATCCAAAAGTATTTGAGACTCTTAGAATTCAATTTACAGTTAGTTTGCGGTAGTTCAGTTCTGTTTTGTCAGTTTTTTATAAGAGAAAAACTTCGTTTTTTAAAACAAGTAAGATGGGAAAAAAATCAGAAGAAACCACTCTTGAATAAAAAAAAATGTTAATGCCTGCGGACGGAAAATCCCTTTAGGAGGTTGCAAGCGGCGCACAGTGGCGACATCTGGCATTTCTCGTTGCAAAAATCATAACTTCTGAACTATTTAAGTTATTTAAATTCTGTTTTCGGTTATAAATAGAAAATTTTCATAACTATTACGACCCTAAATTTCACTTAGATTGCATTGCAGGTTGAAATGCAATGTTTTGTTGAAGTTCGATTTTCTGTAAATTACACATTACACATTGTTAGGAAAATCCCGAAATGGCCAAATATTTTAGAAGCTGAACGTTAACCAATAACTTTCAGAGATCTATTCAACGATATGAAATTTGACCCCTGTCACCCCTGATGGGGGTGGCAAGTTCAAAATTTTAAATGGAAGCCCCGAAAATTTTGTCTGAATATTGGGCCCGATCATGAGCATTCTCGAGAATTTATTCCCCGACTCTCTAGCATGCATTCGCAAACAAATTTTCTGATAGGGCAAAATTCTCCTGGAAAATAATGTTATTGGCAATAATTACCCAGTATGCCAGACGGTTCAAATCTTCGCTTTTTTACCCGTTACGGATCCGTTACTGATCCGTTTGCGGGAGAAATTCCAAAAAAAAAAACGATTCGCTTTTTTTTTAGGAATCTCTCCCACCAACGGATCAGTAACGGATCCGTAACGGATAAAAAAGCGAAGATTTGAACCGTCTGGCACACTGGGTAAGGTGGGAATATTTCGACATTTTTGAGCGAATTTATTCTTCAACTTTTTACAGGGGAAACCGAAGCGCAAATAAATAATGCATGACAAATTCAAAACTTTTGTAATACAATACATAGCTTATTAAAATATCTTTCATGTGACACCAATATTTTTGAAAACCATCAGATGGTATCCAACTTGTACCGGTTTTTCTAAATGCTATATCCGGATCTTCTGATGGTTATACCCCCGAAACTAGATTCAAGCGGCAATTTTTGATTTCATATTCTTTCTTAGAATTAAAAGCTTAAAAAAAGAAGTGTAAGAAAAAAAATTACGAGCCCGGGTGTAGTTGTATAGGGGAGCCCCTCTACTCCTAGATTTTTTTTTATTCGAGCAATTACACTAGTTTACAAATGATTAAAAATGTTTTTCCCATTGAATGCCATTATTCATTGTATATGTAAAATAGGCTGCTGATTCCGAAAATCGCATTATTTTTTTTTTATTTCGTGTCGTTTTCGAGATATCGGTGATTATCGGTTTTTGGACAAAAAAAAAAGATAGTTCCACTTAAATATAAATATCTCAAGAACCAATGTTTGTGTTTAAACATGTCATATTAAAGGTAATTAAATTACCTATAAATGATATTCACATCACTTTTTGGTTGGTTTGTTAGTTTCGGAGAAATAAGTTGATTTCTGAAAAAAAAATTAATTTTTTCCGAAAAAATTAAAAAAAATCAAAATCAACTGCAGATTTATACAAGAAAAAAAGTTTTAAAAATCATTTGTAAAGCAAATAAGATACTACTTAAGGAAATCGATTGAAAAATGTAAGAGTTGTATACAATTCATTGATAAATTACTAAAATGCGCTTTTGGCTATTTTTTTTTTTGTTTTTTTGTAATAAACTGCTCGATAAGTTGAAACTTTTTGTGAAACACATAAGAAAATCCAAAAAATTCTTTAAGTAGCCGTTGAAAAAAAATACCCGTGTCTCGTCGTTTTTCTTTAGCACTTCAGATTTTTTTTTAATCGATTTTTGAAGTTTTTTAATCCACTGTACATGAAAAAAACAAAAATAACGCATTCTTGTGTTAAATCGATGAATTTAACTATATGATCCTTACATCTGAGGTGTATCATGTGTTCAGTAAACATTCCACAAAAACACAACGTGAATAATGGGCAAAAATCACTTTTCATTCCAAAGATAATATGTTTAACTAACATATTGCATATTTACCTGAGTATTTCTCGTAAAAATTCGATCACAAATCGTATGAAAGGGTACGAGGGTGAAAACTTTCTCGCCAAAATCTACAGCACGTTTCTCTGGACAGTGCGAAAGCAGGTTTATAACCCCCCTTATAAAAAGTGACCTCGCGTCAAAATACGATAATTAATGTGCGCGTTTTGACATAGATGTCACTAATCTTAAAATTACTTGGGTGGCCCACTCCAACCTGTGGCCCCCGTCTGTCTACATCACTCTACGTAATAAATTTTATAAATTAATAACACATGCCAGCAAGGATTTGTTTTAAAGCATTTCCGAAGTAACTTCATGCGTAGTATCCAAATCCGAGGTCAGAATTGACCCATCACCTCATGAAAAATTTCTATTTTGGCTATTTTTGAGGTTAGATGTAAACTGCACAAAATTTTCACTATTTTTTCTACCAAATGTATCACGTGTATGTTTCTTCAAAATGAGCTCTTAAAAGATGTCACACGATAGTTCTTTTAAAAGTTATGGCCGATTTAAGATGACATCTTGAAATCCCATAAAACGGGTAAAGCGACACAACTTTGGATTTCATGATATCATCTTAAATCTGCAATAACTTTTGAAGAAAGTATAATATGGCACTTTTTAAGAGATCGTTTTGAAGGCAATGGGCTACTGATGAAATTTTTTCATTTTAAGACCGGAATAAAAAAAAAACGCACTAACTGGTTCGAGGACTATCAGCAGGTGCAGTCAAAAAAACAAGTAAACAAACAAATCAGCTGTTTACTAAATGCAGAAGCTGTCAGAAACTGTTGTCTGTCAGGGTAAAATTTTCATTTGCATTTGCTGTCGTCTGTCTACCACATAAGACAGTGGTTGGCAAAATTAAGAAAGAGAGTTAATGTAAGAGAGAGGAGATAAATAGGAGATAGAAAAAGTAAGACAGAGATAGATAAGAAATAGAGTTCTCAATGGAGCTATGCAGTGCCGATCACTGGTCTAAGGATTTTATGGTTTCGGCTTAAGATGTTTACGATCATTCGCAACACAGTTATCGTTTATTTGACTTTTTTTTTGTTCAATTTATTTTATGCATCGATTATTTTCATTAATTACACTATGCAACAAATGAGCAAAAATTTTTTCCCCAGGGAATGCCATTATTCATTTTATATGTAAAATGGGCTGCTGATTCCGAAAATCGCCTTATTTTTTTTTATTTCTTGTCATTTTCGAGATATCGGTCATTTTCGGTTTTCGGACCAAAAAAAAAGATAGTTCCATTTAAATACAAATATCTCAAGAACTAATATTTGTATTTAAATGTGTTATATGAGGAATTCTCAAAAATTGTGGAATTCTACAGTTTTTGAGGCACATTCACCAAACTTGGTGGAGAGGTCACTTTTTATATAAGAATCAAAAATTGGAAGGGTGCACGTCAAAAAAAAAAAAAAAGTAAAAAAAGTTACGCATATACACGGTGCTTGTGGGAGAATTTAAATATAATTTTGATGTACCTCGGATTTTTTTGTAAATTCTTATTATAGATGTCAATAGAAGTAATTCTATGCAAAAAATAAAATTATAGAGGTGGCGCTTTTTTAAAGATAATCCCTTTTCCAATTGGGGCATTTTCCCATACAAAAAAATAAAATTTTTTTTTTTAACTACATTAAACAAAAATCAAAATAATCACATTCGATGTGTTTTGCGATGCTTCAAGCGAATCCGACCTCAGAATCGCTCTATCGTGTATAGTTTTTGAGATATTCTAATCTAAAAGCCGAAAAAAGTCGTTTTTTGCCATGTTTTGAAGCTATATAACTATGTAACATATCATTTATTCGTTAATTGTGGTTAAAATACTTGAAAGTCATGATCTTTTCCTTTAAAATCTAATTTAAATTATGTTTATATCTTCATGCTTGTAAGAGATATCGTAGACCGAAATATTGGCTAAACGGGTTTTTTGCACTTTTGTGTCTTTTTAGGTTAGGATCTTTTTGACGAAAAAAAAGATATCAACATAATTTAAATTAGGTTTTAAAGGCAAAGATTAGGACTTTAAAGTTGCTTACCAGACTTAACGAAATTAAAATGTCTTTTTTTTAAAAACCCCCCTTAAATTTTTTTTAAAAGTACTTCAAATTAAAGCATAATTTAAAAGCTTTAAAATGATGTGTGACTCAAGATGGTATTCGGTCGTTGGATGAGAGTTTTTGGCTTTTAAACGCTTTTTTCGTAAGATGCCTTCCTCTTGAGTAAACAAAGAGTTTTGCCTGCTGTGGGCGTTCTAAGATATGGCTATCCTCGACGAATTTTTTCGTTTGAATAAATTACATCTAATGTAAATAAAACGAATGTTATTTGTTTCTTGAGCAAACGAAAGTGAGTGACTAGTCTTGATACTCTCCATAATGGAGTCATAATAAGTGAGGTAAATTGCATCAAATTTCTTGACGTCAAAATTGATTGCTTCTTGAGCTGGCGGAATATAAATTGGGCATGTTCAATGGGTTGCTGTATAAGGCCAGGCATAAGCTTTCAGCTGAAGTAAAGAAGTTCATTTATTTTCGTCTCGCGCATTGTCACATCAAGTATGCATTACGATCGTATCTTTTTTTGTGCCAATAACAGTATATTTCACCCAAAAGTATTAAAAACAGTATATTCATATGAAAAAAACAGTAGTTTTCGCAGTATATATTTTATATATGTGTATATGTGTATTAAAGTCGGTCGCCAAAAGAAATCCTCTGGTAACCATTGAAATATATTCCTTAACTTATTGTTACACTTTTCACTAAATATTTTGGTTCTGGTGAGAACTTTATTAAGGCTAGAATTTTTTAGACAAAAACACAATAATTGTCTGGAAATCTATTTTAATTGGCTACATAAAACAAAAAAAAAACGGGTGACACATTGAAATTTGAGATTTTTCTAAAATCTATGTCCTATTATAATTGGCTACATAAAACAAAAAAACCGGTTGCCACATTGAAATTTGAAATTTTTCTAAAATCTATGTCCTAGGACAGATACCAACTTTTCCAAAAACTTTTGATGCAGAACTTAAACATTTTTTAAGTTTTTTTTTTTTTTTTGTAAATTTTTAGCCAAACAACAAAGATTTCCATACTATTAAAAAAAAATACTAGGCTTGACTATAAAAGTAATCACCAGAACCAAAATATTTTGTAAAAGCTTAATCGTAAGCCAAGGAACGTATTTCGATGTTTAGCAGAAAATTTCTTGTGTCGATAGAAAAATTTTACACTCAGGAGTTTTGCATTAAATTTTATTTTTCACGAAATTAAGTGCTAGTGAAAAAATCTTCACTATTAAGAAATTTATTAAGTGTTAGTGAAAAATCTTTCACTAGAAAATGTTTTAATTTTCACTAAATTTAATTAACAATTTTCAATAAAAATCCCACTAAATTTAGTGATAGAGAAATTTCTTTCACTGTAAGTTCAATGAAATAAATTTATCACTATCTCCAACTTCATTTAGTGGTATTGGAAAAATTTTATTTATGGTAGTGAAAAGATCAATGAGCTTTAAATTTAGTGCATTACCTCCAAGTCCGATAAATTTGAAATTAAAAATTTTTTCGCAGTATTTCGGTATGTTTTGTTGTGTTTTGCAGTATTTTGGAGAAAAAAACAGTATGCAGTATTCCTTTTCGTCGGAAGTACTCAGGAAGAGCTCCGGTTTTGAATTTTTTTGTTTCAAAAATTTGTTTTTATTTTATTTAAAATCAGAAACATTTTGGAGCTCGTATGGTTTATGAGATATCTTCCCTCCTTTCACGTCCTGAAATTGTATTTTTCTCAAGAACGGCTGTAGCGATTTTAGTGAAATTTTTGGAAATGATGGGCATTAGCATAGAATGAAGAATGTGCTAGGCTATAAATTTGTAGATAGTCATGGTGTAGTACCGCCCTAAATTTTAAATTTAATCCGGTCATTTCATTTCAAACTTTTTGTAAAACACATGAGAAAATCCAAAAAATTCTTAAAGTAGACATTAAAAAAAAATACCCGTGTCTTGTCGTTTTTCTCCAGCACGTCAGATTTTTTTTAATCGATTTTTGAAGTTTTTCAATCCACTGTACATACATGAAAAAAAAAAGAGAAATAACGCATTCTTGTGCTAAGTCGATGAACTTAACTTTATGAGGGGTATAGAAGCAAAGGCAGCGATCTCCATTTTTTTTCTGAGTGTGTCTGTTAAGGTTTACTCCAAGTTATCATCAAATGCAAGAAGATGGTACGATCATAGAGGTACAGAATCAAAGACGACAGTCTCTCCTTTAATCATGGACATGTTTGGTAGTGACATCTAGTTGCATTTGACGGTAGCTTGTGATCAAACACGTTCATAAATAAAATGGAAATTGCTGCCTTTGCTTCTATACCCCTCATATGATCCTTACATCCGAGGTGTATCATGTGTTCAGCAAACTTATGCAAGACATTACGAGGAATATTTTTGTAGAAAACTTTATCCCTCTACAACCCACACATGTGGGTCATTTTTAGCCTTTTCTTAATAAGGTACAAAAATGACACCTAGGTTAGGTTAGGATAGATCCGGAAGATGAACATGTTGTCATCATTAACTTAGGCCTCGAGAAAAGGCCCATTGTATACCCGATACTAAGAGCTTTAGCAAAGAAAGTCTAAGAGAACCACTTGGATGTACATATATACTTCCATATGGATTAAGGACAAACCTCAGACAGTGAGTCAAGCGATTCCAAATTGAAATGACCAAAATTCTTTCTACGTCGAAGCGCAAGCGCTGGACATTCAAAAAAGAAATGAAAGACTGTTTCTTCCATATTAGGGTCTTTACAACTTCTACCAAGGTCGCCAATGTTTGAGAAACCTAAGCGAGATGCATGGATTCCCATAGCACAATGTCCAGTAATAGCACCAATTAAGATCCGTACATTATGTTTCTCCATTGCCATTAAAAAATTAGTACGATTTATACTATATGATGGCCAAATAGATCTAATATGATTGCAAGCTTGAAGATTTGACCATCTAGAATTAGCAAGCTGAATACATTTATTTTATATTTTTCCCTTGATTACGCTAATGGGTTTTTTTTATTGATAGGTCAGCCAAAAGGGTATTTTGGTTTGACCCTATTTTAGTCAGGTCATCTGCAATTTTGTTGCCTTCGAAATTACTAAGACCTGGAACACAGCAAAGTGTTAAATTATAGTCCTCGCTAATATCGCAAAGGATATTCCTACAGCTTAACACAAGTTTTGACGTGATATACATAATTTGATGAGATTGCTTTAATAGCGGCCTGGCTATCAATGAAAATAACAACGCTTCCAGGAAATTGGGACTTATGAGCATTGAGGATTTCGCAAGCTTTAAGAACAGCATAAATCTCTGCCTGAAAGACACTACAGTCGTTTGGTAGTCTGTAAGATTTTGCTAAGTCTAAAGACTTAGAATAAATGCCTGATCCAGTGCCTGTATCCAATTTTGACCCATCTGTGTATATTTCAAAGGATGTGTTTAAAGGAGCTCAATTTTCTCTTTCAAGTATTACCACCTGGAAGTTGGGAAGAGAAAGTGTGGTAAGAAGTAGTCAGTATCACCTGTTACATCACAATCCATAAATTTGAGTAAGATACTATTATGACCAAAAGATTTGGATTTCCAGAAACTCAATTCTTTAAGTATAATTGCAATTTTCGCGGCCATGCTTCTGGCAAAAATATCAAGTGGTTCTAGGTGAAGAAGCGTTATTGGTTTTGCGCAAAAATTTTTTTTTTTTTTCATGTTATGGGCATGGAAATTCAGAGTGTGATAGTAGTGTTTTTGCGAAAAATAGATGTAATTTTTTTTTCTAAGTTCCGCCATTTTGTCAAAAATAGTTTTTTTAATTTTTGTTTTCGGATTCTTGTAGCATTTTAAAAATTATTTTGATTTCCATTTTTAAATTTTAAAAAATTTACAGAATGGGTAATTCCATGGTAACTCGCGTTACAAATAAAAGTTTTTAAGAGTTTAATGAAGCTTTTGAGGCTCATCCTTTGGATTAACTAAAAAAATTTGATTCTTAATGAACATAATATTTTGTTCCTGTTATAGGTTAGTTGAAATTTTCAGTGACAACTTAATATTTCACCAGCAAAATAGTAAATTGTGCTGGTAACTCGCGTTACGCGTTGTGGGTACATTTCTTTACATTAGACATAAATGAAGGCAGCGAGATATCAATAAATATTTCTTTATTAGAAACAACAATATTAAATCATATTTTTTAAAATAATGAAAAAATTATATGGTAACTCGCGTTACAAAAAATTGGTAACTCACGTTACTATCGATTTTTAGATCAATACATGGGCATTTTTTTTTTTTTTGTTCTTAGGAATAAAAATTAAAATTGAGTCAAAATATAAGAATAATAAAAAACTACTTCAGACTTTTATGCACAGGAACCAAAATTAAATCAAAATTTAATAATTTATCAACTAAGTCTATTATATCGCGATTGGAATTATTAAAGGTTTTAATACACATGGTATATTATCATCACAACTATAAGCGTCACCACCAGATTTATATACTTCCTCGCAGTACCGTTTTAGTTTGCTGCCCGTTTTTACTTCTTCTGATGTGCAGACATTACCTAAAAAAAGCGATAATAACCAATTACAATGTCAAATCTTAATTTTGGCACTAAATGGTAATGTTTCTTTAATTAAACATTAGTTTGGATATACTTGAAGGTTTAAAAGAAGTGTGAAATTTTTCAATACCTTGTCCACATTTACATGGGAATACCCAAATGCCGGGCATTTTTTGAAAAATCTTAAAAGGTGATTTTCTCAAAAAATAATTTTTTTTCTTTTAATTGTTTTTTTATGGAAAAGTAGATGAAAAGCAAACGTTTTCCAAAAGATTTAGTTTGCGCTAAATACTTGTGAGAGCCACGAGAATTTTTTTTCTAAAAAGTCACGTGACAATTTTCTTAACTTTATTTTGTGCCCACTAGACGTCAAAAAAAAGCTTAAGTTTTCCTAACTCGTATATGAAAATCCCTAAGTTGATATTTTTTTTTTTTTTTTTTTTTGAATGATGATTTTTAGACACCTTTGTTATAAGGAAATAGTACTGCAAAAACTTGTTTAAAAAAATTTACATCAGACATTTTTTTTTTTTTTTTTTTTTTTTTTTTTTTTTGTATGGAAATAATACCGCAACATAAAGGATAATGTACATAACTGTTGAAATAATAATAAAAAGGTACACTTTTTTACATACAAAAAGAAAAAAAAAATGTTAAATTTTTTTAAGCAATTTTTTTGCAGTATTATTATAACAAAGGTATCTAAAAATCACCATTCCGACAAAAAAATATCAACTTTGGGGTTTTCATATACGAGTTGCGAAAACCTTGGCCAGAATATAATATCCTTTCCTTAGAAAATACAAAATATACAAAAAAAGCAATAAATCCCAATCCAATTTGAGGTGGAAACGGTCTATGGAATTTTCTTATATATTTAAAGCTTTTACAAAAATCTTTCTAACATTTTGGAGGCTATATGAAATTCGTAATAGATGCTAAACGTTCCGAAAAACATTAAGCTTGGGCAAAGTACTATTGTAAGCGCAGAGTTCTTAACTTCTTCTTTAATGTTATATACATAACAATATGCTTAATGCAAAATCCAACGAAGAATCCTTATTAAACGGAAGCGAAACAAAACTTAGCAAGTTATATCAGCCGTAACTATTTATAATAAAAGTATAACCATGGAATCAGGCTATTCCGAAGTTTAACATGAAATTCTGATTTATAAACAATTTTATTCCCAGTTTAAATTTTAAACTGCATTCGAGCAGGTTTAAAGCTAGTCAAGCGTCGGTTAAAAAAATTTGACGTGACACAGGAATTGTTCGAAAATTAAAACAATTTTGAAATCAAAATTAAAATAAAAAATTAAAAACAAATATCGTTTCACAATTCCGCAGAGACAAAATTTTGCTACTGCACATTAAACTATCACAACGAAAAAACCGATAGTTAATTTCCACTTCCCAATGATCGTACTTCCATAATAAAGATGCTGGAGATATAACATCCAGCCGCGAATGCATTTGTGGATACTGCAAAATCAAAGAACGCTGAACTCGGCGATGGCGATATTTCTTTTGTTTGCCGGGTTAATTCTCAAGCAAGTGCAGCCTCTTGTTGAGGTCATCTAACCACATTGTTCTTAGCTTATTCTCTTTGGGTGAAATAAATGTACGCATCGGAAAGCAATCGAAAGGATCACATTACTTTATGTGAAAAATGTGGAAGATGTCCTTAAAATTGATTCATCAACGGAATCAGTACTGGATGAGTTGTCACATTTTAATATGATTGGCATTAAAAAGGTTGAATATCAAAAAAATTACCTATTTTATTTATATTATTTTTTTGAGGAATATTGTAGTTATTAAAATAAAGTCCTTATATACAATATTACAAATTCAGTTCTTTACATGGAGTTCAATGAAGGATAACTCGGAAGGCAAGAGTACAATTGTATGCAAATACTGCATGCACACTCCTTTAACAATTGGCAAATTTTAGCAGAGAAGGTTATGCTATAAAAAAAAGAAATTGCACTCTTTCCTGGTAACACATAAGCCTGAAAATAACGATTTCTGCAATTTGCAATTTCATAAAAATTGTATGGAATTTTCAAAACAAATTAGCTTTGTTTGATGATTGCTCTAGAGTACTCTAGAGCAAGTTAGAGCAGTCAACAGTGTTCGATGACAGTTTTTTCTGCTCTAGGTTGCTCTATTCTACTCTGAAAAGTGTTCGATGAGTCTGCTCCAATCTGCTCTGTTTGCTCCTTTCCTCTTTTCTGCTCTAGATTTTTATGTAGAGCAGGTTGGAGCAGCAAATTTTCATAAGAAAAATCAAAACAAAATGAATGTATTTAAAATTTTTCGTCAATTTTGATATTTATATATTATTTTTAACGTAAAAATATGTAAATATTTATAAATTTTTGCTGATTTTCTCAAAGTTGTTTGTTTTGTGTGTTTCGAAATTTCTGCACCGCCCTACTCTACTCTAACCTGCTCTAAAAGTCAAATGACAGTATTCAAAAGCTACTCTACTCTGCTCTACTCTGATTTAAGTTCGTCAAACAAAGCTATTGTTTGTTTTGATTTTCTCTATTTATTTTATTTAAAAAGTCAAAAAAACATTTGAAAATTGTAATAGAATCATTGATATTTGATATAAGGCTGGTTTCATGCAGCAGTGGCTTAACTTCGATTTAAAATTTTAAATCTCGTTCAACTTAACCAGAGAATAGCGACGGTTTAAAAAAATCTAATAAATACGGATGTATGTGTTTACAATATTTTTTAAATTTGTGACAAAAACGAATGTCAAAAACTCAAATGTCATTAAACAGTTATGAAGAGCTGTTGCCAATCACACATGAAATAAGGATAATCAGTCACAAAAGAGTCTTGCAAATCAAGAGTGCAATAGGTTTTTGAATTCCAAATTTTTTCTTGCTTACAAGACTCTTACTTTTGAAAAATTAGTGAAATTTGTTTTTGTAAAGCAAATATTTTCGCATTTGCTACGATGAAACAAGATCGTGAATACGGCTAATATATCACCGCAAAACATTTCTCATAATTTGGTCTTGCTTACAAGACTCTTGCTTTTGAAAAATTAACAGCCGTGTTCACGATTCGGAGCATTTAGACTTGCAAAGTAGCAAAATAGCAATAATTTCCACTTGATTGTTAGCAGTATTAAAGATATAAAAAATGTATTTCTCTGTGGAAATCGAATGAGCAAAGAGAACGGGAGCATAAGGAAAAAAATTTTATTTGGAAAATGATATACAAGATACCCTCACAAATTGGAACCACTTGGTTTTTGAGGTGATTCGAATTTCTGAAATGTTTGAATTTCTAGACGTTTTTTTAGTAAGGCTGTAACCTTTGGCCTGGACAAACATTAAATGCCTTACACTGCAGTGATTAGAAAATTTTGTATAAATGTTTCAGTTTGATTACCGCTTTCAGTAACTATAGCGTTTTAAAGCTTTTGCTTGTATGGAAGGTGCCACGGCCTCTTTTCCGGATTCACCAAGTTTTTGTTGGGAGCTTGCATTTATAGCTCTTAGTGTCTGAGTAAAATTTAGTTCGATTATCTCAAAAAAGCTTTCAGTAAAGCGTTTTGAGTTGAGTTGAGTCATGAAACTTTGGGAATATACTCCCAAGACGTTATTCTATCAACCTATGAAAAAAAAAATCGATTTTTTGAAAATTTTACATGAGAAGCCCCCCTTAAAAACAAAATTAGACGAATTATATTTTCATGAAGGAATATCATACAGTGGCTCACAGCTTATTTCAACCAGAAACTTTATGAAATTTGAAATGAGTATAACTTTTAAACAAAATGAAATATCAAATAAATTCAAATGTAGATTTGAACACAAGGAAGCCTTCATAAAACGTTCAAAAGTAAAACAACGAAAATACTCCTCCCCCGTCCCACAGCACTAAAAAAAAGAACTGATCTACCTACAAAAATTTATCTCACACCTTATTCGAACCAAAAAAGTTCTTAGTATATTGAAGATCGTCCATGGTACCGAATGATGGTATTTTCAGTTTCTATGCTTTCCTCCCTAGTCTTGCAATATGTTTAAGCCATTTGTTCTTTAGCGGCAGCGAAATGGTTTTTTCACATGCTTGCAGAAACACTCCGGGCCCGGGGGACTCCCCCTTTACACATCCCCTCTCGTCAGGTCTGCTTGCCGGTATCAATAAAACCTATTTAGCGTCAATAACTGCTGACGAAAAGCCTTATGAAAAAGAACAAAAATGATTGCAGCTTAAGCACTAACGCCTTTAAAATCTTACGACTGGATCTGGATTCAGCATCAAGAAATACAACGAAAATAACAATTCTTGTTTTGATTATTATTATTAACGTTCTTTGTACGTCATTAATATACGTGCGCAATATTCTCTACTTAGAAGGAGTTGTTTCGATTAACATTTTCGAATTTTCTGGCCTAGAACAAGTTAACGAACGCAATCCAGCCGAAGCAGCAATCATTTTTGTTTCTTTTCGTAAGGTCTTTCGCCAACATTTATTGGTGCTAAGATTTTTTGATAACGGCAAAAAAATCAACACATCGAACAAATAGCTAATTAAAAAATTATTAGGAGCACGTTTCCTTTAGGGATAAATTCGGAAATTTTTTTGTTTTTTACCCTCAATCCGGATATATCTTTTACGAAAACCGCTTTTAATTAGGAAACCCCGAATGAAAATTTTAGCGTCATATGAAAGTTATTTTAAATGAAGCAAATACATAAATATTTAATCAGATGCATAGTTTTCGAGATATGACGATTTTTCAAAACTTTTATTAAATTTTTCAAATATAACAACAAAACAAATACAATAACAAAGACAACAACAACACCACCACCACCACCACCACCACCACCACCACCACTAACAACAACAACAACCAAAACTACTTTTAATTTTAAAAACTGCAGAAGGCAAGTTTGGAAACAACCGAATGCATTATTCAAAAATTAAGTATGTTAGATAAATCGTATCACAAAATGTTATCAATATTGCACTAGAAGTGGATTTGTTAATAGACCTAAAGCTTATCTTCCATTAGCTCATATTATAAAATTAAATTCTGGTTCAGGAGGACGTTTTACAACTGAAATAGACTTTTTTTCTTATGTTTTAGTTGTCTGGTAGATTATTGTTTTAAATATCCTTAATATCGAATTCGAATCTCAGTTATCCAAAAAATTGCAACGATTTAATATTTTTACAAAATATGTTAGTAATAATGTATTTTCTGCATAATCGTTTTGATGGATACATATGTATTACATATATCGCCGGTGCTTACGAAGAAAATCTTCCAACCGAAAGTTGCGGCGAAGAAAATCTTTTTTTTAAATTGCGGCGAAAAAATCGTTTTTTTAATATGCGGACAAGAAAATCACTTTTTATAAAATGCGGCGAAGAAAATCAAATTTTACAAAATGCGGCGAAGAAAATCACTTTTTACAAAATGCTATCTGTATATATATATAGATTTTCTTCGCCGCATTTTGTAAAAAGTGATTTTCTTCGCAGAATTTTGTAATAAGTTATTTTTTTCTCCGAATTTTCTAAAAAGTGATTTTCTTGTCCGCATTTGCACAAAAAAGATCTTTTTCGCAGCAGTTTGAAAAAAAGGATTTTCTTGTCCGCATTTAAAGAAGAGATAGTCTTCGTAAGCACCGGCGATATGTCCTTATGTACATGTATATCGTCACTCTTAGGCTAGATTCACGAAAGCACACATTTTTCAGTTTTGGACTTATGTGGTTCAATAAAGTTACGCCAGAAGTATTTAAGCGATATCTGAAGTGATTTAGCTGCAAATGCAAAATTTATAAACTGAAAAAACATAAAATATGTTTAGAGTAACTTCGGGTAATGTGATATAGGCGGGTAATGTGATATACCAGCATATCTTCTTAAATAAACAACTCTCGATAATGATTTTTACGTCAACACCACAGTAACTGAAAAAGAAACGTGCTGCAAGTTTTTGAGCGCCCACCTTTATTTATTCTGCCTTCAGTGTGGTAAAATCGATTTAGCAGTAAATAAAAAACTTTATTTGCGTGTGCTTTATGTTAGGATCTCGCCAAAACTAAAATTGATATCATAGCCGAAATATTAAATTCTGCTAGTGGGTGAATATACCTAACCATAAATCAATTGAATTTTTTATTTGCTGGAGTGTGTTTTTCAAATATAACCTGATTGTTTTAAAACTGAAATTCGGGTAATGTGATATAGTGCACTCTGGCGCCGAAAATATTTGATGTTCCACATGCAATGCAAAATGTTTGACACGATGGTCTTTTGGCCCAAATTTAAAACGTTTTTCCTTATTAGCAATTTGTTGGTCCAACATTTTTATATAAAGGTCACAGTTTTTAAGAAAAATGAGCTAAAGCTTTGTAAAAGCGATTTTAGTAATGTTTATCACTCCTTACCTGAAGTAAAAGTTCCACAACAAAAGTATCTTTATAACACGATGATCTTTTTTGTCGAAAATGCAATTTGTTGGTCCATGCGATATAGTATATCACATTACCCGCCAATTTTTTTTTCTTAACTTTTTTTGCCTTTTTTCAATTTTATTGAAATAGCTTAAGATTGGCCCACGCTAAAGAATTCCAAAATCATAATATACTGCACAATACATCAATAAAACATAATACATAAAGTGGTGGCAGCCATGTTTTGAAAACTACGTATAATTTAGAAAACAAAAATGCCTATATCACATTACCCGAACTTACTATACTAGTTTCAGAGATATAAAATTTCAAAAAACTAAAAAAGTTGCAAAAACAACATTTTGTAGTTTTTTGAAATGCACAAATGTCAACCAAATCATGAAATTTTTTTTTTTAAGTTTTATTTGTTAAAGGAAATTTTTATAAAAAAAAACTGAAATCTTTTTTAAGTAATATTTTTTCTATCAAATTTTCAACTTTTAAAACTAAATTGTTATTTTCATCGGTTTTTTAAAAAAAAATTCTAAAAAAACTTTAATGAATTTGACAAATCTTAAGACTATTTTTATTTAAAAATTTTTTAATTAACAAAAAAGTGAGTGAACGAGCACTAAAACATTCTTCGTTGCCGGAACAGGGTAAAAATGTTCACCGAACCCCATTAATTTTTCGTCTCCGACATTTATCTTAAATATACTACCCCATTTTGTCGACCCCTTAAGGGGGTGCCCCAAAAAAATTTTATAAAAATAACAAAAAATTCCTCGCTGTCGGGAGAGGAAAAAATTTTTCACAGAACTCCATTAATTTTTTTTTCTCCAATATGTCTTTTGAACATACTAGCCCCTTAAGGGGCACCCCATATAGGTTATTATTTCTATCTTAATTTTGTATGGGAGGCCCTTTAAGGGGTGGAAAAAAGAGAATAGTATGTTGAAGAAAAATGTTGAGGAGGAAAACGATCGGTGAACATTTTTCGCCTCCCGGCCATGAGGAATTTTTTTGATGTCAAAATTTTGTACGGGAGCTTAATTAGTGGAAAAAAAGGGATAAAATATTTGAAAAAATTATTGACGAGGAAAAGTTATTGAGGGTCAGTTAACATTTTTCCCTCTGCCGGTAATGAGGACTTTTTTTATATTTTTATCAAAATTTTGTATGGGAGCCCCCTTAAAGGTGGATAAAAGGAGATACTTAGTACATTCGAAAAAAAAATTTAAGATGAAAAATTAATGGGGGCTGGTCAAGGGCGTACGCAGGATTTCATCTAGGGGGGGGGCCAAACTCAAATTTTGCGAACCTTTTTTTTTTTTTTTTGGGAAATTTCAATGTATATTTTTGTGCACTAAAATATTAGATAACATTCTAAATAAAAATTTGCTTAGGTATGTTATCTTTTAAATACATATCACATTTCTAAGCTAATTTGTGGTCGCTGACTCAAAAAAACGCATTAATTTTTTTTTTCCCCCAGGAGCCGTTCTAGATATAATCGACTCTTTCGATTTTTGAGGTTATAGCTCTAATTTTATAAAAAAATATTTCGGGAAACCCAATTTTGATCGAATTTTTTTATACATTATTTTAAAGAAAAATTCTTACGCTTCTTTTAAATGTATCAATTACTAAAATCCTATTCATATTGGCTGAGTTAAGCTTAAAAGTTCAAACTGAGCGAAAAGTTCATTTTCATAGCAGTTTTTTACAATTTTGCAATATTTTTTATGTTTCTATTTATAATTTGTATTTAATTTTAAATATTTTAAGCCCAAATTTACTACAATCAGATTATATTTTAAAAAGTAATTAAGGTTTCAGTGCAGTAAGACTATTTTGATTTTTTATCGGAAAAATAAACAGGTACAATAAACTGGGTCGATTTTTATGAAGCAAAAAAATTGTAAAGAGTCCGCCATCTAACGTTTTTTTTTTTCAACTAGTGCTTATTTCGTGAATGGTAACACTTAGCTCATGTCTGATTCGACAGATAATTAGTTTTATCCTTCCGCTGAACGAATATGGTTGTGTATACGCTTGATCAACGCTGAGCTAAGTGGGCCTGCGATCGACTTACAGAAGATACCGATTTTGCCAAAAAAATCATCTTTTCAGATGAAGCTCATTTTGATATTGGCGGGTATGTAAACAAGCAAAATTGTCGCATTTGGGGCTCAGAAAACCCGCACGCATACATTGAAAAGCCGCTGCACCCAAAACGAGTCACTGTTTGGTGCGGATTTTAGTCCAGAGGCATAATGGGGCCATTTTTCTTCGAAAATGAGCAAGGAGTGGCCGTTACAGTCAATCGTTATCGGGCCATGTTGAACGAATTTTTGTTCACAAAAATTGAAGAGGAGGATATTGGCAACATTTGGTTTCAACAGGACGGCGCTACGTGCCACACAGCCGAAGCTGCACTCGATGTTTTGCGCCCTGTTTTTGAATATCGCATTATCAGCCGCAGAGCTGATGTCGTTTGGCCACCTCGGAGCTGTGATTTGACACCGTTAGACTATTATTTGTGGGGTGCCCTCAAAGATAAGTGTTGCGCCGACAAGCCAGAGACAATTGACGCTTTAAAGGATAATATTCGTGAAGCCATTGGTGAAATACAGCTGCACACAATCGATAATGTGCTTAAAAATTGGACCGATCGTGTAGGCTACTGCATGGCCAGCCGAGGCAGCCATTTGAATGAAATTGTTTTCCATTACTAACCGAAAAGATTGTACTTTCAAAGTACACGTGTGAATTTTTTTAGAGTTTTTGGAATTTTTTTTTTTTCTTTTTCCAAAACCAATTTTTGAAAAGTTAAAAAAGGTCTGAAAAAATTTATCAAATACTTTGATTCATTGAACGATTTTAAGCATTTTAAGCTCTATATATTTTATTCGTAAGAGCCTTCCTTTTGAGTAAACGAATGTTTTTCCGACCACATAATTGAAAAACATAAATAAATCGACTTTTGGAACCGGATATTATCTATACTACCTGCACAAAAAATTTTGAATTTTTTAACGCAGCATTTTTTGCAAAAACATAGTCTTTAGTTTTAAGCAGCTTTGGGAATCCCTTCTGAGAAGAAAAAAAAGTTATGCGCAAAAAACATTTCATTGTACCTGTTTATTTTTTCCAAAAAAAAATGAATAGTCCTACTTCAGTGAAAACTTAATAACTTTCTAAAATATTATCCGATTTTACTTTCAAATTGTTTGCAATTAAATAAATAAATAGTGTAGTGAAGATAAAAAAAAGTGTATTTATATAACTATTGTCCAAAAAATCGTGTTTTATTTGGCTTTAATATGAAAAGTTGTAAAAACTACTGTAAAAATGAATGAATATGATATATTTGTAACTCTAAAGCTAGAGCTAGGGGGGCAGCTGCCCCCCTGCCCCCCCTTGCGTACGCCCATGGGGCTGGTGAAAAGTTTTGCTCTCTCTCGGCAATGTGGAGTTTATTTAAAATGTTTATCAAAAAATAACTAAGAATATTTTAGTGCTCTTTCACTCACTTTTTTGTTAATTAAAAAATTTAAAAAAATAAATAGATCCCATGTTGCTTTTGCAGCTTTTTTGGTTTTTTGAAAATTTATGTCTCTGAAACAGCTCAATGAAAAAAGTTTAAAAAAAAAACAAAGATGCTAATCTCAACTAGTACTGTAAGACAAAAAAAGTTTCAAAAATATCGGAGATGGAAAAGCAAAATGCTATCCGGAAAGGAATGTAATGCCCCATATACAAATCTGTGGGCTTTTGACAAAACAACCTAACTCGCAATAAGACAATTTTCCAGGATTTAAGTTATAAATATAAAAATTAAATACGCTTCTTTTGGTGTAATCGTCATATCTCTACGACTTTTAGTTACAGAGGTATAGAATCGAAAATCAACCTATCTCGATGTTTTATTCCAAATTGAATTTGATAAAACAACTTATCTCAAATTGGTTAAAAAATTCAAGCATTTGCAACAAAAGAACTTAAGTCACAAAAGAACTTCACAAAACATCTTCAGTCGAGATAAGATACAGGTTAAAAAATATGATAAAAGAACTTCTTCAAAATAAATTTATTTTCCTATTAAAGAAACTGAATTTTTCAAATCAAAAATTTTTGACAAAAACATCGTATTTCAATTTTATTAAATACTATTGACCTTAGATCAAAAAAGTTAATGGAAAATATTTGTTAAGTATACATGTATGATAAAAACTATAATAAAAAATGTATTTTCAAGTCATTTCATTTCGGCTCAGTTTTGCTTTGCAAATAGTTCACGTTATAAGTAAACAGAAAATAAGCTTCCACATTATCTTGCTATATATAACTGATATCATGAAAACTAGGTCAAAATTATTCAGCTGCATATCTAATGGTTTAAAGACCTTGGTACGTGCGGGTTTACTTGTTATGCGGAGGTTGTGTCCAAATATGAGCAAAATCGAACCAAAACTATCCCCACCTCCCATACAAATATTTTTTTTTTTTTTTTTTTGTTAAAAAATTTTTTTTAATTAGTTCTAGCAAAGGTATCCACCTGAAAATTTTTAGTTATTCAAATGCTGAAGTTAGTTTATTGACTGTTTTTTTGCTTTCAAATTATCGTTTGATTAAAAATTTCAAATTCAAAAAAATTGATTTGAAAAATTGCGGTAGAAGCCACATTTTATTGTTTTTCTGGAGAACCACTGGCAGGCCCACTCCAATTTTTAGAGGACTAGTAAGTTACACCAGTAGCTTTTTTTGCAAGAAAAATAAAAAAAATATCAAAAATTACATGTTTTGGGAAACTCAATTTAACATTTTTTTTTAGTGTAAGCAATATAAAAAAATTTTTGCTAGTTTTCATTTTAAAGCCTGTTTCAAGACAAATCATCTGACACCATAAAATTGAGAATTGGATAAATCCAACTAAAGTTATAGCTTCTCAAAAAAAAACTAACCTAAAAATTTCAAAGTCCCATATCTCCGCCTTTTTTTTAATTTTGAAAAAATATTTAATAGTAATTTTTCCCACGATGCTACTATTGCTTATGCCAATTTATAGCCAAATAAAAAAAGTACATAATTTGGAAAAGAAAAATTTATTTCAGTTGTTCTGAAGTTTATTCTTCGTCTTTTATTATTTTCTTTTTGAAATAAGAAATTCACAAACTTCACTTTCAAAACTTTTTTTTTTATTTTTGCAAATTGCATATTAATAAACTACTTCAAGACGTTCTGCATATGATTTCCTTAAAAATTGGAGCAACCAAGATGCCCTTAAGCAAAGTCTGGAACACTGGCTCCCTATACTATGTAACCAACCACACAACCGGGTACATTTTTTATTAAATCAGCATCGAGATTGCGACGCAACTGCTTAAGTAATTCCCGATCACGCAGCCACCCGCTGCCTTATTGTTGCTGATGCTTCTACTAAAATTTTCTCAACTTTCCATAAGAATCAGCAGGATTTTAGGGAAACTTCTAAAAATGCAATTTTTCGCTGCGAGTTGTTAAAAAATTTTAATATTTATACGTCAACAGCTTGTCATTTTTCAGTAATGCCTACTGAAAATCAAAGTAACGAGTTTAAGTTAAACTCGCACTGAAAAACTCATTTCATAGTTAAACGAGTTTAACAATTTAAACGAGTTTAATAACACTAGCCCTTAGTCGATTTAAATTACTTTAAAGTGTTGCTGCAGTTTCATACATGCACAGACGCTCTCAAATTATAGTTCTCATTTTCTCATACATACGTTTTGCACCAACTATTCCAAATAACGATTAGATAGTTAAGAAAAATTCTCACTATTATAAGAAGTTCAAAACGATGACAAACTATCTATTTCCAAATTTGAACGAATTTATTTTATCTCAACAGTACGACTACTCACTGGCTCACACACGTTTGACAGTTACAGAGCGGTGCGGTACTTTCCGTCACACGGGTTTAATGAAAACATTTCAAAATAAACAATTTCGGTTTGATTGTATGTATGATAGAACCACTGAATACACTGAATATTCACAAAAACATATCGCTCTTTTTGCGTGTATATGTAGGTATGTACTTTTTACATTTGCACAATCAAGTAAGCACTCAAACTTTTGTTAAACATTAGTCACTTATTAAATTTCACCAACTTGCCATTCATTATTAGCTTGGCTTACAGAACATGTGGCAAGTATTATAACAATTATTGCTTTATATTTTTGATAAGTATTGCACTATTTAATAACATTTTTTTTTTTTCTGTTTCAGATATTACAACTTTTTAGATAAGAGTACATACATATGTATGTATATACAAGACATATGTATCTACGTACACAACTCTGAATTCATTTACACAACACCAACACGAAAATACTTTATACACAGCAATTTGTGTCATCAAACCGGTTCCAATATATTAAGAACTGCATTTATCCAACGTTTCTTTGTTTGAATTTAATTTAGATATAATTTAATTTTAATATTTAAAATAATGAACAACATTTTGAAATAAAAACACTTTGTGAACTCCAATACATACATCAAATTTAACCTACGCCCATCAAAACACAACACTAGCACATACGACCGAACCCAATAAAGACCTCTCACGACTGCATACCACGTTTGACTGAAACTTCATTTTCAACTGACTATGATACACTGCAGAAGGCAACCGCCAGAATTCCATGTTTGCAGAAATGAATGAATGTGTGTACATATCTATTTATATGGTGCGAATGTCATAAGAGAGAGTTAGCATTATTTTGTAATAGTGCGCTTTCAGAAACAGGATGACTTAAATATATTAGAGAATTTAAGATAAATTTGCTCATAAGCATGCAGAAATTGCTGTTGTTTTCGGATAAACAAAAATAGAGTACACATTCCAGTTTGTCTCTTTGTTTTGTGCACAATTGTAAGTAACAGCTGTTAAGTAAAATTTGAATGAATTTTGGATTCTAACCGAGGGGAAACCTACGTTTTTAAGTCACAAATATTCATGTTAGGTGGCAGACAATTTTAAATGATTTCATTGTTCGACAGAAGATGATAACAGCTTTTATTGGTTAAATCTTTACAATAACGGCTGATCAAAAATTCAGATGTATGTGTATATCCTCTCCGTTTTGTTCATTGACGAGTATAGATGTATTTTTGGTTGTAGTCGTTCGCTTGTCTAGCGTTTGAGCCTTTTTAGGTGTCTTTCAAGAATTTTAAATATAAATTTGATTAAATTCTATTCATTCATGTGGAATACCCTAGCAATGTGAGATAATTTCTTCACCATTTAATTTTATATACATATCAAAAAAAAAAAATTTATATAATAACATCGTGTCTGCCAGTTACTCTTAAGAATTGGTAAAACTAAAAAATACCTATGTAAAACTGACAAAAATTTTCTATGCTGCGTTAATGAATTATTGGCATTTTTATTTTATTGTTATCATATATTAAAAAAAAATAAATTATTATTTTTATTCTTCATTAGTTAAAAAAATAACTGTTGCAGTTATAATTTTGTACAGCTTAACAACATAAAAAGTAGAAAAACCCCATTTCTGCCATTCCAATAAACCAAAACTAAAGCTTTGTAAAATTGTACAACAAATCGTTAAGTTATGTATGACAAAAATCGAAATGAAAATGACTACTTTTTTTTTTTTTTGGTTTGTTCTGCTTTTTTTAAATATGTGTATCGTTTTTCGACCTTTTTGAAAAATTGTAAGCAAACGATTTTAAAAATTATTTAACGTGGTTGTTTTTACTCAAAAGAGAATATAAGAGGAGTGATTTTTCAAAAGGGCGTAAAACCATGTTAAACAAATTTTCAGTAATGAGAAAAAAATTTTAGAGGCTGTTTACAATAACTTATTTATTTATTTTTAATGTCTGCAGTGTTGTAGGGAGTTGACCAACTATTCTAATCCCCTTAATATTTTGATTTTAACATACATATTTGTAGTAATTGCAAAATGTAAAAAACATTTGGAAATAATCCCTATTGTTCTGAAACATTTGGAAATAAGCCCTTTTGTTTGGAAGTTTTAATAAATCACTCTTATTTCACCATTTGGAAATTTAAGCTGCTGTCTATAGGCATGGTATGTAAGCACCTATATAGCCTGGGACATATAAAAAATATTAAAGGTTTCTTTGGCGACTATTCGAAATACGTCTTTTTGTATCAAACTCTAAAAATTTCCATGAAATTATATGGAAATAAACCTTTTCCAATAAAAAATGGAGTAACAAAAAAAATTTAAATTGAGTTCTCGACACCGTGGGAGATAGACGGAAGGAGAGATAGATGGACATGGCTATAAGTATATACTGAGGAGATGACGCTGATCACGAATATATATCATCACCTAGTCTCAAAAACGCCATATCATCAAAAAATTTAAAATTTTATAACTTAAAAAAATTTCAGTTTTGGTGTTTGATCGAATTAAGTTTTTAGTCAAAATTCCACAGATGAGTTCAATGATTTTTGCTGTAAAATTAAGAATATATGTGTACATAAAAAATTATTTTATGAAACCATTGTAAATGGAAAATATTGCGAAAATTCTACAGTACCAGTTTTCAGTATCTTAACAGATATTCAGAATTTAACGTAATTCAGTTCATTTGCATCAGAACATAGCACCCATAAAAGGGGAAAGTCGTCAGGAGTAAAATAGCATACACGACTGTTATTGCATGCAAGAAGTGTTTGGGTACTAATAGAAAATGAATCGCGTTCATATCTTTCAAAGTCAAAAGAACAAGGGGTAGAATGAATATAACAATTAAATCCACAAATGTTATTGCATAAAATTTCGGGTTCATTTCACGTTCCTGGAAGGGAAAATTCAAGGAATTATATCTTACTAGTATCGCCGGTGGCCAAATTTTGGCCATTCACCTGAAGATAGATGAGTAAAGTTTTTTGAATGTGTTTAATGTTATAAGCAAGTGAATTTTTATGTACTTCTTTTTTTAAATTGCGATTTTTCCGCAAATATTCAGCAAAAATACATGAAATTTATAAAAAATTTTTTTTTTTTTAAGTGCAAAAATCACTGTTTTCAGGCCTACTTAAAGCTATATTGCAAAAACTACAAGTAGTAAAATTATTTTTTGTCAACGGATTTGGATAGTCAATCCTCAACAAACTGTATTCATAACATTTTTCAATTGGGTCCGGACTTTCCGAGTTATAAGCCTTTTAAAAAAGATGTCTCTCTGTAACATACAAAAGTTTTTTCCGGACCGAAAAATAAAAAAAGTTAAAACTTTATTATTTTTATCACAAAAATTTCGAACTATTGCCGACCAGTATGGGATGGAAAATAGCATCTCTATTTAAGAATTATTTAATAAAACTACTAAATTAACAGCACAGAATTTCCTTTGTTTATTCACTAAATCTAGAATCGAGCTGCCATTTTTCAGCCGATCATGGTTCGCAAGGGCTTGAAATTCTTGTAATAGATTTGTTTATGACAAAAATAATAAAATTTTAATTATTTTTATTTTTTGTCCGAAAAAATCCGTTTCATGTTATTGAGCGATACCCTTTTTTAAAGGTTCATAACTCGGAAAGTCGGGACCTAATTGAAAAATGCTATCCAATCCGTTTACAAAAAATAATTTTACAACTTGTTTAAGTAAGTAGATCTCAAGCGACCTTTGCACTTCTAAGCAAGGATAACTCAGGATCTTGACGTGATAGAAAAAGACTAAGTTCAGATTCGTAATAAGGAGATCCCAGTCCACCATAAACGGCTATAAAAAACGAGAGTAGGGTAGGGGGTCCCACCTATAATAATCTGAGCTCAGGTTTCGATTTTAATATTTTGTATACTCAAGTCCATCTGGCGCATAACCTATGTTGAATTTTCTTTTGTACTTTTAATAAATTTGAATAAACAATTAATTCATAAAAAAATTTGATTTTTATAATTGTGCAATAAGCTCTATCTGCTTGTTTGAACACGCACTTTATATTACATATATTTTAATTGCAATATCCTACTATAATAGCGCGATTAACTTAAATTTTCAAAATCTTTTTGTTTGTAGGATCTAGTGGCCCTTTTAAATTAATATCGTCGTAACAGTTTTTTGCTCTCTTGAAAATTTGTGTTTTTGTTAATAGAGTGTATTGAATATAAGACGTCGATATAAGAAAGCCAGAATTCAGTCCTCGCATTTAAATTTTTGAATGCAGAAGGCTTAGTGTTTCTCCAAACTGATTTACTATTTCCTTTTTGGTAGTGAGGCACTGTACACTAAAAAAAAATCCTCGAAGTTCAGTCTATATAATTTTTGAATTATATGACAATCAGTTAAATCTAATGTGTCATGACACTGCATGTATAAAAATTTCTTTAGTTTTCTTAGGGTTCAATACAGCTCTACACCAAATTTCATAAGAACCAGTGTCACAGCTCAACCATTACAGAGTATTTTCGAATCGTTGATTCAAAACGCATCTCACCGCAACAATGGCTACTAAGCAAACCCAAAAACAATTACATAGTTACATATATACTCTGCTCTCTGCAAACCAGGCATTGAAATAATGTGCAGTAATCCCCTATTTCTGCAGTAATGACTTTAAATTTGCAGTTATGATTTCAGAAAATTGTAAAAATGTAATGATTTTAAGCCAAATTCATAATACTTTGTTGTGCGTTAACCTTTGAAACGAAATATATCCGGCCTGTTCCGTAATCCGTGTGTTTTCAATTACTTTTAATTTCGAAGACTTTTTGACGACTTTTTATTTTCGAAGTGGACGTGAAACCTGTTTAACGACTGTTGAAGACAGTTTACTTTTCACAGTTGCATTACAAACTTTTTGGCTTTAGACAGCTGTCAGTTGAAAATACACACAAGTTAAAAATTTTTATGTTAAGTAGACGATTTTGATTAAGAAAAACAATTTTTATAAAATTAAAGAAACTTAAAATGAGTATTGCGTTTACTGCTGCTGTTGCTTTGCAATTAAAGGAAGAGAAAAGGATAGAAAATATAAAAAGACGGTTTCTGAGAGACCATTCTGATCCGTTCAGTGTTTCTGATACTTCGTAAGTACACCTGAAATACCAAAAAATGATAATTTATTAAAAAAAAAACTTAGTTTCATTAATTACTATCGCATCAACAAAACGGCTTTCAAGATGATCTTGGATGAAGTGCAGCAATATGTGGATTGGTCTTCGATTCCAATTCCTTTGCAGCTGGCCGCAGTCCTCAGATACTTCGCAGTAGGTGGATATCAGATGACAATTGCAAAAGATTTTGAAATTTCATTTGGAAGAAGCACATTTGCAAAAATTTTTTCAAGAATGTTGCCTTTATTGGAGGATAAAATTTGTGAGAAGTGGATCAATCTTGAAATTTCATCAGAAGAAAAACGTCGATCTCATAACCATTTCAACGAAAAATTTAGAATTCCTGGCATAATTGGATGTGTAGATGGTACCCACATTAGAATTTTAAAACCCGTAGCTGATGAATCCTTGTATTTTAACCGCAAGGGCTATTTTAGCATCAATGCGATGGTTGTGAGTACACATTTAGTGTTATCAAATTTATTCTATAAACATTTTACACTATTTTCCAGATATGTGACCACAACATGGTAATAAAAGGTATAGATGGATGCAGGCCTGGATCCAGTCATGATTCTATGATTTGGAACTTAAGTATCCTACGAAATCATTTTGTTCAGAAATATAATAGTGGAGAGCGAGGTTCATGGCTTTTAGGAGATTCAGGATATGCCTTAGAACCTTTTCTAATTACGCCTTATAGGAATGTTTCTCCTAGATCTCCCCAACATCGCTTCAATAAGAGGCATTGTAAAGCTCGAAATGTTATTGAGCGGACAATTGGGTTATTGAAAAGCCGATTTAGATGTCTCCTTGGCAAATTAATGTATGAACCCAAGAAAGTGGTAAAAATTATTAATATTTGCTGCGCACTTCATAACATTTGTATACATTACAAAGTTCCAATTAATTTTGAAATCGAGAGCAATGCATCCGAGTCTGATTCTTTAAATGTTTTTGAAAATATTGAGCCCAGTGATTTTTTAACCGAAGGTAGCTTAATTAGGGATGCCATAACCAATATCTAGTTTTTTTTTTTTTTTTTGTTAAATAAAAGTAAGGACTTATAATGGATTACACTCGTTAACTCCATTTTTACGAATTAAAACATATAAAAGTAAAAACAGTTTTTATAAAAATTGCATTTTGTTTACCCTTGAAATTTAATTTTTATTGTTATTAAGTTCACCCAAATAATGGCCAACTTCAGACTCTTAGCACTTTAAAGTTAAATGAAATTATAGTTTTAAATAATCTTAGAGATTTTTATTTTTAAATTAAGTTCACATTTCTAAGTTGCATTATTTTAGCATGTATATTAAAGTATTACATATTTAAAAAAGTAAAATAAAATCAGTACATATCACATATTTTTTTTAAATTTGGTTTCGTTTGAAATTCATTATACGAGTACATAGGTAATTAAAATTTATTATACGATTAGGTACTTCAATATAAATTTTCTTACTAAGATGATTTTTTTTTTTTTAAATTATTTTGATTAAAATTCAGTTCAAATTTCTTAAGCTAAGTTTTTACTCAGTATATCACACTTTTTTTAATTCATTTTTCTTAATGTAAATATCACATATTTTTTTTATATTTTTTTTTCGGTTTTTTCATTTTGATTTGCTTGAATTCAGTTTCATTTTCCTTAATTTTAATATCACTTTTTTTAAAATATTTTTGTTTACATTTTTTCATTTTGATTTTCTTAAATTCAGTTTAAGTTCTCTTAATTCAATTTCCTTTAATTATAATTTATTTTTTTCTATTTTTTCACGCAGCATATTAGCGTTGTGTTTTTCTTTTGCCAAATTGTGCCTCTTCACTTCCTCGTTGCGTTTTTCTGAAAACTTCGCCAACTCTTCAGTTGCTCTGCACTGACGCTTTACGTACTCATTTACGCTTTCGGTGCTGCGAACAAGCTTCTCCAACAACTCATGTGTTCTCTTGGAAGCCTTAGGGATTTCGGAAATTTCCTTCGAAATTTTTTCCAAATGGCGAATTTCCGATGACATAAATCCTTGCATTCCTGTCTCCGCGCACTTTCTTCTTGGCGTGGACGGAATTGTTGTCGGGATAACTTCTTCAGCTAACTCTTCATCGCTAGTCACAAGAGTTTCGTAGGCAACTGTGTTCTCCATGATACTTTCATCAGCAGTGCAAAGTACTTCATATGAAAGTATATTTACCTCGTTTCTCACGGCAGATGGGGCAGGTATATTTTCATTTACACTTTCGTTTGTGCCAAATGGACGCGAGCTACCAATACCATTTACGATTGGGAATATACCGGAAATCCTCGCAACCGTTTCTTCGGTAGGAGTAAGCGGTTGCTGATTAAATGCACCTCCACCTGTAGCCATATTTTCCGCCTTATTAGCTGCCAATTTTTTCCGGATTTGCATCTTCCAGTCATTCCAAACCTAAACAAATTACAAGAAAGTTAGTAACGCTACGTTTATTTTGAATTGCATACTTTTACCTTCTTCCAGGCAGTTACATCTTTTTTAGGTGGCCCAGCACCATTTAATTGCGTTGCGAGATCGCTCCACATCTCGTCAACAACAACGCGATCCCCTTTCACGTAGCCCCGCGCAAAATCCAAATGCGCCTCCATAAATCTTACTAAAATCTTGTCTTGGCTGATGTTCTTGTGTTTTCCCCTGAACAAACAATAAATAAATATAAATTATGACAAAGAAATAGGATTTTACTTACATTTTTAATTTTCAATGTTCGCTTCAAATGTAACCGTGCAACCGCTTGCAATTTCGTTTGTTAAAGTTGGCTGTCTTACCTGCGATGCCCAATTATGTATTTTTTTCTGATTTAAGGGAATTTCAGAAAGATTTTGTTCATGCTCTGTGCATTTTATTGGGTTAATTGAATGTTCTACTACAATTTAAGAAATAAAATCAGGTGGCATCCAGTTTTCGAACTTTTCTTACTAACACCATGATATAATGAAATGTCAAATAATTCACACCAACACTGACTTCGAAAATGACAAAACGCAGACTTTTTACTTGTCATCGGAAAAAATATTTTTTTAGTTAGAGTTTTTTATTTTAGCAATATTTACAATATTACATATGCAATAAAAATTAGAATTACTCGATAAAGTAGGGAAAAACTCTTGAGCTTATGCGTGTGCATTTTTTTTTTCAATTTGATCGATAAAACAGCTTTAAAAAAGCAAAATTAATTGAAAAGTCGTAGCATAATGCCGACTTTTCAAAAAGTTTTGCAATCCACTTCATACCCACTTTCACGTGAAAGTGGAATTGGGAACAGGGCGGTATATTTTATTTCGCATATAACCGTTGTTTTAGTTATCTAACCACACCAATCTGGGCTAAAAAGTACTCGCGAACTCTTTTTACGTTTCTCAGTAAAACAAAAACAAAGTTCCATTATTTTTGTTTTCTATCAAGTCTCCAACGCTTAATGTGCGGCTTACGTGAAAAAAAAAACTCATCGACGGGACCAAGTGAATGTTGACGATATTTGGAAGGATGCTATCGATTCTTCTGAACACCATTGAATCATTTTAAAACTCGACAACTCCACTGATATTAGTAAAATCCATACAATGTTTGGAAAGGATTTCGAATTCGGTTTGCGAGTGAACAAACTTACAAACTTATTTTTGTAAATGGAATAGAAATGGAAAATAGTGAAGATGTATTTGAAAAAAATTTCACTATTGATTTTCAATTTTAAATAAGACTCGGCGCACTTACTGGTATTTGAACGATCTGGGCAGCCTAAAGTCCAATTATGAAAATAGTAATCTATCCTTAAAAACTAGTTACAGTAGTAGGGACAGTTCAAACAATAATGCACAACCTTTTATTCCCCTTAACCAATCACACTGGGTGTTTACCATCAGCTGGAAATTGGTTGTTTCACTTAGTAAAAATATCTGTTTTTAAATAATTTCAAAAACGCAAAGTTTGGAAGCAAATATTTCTACATTAAAGTCCACTTAAAGAGCTGAAGATAATGGATTCTAACACAACAGGTAATAAACTTATAATTGATTATAAAAAAAATTAAAAGGACTCAATTAAAACGTCTTGTTTCGAGTTTTTAAAATTACCCTTTTTTACAAGTTATTTTTCTTAGCATGTTTTTTTTAATGAGGTAAAAGTTGTGCGATCCTATTCGATCCTGCAATAATTTTAATTGGAATGTCATATTTGGTCTTTCCTTTAATAAAAGCTGTTTTCAACATCCGTGGAAAACCGTGGAATAATAAGTTTTGGTCCAGTATAATATTTGTCTAAAATCTTTAAAAAAAAGTGTCATATTTCCTTTTTTCGCCATTTTTCATGGGCAATGTTTGCTTAAGGTCCATAAGGTGGCTTGGGAGCATAGATTGTCACTGAAAGATACTTATTTGACAGCATTAAAAATGAGAACTTGACTAATTTAGACGCAGGCCAAACTGCTAATTTTAAACGAAGTTTTGCCCATTTTAAAGCGGTAATCAAAGTGCACAAAAAAGACATTTTCTCAAAACATAACCATTTGTCGCTGAAAGCAACATTCGAAATTCCTGTTATTGAAGATTTGCAAAATAGGCCAGGTCGACCACTCAAATCTTTCGGAGAATCAAGTGAAAGATGCAAAAGAGAAATATTGAAAATCTTCGCTCTGCTATCTTCCCTTTTACTTGTTATTATTGTACTTTATACTGCGTTATTATTAATTTGCATTTTTGTTTTATATTTCCTGAATATGTCTTCATATAATTGGTATGTTATATATAACAAATCATTATAGTTTGAATTCGTTGTTATTTATTTCCATGAAAACAGAAGCATTACGGCTTACTCTTAATTTTTACTTGGTTTTATAAAAAGTTTTTATTTTAAACATAAATACTTGTTTATTTATGTCATTAACTCTCTTAGAAATTAATTTTTTTGGCAAAAAAAAAAATGTTTCACATTTATTTGCATCGTCAAGATACTGTTTTAGCACACAAATAATTTTGGCCGCCCAGATCGTTCAAATACTAGTATGTGCGGCGTTTGCCGAAATAATATCTGTTAATTAATACTATGAATCGCTTAAATTAGATTTAGATTTAGGAATTATGTGTTAATCTTTTGCATCAATTACGTTGCACACTGGTTCAAAATTCTTAAAAGCTGGCCAAAAGTCGGAAACTTTTTATGGACCGCATTTTCTAACAGATATTCATAGACCTCAAAAAATTTGTAAAAAATATCCAGGTATTCCTGCAATGCTCGTGGGATCTCTCCAAAAGTGCGCTTCTCAGACGCAAAATTCTGTGAGTTAAAAGTAAAAATTTAGTGTTCACTGTAAAAATTGTGTGGTTACTGTAAAACTGAACCGATTTTAATGTTTGAATATGGAATCTCTTTGTGAAAGGAAATGCTATCGAACCTTCATATTCAAAACTTGCAATGATGTATACTTTTACGGTAATTATGATTAACTTAAAATCAAATTATTTCACAAAATCAGTAAGCAATGGTTATGAAAAAAGTCCAGAACTAATTTATACCACGTCAAACCACCAGGATTTTTGAGATTTAAGAAGATTGAAACCTTTACTAACACATATAAAAAAATTGAGGTGCCTTTTTTTGCCTTTTTTGTTTGACGCGATTTTTTCTGAAGCACCCATAGGAAAATTAAACTCATATTGCTTGCCAAGTGTCAATATATGTTGCTCACCCGAAATGATAAAATTTTTATGTAATTATACAGCTTGTACTTCATGATAAAACCCATTTTTATGTAGATCAATTTACCAATGCACACAACTCTATCAAAGTAAAAGATTTGAAATAAATTATTAAATAAGATACAAAAATTGTGCAAGTGTTGTTTTTTGCCATTTCGAATCTGCCATTTTGTTTTTTAAAAATAGAATATCAGATTCGTAATCAGTTACCCCAAAAACCCACGATAAAATTTTTTTGTTCGATTTGGTTGAATATTTATGCAAATCGTCCGCCATTTTGAATCCGCCATTTTTTTTTTTTTAATTTAACATCAAATTCGTAATCAGCGACTTCAAAAACCCCCAGGTAAAAAATTTTGTCTCGAAACTTGAATGGTTTCGACTTTTGGCCAGCTTTTGGGGATTTTGAACCAGTGTGCGTTGCAATGAGCTTTTCGGTTGCAAATTTTCAAATGATAAATAAAATTTAAACAAATTTTATTCCACTTTTCCCAACGTTTCGCGTTTGGGTTTTAAGCTTTTTCAGAGGTATTTTTATTGGAATAAAAACTAAAAATGATAAATGAATCGTTTTTGGCGCCTACCGCTCATACAAAAAATATATTCAAAATGCAACTTTAGGAGTATTTTTGACGACAATGTAACCAAAATACACCTAAATACTACAAATTGTAAGCGCAAGCTCTGAGAAAAAACTGGGCTTATTCGGACAAGAGCGCGTGGCATCCCCCATATAAGCAAAAGCTTCAAAACGGTATACTAAAAGCTTTTTTTGAGATAATTAAACTAAATTTTACTCAGACTTAAAGAACTATAAATGCAAGCTCATGAGCAAAAACTGGGTGAACTCGGACAAAAGGGCGTGGCACTTCCCATATGAGCAAAATTTTCGAAATACTGCAGTGTAGGGTATATAATGTTTGGCCAGGCCAAACCATTTAGTTTTGGTTTGTTGTGTTTTTTCATATGTACCGTTTTCCGACCTTTTTTCTAAAATTAGTCGTTGAACCTGCTCAAGTAATTTGACAGCTTTTTTTGGAGTTCACTGTCGCACAAAGGAGTATTGTATACGCTTTTACGCATTTAATTGAAAAAAAAAATGTTTGAAGCACCGGCTTTTTTGATACCGTTTTAAATATAATTAAATTCTGCTTTCGTTCGCGCGCAGTGAAAAATTGAAATTTTTTGGCTTTTTTAAAGTACATTTTTATTAAAAAAAAGTTTTTTTGTGGAAAAAGTTTTAATGAAACCTTCAATTTCAGGTAATTGCGGTTCTTTCTGCATAAAAGTTTTCTTGAGTTAATGTTTAAAAAATTTTTTTTTTATATATAGGTATTAAATATGTGTTAAAAAATTAAGGTTTTTTATTATTCAAGTGGAGTTAAAGTATTTTAGGGTGTGCACGATTTTCATCTAATTATGATTTTCTTTAACTATAGGCTGTCCATAATGAGTGTATAAAATTGTGCCATTTTGTGCTCTGTCGGAATTATTAAACTTTTTGTAAGAGAACTCCAGTCGCTATAATCATAAGAAGCAAGTGCAGCCACCAATAATGCAATGATTTTTTTTCCTTTTGTTTTGTTTGTCTTCATAAATTTTGATGGACCCTTTTAGTTCAGGTATTTTTGTAATACAAAAGTGGTTTTTGTTCTGTGGAAAAGTATTTTGTTATATTTTATTTTTTTTTTGTTCGTAAGTCTAAAATTTTGACTATATACATAGACATATAGTTATTCCAAAAGTGAGCTCAAACAAAAATGTTTATATTTTAATAAAGTGTAGACATTTAAGTTACTTTCTATGAAAAAAGGTTGCGCGTTTTTGAGCGGCTGTGAGAAATTTTAATTTTTTAAGCAAACTGACATGTCCAATATGTATGAAAGTGGAGCAAAAAAATAAATAAAAAGTTAAATACAGACATATAGACAGACAATTACCCTCAAAAATCTGCAAGAGTTTTTTAAAAAATTTTGAAGGTCATAAAGAGGTCGCAAATTTCACTACATATTATATAACTGCACTAATTTTCTACTTTTTTATGCATAATTAACTAAAAAAATAAGTTATTATAACCCTCAATAGTCTGGACCCCACTGTGTGTCGTTCGATTTAAATTTTTCCTGCCTGTAGACATTTCTGAAAAAAAAAATTGTTTTTAAGTTCGCACGCTATGGGTCATAGAAACTTGAAATGACCGTCTATTTTAAATTCTGTTTTTGTCTGGGAAGAAATGTTTATGTTATTTTGGCAAGAAATAAAAAAAAAAAAATACCAAATCCCAAAAATTCGGATTTTGGTATGAATGAGTATGTGACATGTGCGAAAAAAGTGATGATATCATGCATGATATCGGCCGTAACTCTGTAATTTTTCACCCGATTTTTGAAACTTTTTTTTTTCTATAGAGCTACAACTTTAAACTTTCCATAAAAATCAAATATAAAATGTTTTTATGAAATGGCTGAGCTACGATTTTTTTTCGCCTCTAGGTATAAAGCAACCTTTCGGCAGGCCCAAAAAAAAAAGTCATTGGGTGATGAAGAAAAACCGAGTACGCCGAAAATTATTTTTCGATTGCCAAAAACGATGTGCTATGTAAAAACCCATAACTTTTTTTCATGTAGCACAGTGTAATTTTTTACATATTTTGAATTTGGAACGAGTTATTTTCACCATCGTCCTGTGACGGTTTAAGAAACCAATGATGTAATGTGACTCTTGCTCGAATCACCCCAGGAGCGTCACGGATTCAATGGACAGCCCCCCTTTACCGCATTTTCATACCGGTTTTCATAAAAGCTATTCTCGATCTTTCGATGGCTATACCTTCAAAACTAGGTCCGAGCGATACTTTTTGTTGGTGTTATAATTCAGAGCCTTATTCACTCAAATAAAATCGGACAGGTGTTCCTAAATGTAACTTGTTTAAAGAAAGTTTTCAGTTTGAAACATATCATGATTTTCCATACCTGGACGTGGCACTGAAAAATTTTTCCCCGATGTCCTCTATATAATTACCAAATTTCATCCAGCTGCTGCAAATGTATACTTTAAGAGATGCCGAATAAATTTTTTTGGGGCATCGCACCAATACTTTTGTGTATTGTTTGTCATTGAGATTTTTGCATACATAATAATGCAAAAAATTATTCTATGTAGGGATCATTACATCGGCAATTTTTACAGAATGGGATACTAACAAACTACCGTGTTCACGATCAGGAGCATTTATACTAGCAAAGTAGCAAAATAGCAATAATTTCCACTTGATTGTGAGCAGCATTAAAAGTATAAACATTCCCTGCAGGCGAACGGACTAGTTTAAGAGTAGTCCATTAACTAGTCCTATACCAACCAGTACTAGTCCGACTTCGATCCCTTTTGCATACAAGCAACTGTTCTTTTTTGTGTGTTGATGTCCTACGACCAGCCAAATCATATTATGGCATTAGTTTTGTCTCTATGAGAATTTTTAAAATTTAGTATGAAAATAAAAAAAATATTAGTAAATGCGAGGTAAAATTTTCGATCGAAAATGCGCCGAACTAAAGTTGAACGCAGAGGTATGGTTTCTTGGGCAAATATTCATAAAATTGAATGGTCTTTCACATAGGGGTGTAGCCGAGGTCGATATATACACAAATAAACGGTATTTAGTTTAAACATTTGAAAATATTCGTCTAAAAATAGAAAAACGGTCCGTTTTCTAAATCGGCACGTGTTGCGATTTTGATTCTTGTCAGGATTGACTTCGGATGATGTCCTGAAAAGAACCCAACAAAAAACTCCGTCGTCCTCGAGCCTTTCAGTTAAATTTTTTTAAGCGGGCCGTGATGTACTTATTTTTATTGGAACATGTTTTGGCCGTACGCATAGTGCTGTTACTTCATACAAAGGAACTGCATTTCCACAGTTTTGATTCGATTTCCATAATGAATGAATGGATGTACCATAATGATACAATTTGTCATGTTGTTTTCAAAAATGCAATTATTTTTCATATGCAATGAATAGATAAAAAGATATTTACATATATAAATAAAACAACGAAAGTAAACTGGAAAACATTTTTGTGCAATCTTTTTTTACAAATTGATTTTTTTAATTGAACTTTTAGTCATATATTTGCAAAGATCGACTTACATATAAATCTATCAATGCATTTTTCTAACACATAATTATGACAAATCAAGGAACGGATAAAAAACACGGCTATAGTGACATATGTTTCGTCTTTCGCCACAAAGACTCATCAGACTATTTTTGTTGTAATTATAATTATATTTATTTCACTAAATTAATTATAATTGAAAAAAAACTTTTTGTGTTTTTGGCCTGGGCGTGAGTTGAACCAAGGAACTCGCGATTGGTAGCAGAAGTCGTTACCACTGCACCAGCCTTGCCCGGCTGCGAAGCCGACTTTTGCCAGTTTTGTTTGTGTGTTAACACGTATTTAAAAAAAAATTGAGTGACGTAAACTTTATCATATTACTGATTTTTACGTTTGAGAGCAATGCAATTTTTTTTTCTACTCTAAAGAAATTTTGAATTTTCCGGTTTTTAATGTTTGAACATTTTTTTTTTTTTTACTTTTTTTTATAACAAATTTTATTTGGCTAAAAAATTTGCATTAAAAAAAATATTAAAAATAAATGGGAATGCAAGATTTTGTCTTTTTTATATTTTTTTAGCAATTGCCCTTATGTGGTTTTTTATTAGGAGCAGTAATTATTTCTAAAAAGTGCTGCGATAAGCAAATTTTCTTAATTGATTTTATTTTCGAAAAAAAGTTTGCAATTAATAAGCTGTATTTTTCCCAGCCAGTTGTTACAGACAGCCCCTTTTTTGAATGTTATTATTTTTTTTTAATTCACGAAAATATCATTTTTTGCCAACATACAGTACGAGACTTGCTTGTCCAAAAAAACACAATTCTTTATTTCGCTTGTAATAAATAAAAACTTACGTTTTCATGGTGAAAACGTAAGAAATGTTGGGTCGTTTATTGCGTTATGTCGCAATCTTATATATACGGATAATACGGATAGTAAAGTCCCAACATTATTTGTTGTGGTGAATACCATTTTCAGTACAGTACATACAGTACGAGACAAAATCGAACATCAGTTAATCGTGGTGAATTGCCGTTTTATTAATAGTTCCTAGATGGCGCATTGGAATCTCTAAAAATTTCCTTCTAATAAAGTGTTCTAAAATTACAAAGCAAATTCAGGAATTTTCTGACTTGGATTATTTGCTGTAAGAGTGAGTGAGTGGCATAAAAAAATTTTAAATTTAAGCAAATTTCCGTACGATGTCGCATTCAATGTAACTTAGCCTAAACAAGTACTAAAAATGCGCCATCAGTGTCATCTACCGGCAAAATTCGATTCCCTGTATTTTTGTGGACTTTATCTGCGCTTGTCGGTCGTATGCACATTTATTTATCTGTGTTAAGGTACAGGAACATTTGTTGTTACTTTCACATACGTTTCTCGGAATGTGCATAGCAATCAATATGTTGATTTTTTTAAGTGCACGATGAGTCGCACGAAATAATCGGAACCAACCATCTGTTTAAAGGGGATTTTATGATCTATAAATAAATGATAAGGACTTTTTTTTTCCCTGTAAGACTGAAAAGTTGCCCCTAAAGAATTTATTTCCTCAAATATGCCTAAAATTATGTTCCTTTTTTCTCAAGTGGAAAAATGAATGTTTCAATAAATTGTAACAGATTTTCATCAGTTTTACAAGCACTGAAATCATGAACTTTGTTGGTGGAAAACTTCGTAATGTAACGTAAGCGACGCAGCAGCAGCGATAATAATTCACCAGTGCGGCACGATAATTATTCACCAGCGCTTCCTTCTGCTATAAAAAAAAATTGTCCGCTTTCTGTAGCACCCACCACACTTTCTTTATTAGAAGGAAATTATAGGGAATGTTTCAAAATTAGGAACAATAGATGGTGCTGGGTAAAATAAGAAACAACAAAATTTTCACCTCCACTGAAAAACTGAATTCGCCATGGTTGTTCTTCTTCTTAATTTTTTGTGACGCAAATGGGTCCCACGAAGGACTGCGACCGACCATTAATGCCGGCAGAAGTGTTGCCATTTATGAATTAGAACTTACTTAATAGTACTTAATAGTAATACTCCCTAATGGGAGTATGTTTTAACTCTATTCCAACGCCATCTACATTTAGGAAGTAGAAATACAGTAACAAACGCCAAAAATTACTTAATAATATAAAATTTTTAAAATAATTTTGTGTTGTACCCGTGCGTTTCAAAATTATTAAGCAGACCCGACCGACGCATTAATTGTCTTCTTTCGTGTGAATTGAAAATTTTAGAACACTTTATTAGAAGGAAATTTTTAGAGATTCCAATGCGCCATCTAGGAACTATTACTAAAACGGCAATTCACCACGATTAACTGATGTTCGATTTTGTCTCGTACTGTATGTACTGTACTGAAAATGGTATTCACCACAACAAATAATGTTGGGACTTTATTATCCGTATTATCCGTATATATAAGATTGCGACATAACGCAATAAACCAACATTTCTTACGTTTTCACCATGAAAACGTAAGTTTTATTACAAGCGAAATAAAGAAGAAGAATTGTGTTTTTTTGGACAAGCAACAAGTCTCGTACTGTATGTTGGCAAAAAATGATATTTTCGTGAATTTAAATAAAATAAATAATAATATATATCCAAGGATGTAAAACTGGCTGGGAAAGATTGTTCTGAGTCTGCCCTTGGTTGTGTTAAAGGCCAGACAATTTTCGAATTTATTTAAAGTGAAAGAAATAATTGGGGAAAAAAGTGGAAAAGTGAGATTGTTGTGTAAATGAATTTTTGAAAGAAAAAAAAAATTTTAAGAAAACAATTTATGTATGTATTGGGCGCAATCGTCTGTCTGGTTTAGCTGTTTATATCATAAAAAATCATTTGATATATATCGGATACATATCATGATATATATCCATTGATATATATCCTTCGAACCCTGCATCAGATTCAGAGCTGAGCAAATTCACAAATACAATGAAAATTATAGGTACTTATCATAAAAAATCTTTTCCCCATATAAAAATGTATGGGGGAAAAGTCTCCCTTAACGACCATAGATAGGGAGGGACACATATGTCCCACGAAGGACTGCGGAACCCTACTATATTATATATTATCCTACTATATTTAGGTCTCAACTAGTAATTTTGTATGATCAAAAACACGTTTTACGTTTATTAATACTTATGTATTTTTATTTGCATATTTTTGTTAAGAAAATTAATTTAAAACGATGCTATTTTTTGATAATACATATAGCATGATCCGAATTTTGCAGTCTAAGTTATGAATATTTTTTTATAGTTTTTTCTTTTTTTTTAAATAAAACTCAAATTTTTAAAATTTAAATTAAAACTTATTTTATTTGAACCGTATGCATTTCGGACAGGCCTGTTGTTCACCATCAACGACACGCAACTTAACTTATAAGGTGTAGGAAACCGGGGCAAAGCAAAACTATAAAGCGAAAATGTAAATACAGACAGTTTTCAAATTTCTAATACAAATGCAAGTTTGTGTAAAAAACGAAAGAGATGCTGCATTCTTCTATTCCCAAGAGGAATGAATCAGCGCTTATGATCCAAGCACTTCAAAAGTGCTTGTCCCCCCCATACAAATTTAGAAGCACTTACACAATGATTTTTTATAAGGCTTCAGTAAAAACAACATGGAATCGAACTATAGCTGGAGGATCCATCCCGTGTACCCGTTTCCTCCGTTTCCTTTGCGGAACGTTTCCTTAGAGAAACAGGTAATGAGAAACGTTTCTCAACTGATACCGTTTTTTCTGTTGTAAATTTTGCTTAAATCATAAATTTAAAAAAAAAAAAATTAAATAGTCTTAAGACGGTTATACTCTATTCTCACTTGCCTGGTGGTTAAGCACTAACCAGGATAGTTTTCCCCATATATGTAAAAAGCTTTTCGATTTGTATAGAAAAAATTAGCTAGTTTTTAAATAATAAGATCATTCATTTAACCCAAAAAATCGACAGGTGGCATCTCCAAATTCAAAAAATCCCGGGAAAATTAGGAAATTTCCTTTTCTTTTGACAAATGCAAAATGCAAACAAATAAAACATTTTTAATTTGAAAAAAGTGAAAATAGTGAAAATAGTGTCGCGATTTGGTAAACGCCAAAAAAGTGTCATTGAACTGATACGTGTGAACATGGTTCTGTTATTATCAAGATTTTGTGATTTTAGGCTGGTTAACCAGGCAAGTGAGAATAGGGTATTAGATAAACTTTCTGAAATTCCATAATATATTTTTAGGGCTGCCACCTGGTTATATGTATTTAAAAAAAAAATTAATTTTGGTCTTAAGACGCTTAAATAAACTTCCTAAAAATCCAACACATATTTTTAGGGTTGTACCTGGTTATTTTCCGAAATTTTGTCAAAATCATACTTTTTGTGACCAACTGAGATAAACTTTTTAAAAATCATACAAAAACTTTCAGGGTTGCCACCTGTTTTTTTTCCTAAATTTTACTTAAACCATATATTTAAAAAAAAAAAAAATTTTTAGCTTTAAAACGCTTAGATAAACTTTCTAAAATTCTAACATATATTTTTAGGGTTGCCACCTAGTTACTCAAAATTTTTTAAAATCACATTTTTCGTCACCAAATTGACATTCTTGGTTTCAGGAACGGTCAGATAAGCTTTTTTAAGCTGTGAAAAAACTTTCAGGGTTGCCACTTTTTTTTAGGTAGGTGATAATCCGCCTGACTGTCTAATAAACAGATTAGCTTAGCAGCAGAATATAACTATTACTCAGAAAAAACATAATCCGTGGCTTAGGGATATTTTATTCGGAATTGATCAGCCTGATTGCCTGATAAACAGATTGGCTTAGCAGCAGACGATAACTGCAAAAATATTTGTTAGTGCATGGGTACATAATAAAGAAAAAGTATGATTTTAACAAATTTTTGAAAGATAACTAAGTTGCAATTCTAAAAATATATGTTGGAAAATTTGAATTTAATCACAAAAAGTCTGATTTTAACAAAATTTCCAAAAAAAAAACAAGTGGCAACCCTGAAAGTTTTTGTATAATTTTTAGAAAGTTTATCTGACCGATTCTTAAGCTAAAAATTTGCGTTTAATCACAAAAATTGTGATTTTAACAAAATTTCAGAAAATAACCAGGTGGCAACCCTCAAAATATTTGTTGGATTTTTAGGAAGTTTATTTTTTTTTTTAAATAGAGTAACTTCGGGTAATGTGATATAGGCGGGTAATGTGATATACCAGCATATATATTTCCTTAAATAAGCAACTCTCGATAATGATTTTTTCGTCAACACACCACAGTAACTGAAAAAGAAACGTGCTGCAAGTTTTTGAGCGCCCACCTTTATTTATTCTGCCTTCAGTGTGGTAAAATCGATTTAGCAGTGAAAAAAAAAACTTTATTTGCGTGTGCTTTATGTTAGATCTAGCCTAAACTAAAATTTATATCATAGCCGCCGCATTTTGGCCATGGGGGTTATGTCCGCAAATTTTTCGGACATAATCCCAATGGGGGTTATGTCCGAAAAATTTAATTAAGATTGAACAAAATTTTTGCAATAATCCATTTAAAAAATTTATATAGTGTTGGATGTTATGGACTGATCCGCGGCCGAAGGCCGCCGCGAAGCCGGTGTTGGATTTTTGGGAGTTTTAAATCCTGAGCTGCGGCCGCAGGCCGCCCACTTACCCCTACTCTTATGAAAAATTACTGTGGCTAGCAAACTAGGTGTTGGATATATTAAAGACTGATTCGCGGCCGTTATGGGGACTAAGTCCGTTTTTTCTTGGGGATTATGTCCGAAACACTTGCGGACATAGTCCCCATTGAAAAAATGGGGATTATGTCCGAATTACTTGCGGACATAATCCCCATATCGTGAATGGGGATTATGTCCGTGGGGATTATGTCACGGCACCTTGAACTTATATCATTAAATAATTTTAAAGACCTATAAATGGGAGCATTTATTGCATAATTTGACCGTACCAAATCTAAATAAAATAGTGCATAAGACCTCAGTATTCTAGAGGGAACATTAAATTGAACTAAACTAAGCAGGGCAATCAACGGCACCACCAATAATATCAAAAACAAATAAAAGTGACAATATGTTTCGTCTAACTTCAAGTGTCTTTAGACCAAGTAAGAGACAGCGGGCATGATATGAAGGGAGAAACTCATTATTGTTAAGAAAAAGGGAACGTAATGCGTACTTAGTAAAAGACTTTTGTACACGCTCCAACCGAAATTTATGGGATTCGTAGTACGGGCTCCAAATAACAGACGCATACTCTAACCTAGAACGTACCAGACTAATATATAGAACCTTTAAGGTATATGGATCTTTAAAAGAAGAGCTATTACGCCTTATGAAGGCAAGCATAGAATATGCCTTAGGAATAAGAAAGTCAAAGTGTGCACAAAAAGAAAAACAAGAATCAAAAACAACACCAAGATCCTTAATTTCACTAACGGCCACTAGGGGAAAATTAGAAATATTATATGACGATGGAATGAGTGACAAAGACTTTGAGAAGGACATAGAAACACATTTGTTAAGGTTAAGGGACAGAAAATTACTCTCGCACCAAAGGTACAATTTGTCAAGATCACTTTGTAAAAGCGCAACATCAGAGGCATTTCTAATTTTTAAAAAGATTTTCAGATCATCAGCATACAGCAGACAATTACAAAAAGAAAACAATGAGGTAACATCATTTATAAAAATGACAAACAATAGAGGACCCAAAATACTACCCTGTGGGACACCAGAAGTTGCACAATAAGATACAGACTGAACATTATCAAACGCAACAATACACTGACGATTAGAAAGATAAGATTCTAACCATCTTAAAAAGTTAGAGTGAAATCCAAGTACATTACATTTACGAATTAAAAGAGAATGTGAAATTTTATCGAAAGCTTTTGAAAAATCAGTATAAATGACATCTACCTGACATCCATCCTGAAAACTAGAAATACAATATTCAGAGAATAACGTTAAGTTAGAAACAGTTGATCGACCAGGGACAAAACCATGTTGACAAGGAGAAATTACATTTTTAACAGCAAAAAAAAGCTTGTCTTTCACAATTGCTTCAAATAATTTAGAGATAGTTGTTAACTTAGAGATAGGCCTATAATTACACAGTGCAACACGAAAAAAAATAACCATATACGGACACCACTACGTGATAAAAGACTAAAAAAAAAAGACCCGTGTCTCCCAATTTTTCCCAAAGTCCTCCACTTTTTTTTTTATGGGCCGCCAAAGATTTGGGGCCTCGGTATCATTTTCGTAAAAATGTGATCATTTTCTCAGGCTCATATCTTGCAAACCGTTCAGAATTTCGATTTACTTTCTGAGACAAAGTTGTAGCTCTTGTCATAAAGAACAAAAATTGCGAACAAATAAAATCAAAAAAACTTCACCTTCCAGATCAAAATCGCAAAAAACTTTAAAAAATTCGATTTTTTTTTACCTTTTTTCCCGTGTTCAGGTCCATAGGTAGCAAACCGTTCAAAATTTAAGGAAATAATCAACTACAAAAATTTACCTAAGATCTCAATAAACAAATTTCTAGAACATATAAACTTCCTAGAGATGATTCTTAACACTGTTTAGGTAGCACCCAAAAGTGAAAAATTTGCCGAAAATTTTTTAATCTCACTTTTTAATAAAAATCTGGTTTTCTCAAAAAACAGCCCTAGTAAACTTATTTATTCCTAGACTCCGTAAAAGACAACACTTCAAGCTTTTTTTTAAGGTATAATACTCCGCATTTACACTTCTAAGACCGGAGATAGTGAGGTTTTTCTAACAAAAGTACTTTCAACAAAAATGTTGATTGTAAATAATTGTCAGTGAGGAGGCCGAGTGTGTGAGTGCACTGTACCTTCAATGATAGTAAGTGCATTCTAATAAAAATTCTCAAACTATTAAACAACTACCTGGAAGCAAACATCTGCATTGAATTCACATAAAAACAAGCCAAAATATAAAAATACCTGGAAACACATTGTCATAAAGATGAAATTGTGAACATATAAAATCAAAAAACTTCTATCAAAAAACTACCTGGAAGCAAACATCTGCATTGACCGTTTAGGTAGCGCTTAGGTATCACGCACCGACAGCAGCAGCACACAATATAAAAGCGACACGACGCTCACATCGAGGCATTACACAGCGCGACGTCAACGAGAGCTCAGCGGTGAAAGTTATAAAGTGACAGTGAAAGTAAAAAAAGTGAAAGTGTTATTGCATAATTCGCACACAACATTGGCAACTGACAATTTCAATATGCAGTGTGAAAAAATTGATTTATTTTGCTACGTTTGCGGTCATCAAACCAGAAAAAAAACATCTACAAGATTTCAGAAGGAAAAGAATCTTTTAACTAGTAAATTCAAAAGAGCATATACATTGTTTTTCGACGAAGTGGACTTGACCGGTGAAAATTACACACCTAATACAGTGTGTCGCCAATGTTATAACAATCTCATGGCATGGTTGAGTGGAGGCAGAGGTACTATGAAGTATTGTAAGCCGGTAAACTGGATTAATCGCCCAGGTGATCATGATGCAACCAGTTGCTATGCATGCGTAAATTACACATGTGGTCTAAATCGACATGCTGAGAAGATCAAAATTTATAAAGCAACTGCAACAGGCACACTACCAGTGCTTGTACCTGAAAATTTTGTATCACCAAGGCCGCCAACTCCAGATCGTAGTACAGAATGTACAGGAATGACTAGAGCAAGTGGTGTTACTTATGAAGATCCATTTGATACCGATTATGAGCCCCATCAGGGAAGATATGGACCACAACTAATAACACAAATGGAAATGGATTTCATTGTGGCCATATTGGGATTATCGCAGCGACTTGCAATATTTTTGACAGCTTTTTTAAAGCAAAGAAAACTCACACATGCTAATGTTAACTCTACGGCGTACCGCAAACGACAAGCTGAATTTCAGATGCTCTACACTCTAAATGATGACAAATCGTTCGCTTACTGCAACGATATAAAAGCTTTGGTGGTAAAAATGGGAATGAACTACATCGCTAGTGAGTGGAGATTATTTATTGATGGTTCTGTTTCAAGCTTGAAAGCAGTGTTGTTGCATGTGTCGAACCGAAAACCTTCCATTCCGCTAGCAATGGGTATCAACATGAAAGAAAGCTATGAAACATTGAAAGATATAATGGAAAAAATCAAATATTACGAAAATAAATGGAAGATTTGCTGTGATTTGAAGGTCATCAACATTTTGCAAGGGATCATCGATAAGGGCGGCTTCCCAAAATTCTTTTGTTTTCTTTGTAATTGGGATTCACGCTCACCTCTGAATCAATTCCAATGTAATTCGTGGAGGCCAAGAGGAAGTGTGGATGAACAAATACAACAACATAGACTGAAGAATGCACCTTTAATTGACAATACTCAAGACATCTTGCTGCCACCGCTCCACATAAAATTGGGAATTGTTAAAAAATTCATCGAAGTGGCCGTTGTAAATTGTCCAAACGCATTCGACTATTTGAAAAGCGTTTTCCCAAAGCGTAGCGATGACAAAATTAAAAAAGGTATTGTAGTAAATTTAAAACGAATTTTTGTTCACCTAATTGTACTATTTACACTATGTTAATGTTTTCTTTTCTGTCTTTATATTTTGTTTTCATTTAACAGGCGTACTTAATGGCCCTGACATTAGAAAGCTATTCAAGAGCAACTTTGATTCATCGCTTGATGAAAATCATTCAATGGCATGGATTTGCCTTCAGCGTGTATGCACCAGAGTCTTGGGAGGGGATCGAGACGCGGAACCGGAAGCAAGAGAATGGGTGAAAGAAATGCTGCATTATTTTGAGATAATCGGCGCATCGATGACATTAAAGCTGCATTTTCTTCATTTTCATTTTGACGATTTTATCAAACAACTCCCTACCGAATCCGATGAGCAAGGAGAACGGTTTCACCAAACCACAATGCCCATGGAAAAACGGTACAAAGGCAAAAACCTCGACGCATTGCTTGCAGAGGTATGTTGGTGGAGTCACAAGATCACCCTGTATGATGTTAATGAAGTATTTGAAGAAGAAAGAGCTGATGATGGAGGGCAGTCTGGAAGCAACGTGCCTGTGGACACCATAAGTTCTGAATCAGAGTCAGATTCGGACGACGATTTGGATCCACAACTTAAGAGAGCGCGATTTGCAAGTCCAGGGCCATCAACATTATAAACATAATACGAATACTTTTTTTTAATATTTTTGTAATAGATAGCATAGTATCTCAATGTTGAAGTAAATAAAAAACACATGAAATTAAAAAACGGTGTTAAGAATAATTCCCAGGAAGTTTATATGTTCTAGAAATTTGTTTATTGAGATCTTAGGTAAATTTTTGTAGTTGATTGTTTCCTTGAATTTTGAACGGTTTGCTACCTATGGACCTGAACAGGAGAAAAAGGTAAAAAAAATGAAATTAAAAAATTTTCGGCAAATTTTTCACTTTTGGGTGCTACCTAAACAGTGTTAAGAATCATCTCTAGGAAGTTTATATGTTCTAGAAATTTGTTTATTGAGATCTTAGGTAAATTTTTGTAGTTGATTGTTTCCTTGAATTTTGAACGGTTTGCTACCTATGGACCTGAACACGGGAAAAAGGTAAAAAAAAATCGAATTTTTTAAAGTTTTTTGCGATTTTGATCTGGAAGGTGAAGTTTTTTTGATTTTATATGTTCGCAATTTTTGTTCTTTATGACAAGAGCTACAACTTTGTCTCAGAGAGTAAATCGAAATTCTGAACGGTTTGCAAGATATGAGCCTGAGAAAATGATACCGAGGCCCCAAATCTTTGGCGGCCCATAAAAAAAAAAGTGGAGGACTTTGGGAAAAATTGGGAGACACGGGTCTTTTTTTTTTAGTCTTTTATCACGTAGTGGTGTCCGTATATTGACTTAAAAAATTACACACAGTGTTAGTTACATTATTCTTAGCACCAGACTTGAACACAGGTGTGATAAATGATACTTTCCATGCATCGAGAAATACACCATTGCGCAAAGAACTGTTAAAAATCAGCATAAGTGGATGAGCTAAATTAACAGCACAGTTTTTAATAAAAAAAGCAGAAAATCCATCAGCATCTACTGAAGTCGAATTTTTTATCTTTTTGATCCCATCTAGAACATCACTGAGAGTGAGACAAAGAGAACCAAAATTTATCGGAGAATCTGGTGTATGAATAGAATGAAGATTATTGTCATTATTATTAATTGCAAAATTTGATTTAAAAAATTCGGCGAACAGATTAGCTGTACAGATGCCATCATCTGATGATTGATTATGTAAAAACATGGAAGAAGGAATATTGGAACAACTTCGTTTTGATTTAATGAAGCGCCAAAAAAACTTTGGGTTCGATTTAATATTTGACTCAAATTTCGAAATATACTGACGATAAAGGTATTTATCAAGAAAATTGAACTCCCTCATATAATGCCTATATTTCAAAAAATAGGATTCATTATTGGTGCGTAAAAACTTCTTATAGAATTTAGAACGAAGGTTTTTTAATTTAAGAAGTCCTCTAGTATACCAAGGGCATCTAAAAGTGACTTCTTTACACAAAGGTATAAGCTTATCACAAACATCAAAAAGTACAGATTTAAAAATATTAAAACACATCTCAGTATCACAATTATGAAACAAATTCTCCCAAGCAATACAATTTAAGGAATTATTAAAAATATCAAAATTACAAGCCTTACAATTAAAATTCAAGTGTTTGTCCTCAGTATGAATATTCAAATATTTATAAAATGAAACACTACACTCAATAGGCAAATGATGCGCAGTAATTGGAGACAATGGGCAAGTAGATTCAAGAATTTTATAGCTTATGTTATCAGAAACAAAGATTAAATCTAAAAGTCTTTTGAGTAAATTGAAACAATTATTTATCTGGACAAACCCTAGCTCTAAAAAATTATCAATTACAAAAATCTCGATGTTGCTTGAAACATTAATTGGGGATAAATAATTTTCTTCAGACAATGAATGCCATTGAACTCCACACAGATTAAAATCTCCAAAAACTACTATTTGATTATTGCTTAAAGAAATACTATTAACTAAATGAGAAATATTATCAATATGCATTTTATATAAATCAAGAGCACTATTTGGAGGAATATAAGAAACTATAATATAAAGTGATACAGCTAAACTCTTGATTTCAACACACAATTGATCAATAACAGGATCAGTTGTATAGACGAGCGTCGAAAAATTCTTCATTATAAAAATTATCATTCAGCCAAGTTTCAGTAAGAACAAAGATATCGAATTCGCACTGTGAGGTAGCAGCATAAGTAGAATTAGATTTAGTCCTCAGGCCAGATACATTTTGATAATATATTTTTAACATATCAGTTGAGGTATTGTTGTTAAGGGCAGTTACGGGATTGCAGTTTGTTTTCTCTCCATTGGAAAAAACTTAAAATCCTTCACACGAACACCAAGAGGCCAAAGATCGGGATCAACTAGCTGCTTGGATAATGGAAATGAAACTCCCAATTTAAAATTTACATATTTTAAATCCTCAATCTTAGCGTCTTTTTTAATTAATTTAACGCATTCAATATGATCTTTCTCAATATTTGTGTGACTACATACATAATCGATGATATTCGATTCAGATTCAGAAGGTTTAAAAGAAGATATGTGATACCATTTTTTTTGATTAACAACGCCAAGTTCAGCATTTGAATTATTTCCAACAACAATTGCACGTCTTTGTTTCTTTCTTCTAACTACATTCCAATTTGAAAGAGACGAAACAGCAGCAGCATCAACACCAACAGCAGAAGCATCAGGCCATTGCGTATTCATATTACCCACAACTGGAGAAACAATCAACGAGCGAGGAGCCGAATTTAAATTAGTTCCGTCACTAAGAGCATCATCAGCAGCAGCAACACCAACACTTATTAAATTGTTTGTAGTAGCATCAGCAGACGAGAGAGAATTATTGACACCATCAGAAAAAGCCGAATTATCACCAGAGTTGTGTTTATCATTAGGAACAACAGCCGGAACAGCAGACGAAACAGGAGAAAAACGAGCGCAAGCAGCAGCAGCAGAAGTAGTAGCACTTATAGAGTCAGATAATTGAGGTGACCGCAATTCCTCAAGGGGTTTCAAGAGCTTCGCGGCAGAACCACGAGCAGAGCCAACCTCAGTAGCAGAGATAGCGGGACACACAACAGACGAAGACTGCGAAAGATCAACACCATCATCATGTGTACCAGCAGCGCGAGAACGAGTACAAACAGCAGGCAAATTATGAGAAACTGATTTTGCATTTTTTGTTTTTGTATTGTTTTTCAATGCACTCTTTTTGTCATTGTTTTTTAAACATAAATCAGCAAGTTGAATTTTAATTTCACTGATTTCTTTAGTAAGATTGGAAATAAGAGCGATAATGTTCTCACCAACACAATTTACGCACTTACTTGTGCAATTATCACAAATTAAAACGTAAGACATAGCGCCGAAAAAAACACGTCTGCTCACAGTGAGTAATGTTTATCACTCCTTACCTGAAGTAAAAGTTCCACAACTAAAGTTTCTTCATAACACGATGATCTTTTTGCCGAAAATGCAATTTGTTGGGATATGGGATATAGTATACAACATTACCCCCAATTTTATTTTTTTACTTTTTTTGCCTTTTTCAATTTTGTTGAAATAGCTTAAGATTGGCTGACGCTAAGGAACTTCAAAATCATAATATACTGCACAATACACCAATAAAACATAATACATAAAGTGATAGCAGGCTATGCTTTGAAAACTACGTGTAATTTAAAAAACAAAAATGCCTATATCACATTACCCGAACTTACTATACATGGTTTAAGCAAAATTTACAAAAAAACCGGTGGCAACCCTGAAAAATTTTGTATAATTTTTAAAAAGTTTATCTGAGCATTCCCTGAGCTAAAAATTTGAATTAAGTCAAAAAAAGTGTGATTTTAACAAAATTTCAGAAAATAACCAGGTGGCATCCCTAAAAATATGTGTTGGATTTTTAGGAAGTTTATCTAAGGGCCAGTTTTTCAGTGCAATTTTAAACTTCGTTTAAACTAAATTTTATTAAACTCGTTTAAATTGTTAAACTCGTTTAACTATGAAATGACTTTTTCAGTGCGAGTTTACTTTTAACTCGTTACTTTGATTTTTAGTAGGCATTACTGAAATATGACAAGCTGTTGACGTATAAATATTAAATTTTTTTGACAACTTGCAGCGAAAAATTTAATTTTTAGAGAAATTTCCATAAAATCCTGCTGATTCCTCTGGAAAGCCGAGAAAATATCAGGAACAGCATCAGCAACAATAAAGCAGTGGAACGCGGAACGTGGTAATCTCGATGCTGATTTAATGAAAAATGTGCCCTAGATGGTTTTTATGTAGTTGATGTGGAATTTGCTAAAAAAATTAAAGTGAAGTTTGTGAATTTCTTATTTTAAAAATAATAAAAGACGCAAAATAAGCTTCAGAACAACTAAAATAATTTTTTCTCTTCCAAATTATGGACTTTTTTCATTCATTTATTAATTTGTTTCTTTTTTCGTTTTATTTCAATTTTGATTTATTTATCAACAGTTGTCAAAATAAAATTGTAGGTTAAACGGAATTTAAACGGCCAAAATCGCTCAGTTAAACTAAGTTTAAACTACGTTTAACATTCACTGAAAAACTCATTCCTGAGTTTAAACTTAATTTAAACCAGATAATGAGTTAAACTTGCACTGAAAAACTGGCCCTAAGCGTCTTAAGACTAAAACTAATTTTTTTTTTTAATATATGGTGTAAGCAAAATTTAAAAAAAAAACAGGTGGCAATCCCGAAAGTTTTTAAATAATTATTAAAAAGTTTATCTGCATATAGAAACGTTTCCATAAATATATGGAACCGTTTCCCAATCCCGTTTTTATTAACAAAAAGAAAGGTTTCCTAATCCCGTTTCTCATTACCCGTTTCCATGACAGAGGAAACGTTTCTCAGCTGAGAAACGGGTATCAGTTGAGAAACGTTTCTCAATACCTGTTTCCTAGGGAAACGTTTCTCCGCCAGCTCTACATAGTTCGAACCTAGCACTGGTGATTTTTTTTTACTTTTTTTTTTTTTGCTTTATTTTTTTTTTTATGAAAATATTTTTTTTTATTTTGTTTTTTGCTTTATTTATTTTTTTTTTTCTTAAAATATTTTTTATTCAACCTTTTTTTATTTCACTTTTCTATTTTATTTTCTCTTATTTATTTACTTTTGCTTAATTGAATTAAAACTGCTTACACAATGATTCTGTTTGGACAACATTTGCTTAATATACAGATTTAAACCTCTTCATATCATCGGGCATTGGTATAGTGGTCTAAAAAGTTGGTAAATGTATGTAAAAATAATCTGTTTCTATCTATCACACGGATGATCTTGGATTCAAATCGGTAAGCTTTTTCTCGCTTACATTCTAAGACATGCAATGTTAAAAAGAAAGAATAGTTTTTACGGAGCGGAAGCGCTTTTTGGTGAAAAAGATGCACTTCAGAAGGGTTTTTGAAGCACTTCTTTTCCCCTTGGGACTTTCTGTGAACTCGCATTCGATGTGGTGTGGTGTGTGTTCATCACAAGAATCGTATACATGATCTGCTACAGAAATGCAACAGAATATAGAAGATTTTATAGATAGCCGGCGAGCTTTTATCTTCTGATTGTGGAAGATTCATCATTCGGGAGAAACTGTACGGTACAAGCGAGTCGCTTAGAAGATACTTCAACGATGCATAGAGGGATTTGTCCTTGAATCGCTAGAAATATCTTCGAAGACTCGCTGGAAGATTTTTTGACGACGTAAAACGCTTGCTGGAAGAGCCTTTGGCGATTCTGCGATCAAAATATCCCATAAAATATGCGACAATAATATCGATTTAAGTATGTACGTACATTTTTTTTTTTTTTTTTACGAACGTTCCCTGCGATCCCACCACCCGCCTAACCGCCCGAGAGGCGCATCCGTGTAACGTACGGTTGGTGACCGACCACTAGCAGACCGGACTGCTCTGCTGTTGAGCGGATCAGTGACAACGCGGGATACACGCTTTGAAGCTACAGATCATGACTGATCAACAGCTACATATTAAATCGAAATATGAAGAAGAAACGAGAAAACGCAACACGAGCTAGGAGTTCAAGTGCAAGATTATTTTACATTTAAGGATGGGTATTGAGTCATCAAAAAAATATAAGTGGTATAAACTGTTAAAATCGTTACAGATGATATGGAAGGGACTAAACTGTGCATAATTTGACCTACAATGTGACAATTTTAGAGGGCGAAAATGCCTTGAATCTCTTCCTGGAACATTGAAATCTATTGATTGAAGTAAAATTGGTGAATTCGTTTCGCCTTTCATAATTTTATGCAAAAAAGTTACATTAAGCATTACTCTTCTACTATTCAATGAAGGTAAACGGATTAGTTTCAAACGGCTTACATATGAAGGCAGATTTTGGTCAGGATTCCAAGGTAGTCCACGAAGTGCAAATAATAAAAATTGTTTTTGAACTGATTCCAGTTGATCACTATAGATTTTATAGCATGGATTCCATACAGGTGATGCGTACTCTAGGATAGGCCTCACAAGAGAAGTGTAAAGAAGTTTCGTTGTATAAGGATCATTGAATTCTTTGGCCCAAAGCTTGATAAAGCCAAGAACACCTTTAGCTTTGTTAATGGTCAAATTGATATGGAATTTGAACTGAAGCTTTGGATCAAGCATGACCCCTAGATCATTAAACCTTTCTACAGCTACCAGAGTGTGACTATTGATGGAATATGAGAAGCTTAGAGCAGATTTTTTTGAAAACACCATTTTCTTACATTTATTTAAATTTAATTCCATGCAATTTACTTGGCACCATTCAGATAAACTATTTAGGTCGGATTGTAGTAAATATTGTGATGATGGTAAATTATGTGAAATATAGAGTTTGACATCATCTGCATACATTAAAATTTTACTATTTTTGATAATTGAAGGAAGATCATTTATGTAAAGCAAGAATAAAATAGGGCCAAGGTGACTACCCTGTGGAACACCAGAAGTAACAGAAATATATTTAGAATAAGTTTTATTGAATTCTACACGCTGTCTCCTAGCAGTCAAATACGAGCGTAACCAACACAATAAATTGTTTGGAAGACCCATTAAGTTCAGTTTGTACAGTAGGAGATCATGATTAACACTATCAAAAGCCTTACTAAAATCAGTATAAATGACATCAGCCTGTTTACCTGCCACAAATTCATTTATGATTGCAGTGGTAAACTCAAGCAAATTTGTTAAGGATGAACGACCCTTAAGAAAACCGTGTTGAAATGGAGAAACAGAAGATAAAATATAATGTTGAATATAATTTTATTTATTATTAGTTTCGAAACTAAAAATAATATTCGGACAATACCGCACGGTCGAATTTAATATTTTGCAATTCTTTAAAAAAGATCTTAAAAACCGCCTTATTGACCGCGCTATTTTTAAAAAATTAAAACAAAATTAATAAGTTTTAAAATTTATTAAGTGGATGCATTTCGACTTTCGTCATCATCAGCACAAACGTTTTTCAAGACTAACAAAATCAAATAAATTAAAACACCATTAACATAACTGCTTAATCAATGTAAACATTACAGCGTCAAAGTAAAAAGCATAAAACAAAAATACAGATTAACAGTGGCAAAGCAAAAAAGCAAAGAAAAAATGTTTTTGAACATATTAATGCACAGCTGTGCAGAACAAATAAATAAACAAAAATGAAAGAGACAAGTGCAATTGAAATAAACATAATGCATAAAAACACCGCAACTAAAAAAGCTTTACTTGTAAAGCACATTAAACAAAGATGACTTGATCGGAGCTTCCATCGTGTTCATCGTTATGCTTTTATTTTTGTGCATGTAAATGCTTTCGTAAGCGTCCAATCTCCTTTCTTCTCCAACATGTCTAACTAATTTCAGCTGTTCTTTGCTAAAACTATGCGAATTTTCTAATGCGTGTAAAGCAACAGCTGATTTGTTTGGCCTATCGTACTTTATATGTCCTATGTGTTCGTTGAACCTCGTTTCAATATTTCGCTTCGTCTGTCCAATATATTTTTGTTCACATTCGTTGCAACTAATTTCGTATATCCCAGCTTTCTTCATGGTTTCTGTTTTGTCTTTTGTTGACCCTAATAAATTTTTTATTTTGTCGTTGGAGGTAAAAACTAAATCCATGTTTTGTTTTTTAAAAATTTTTCCTAATTTGTTTGTTATAGTTGGAGCATAATGTATTTGAATGCGTTTCTTCTCAGTGGTAATTGCTGATTTCAATGTTGTCAAATTTAATCTTTTAATTGTTTTTGTTTGTTTTTCTACCATCTTCGTGATCATTTTATCATCATACCCGTTTAGCTCTGCTACATATTTGATGTAGTTTAACTCTGTCATATAATTTTTTATATTTAATGGTAAGTTGCATAACCTAAACACCATCGAGTTGAATGCAGCTTTTTTGTATTGCAAAGGGCAATACGAGTCATTAGGGATAAATCTCGGAACATTTGTTGGTTTTCTGTACACCGTTACTGCTAACCTATCACTAATATCTCTGTTAACCAGCACATCTAGAAAGGGTAATTTTCCATCTTTTTCAATTTCGCAAGTAAATTTCACCTTGGCCACTTTGAATTCAAAACATCTAACGTTTCGTTTATCTTATTTACATTAATGATTGCAAATACATCATCAACATATCTGAACCAGGTCTCTGGTAACATTTGTTCAGTTTCTAAATCTTGTTCAAATCGAGACATAAACAATTCTGCTAAAAAAGGAGACAACGAGTTTCCCATTGTTGTGCCTTCCTTAATCTTATAAAATCTATTTAAAAATTGGCAGCAATTGTACTCCATGCACAACTTAGCAGCTTTAAAATATATTTTCCTTTTCTCCTCATCATTTTCACGATCATTAAGCCACTCTTGCAGAAAATTTAGAGTATCTAGCATAGGGATGCTAGGAAACAGAGCCACAACATCAAAAGAAATAAGAACCATATCTCTATTAACTGTGACATTTTTGATTTTCTCCACAAATTCAAAAGTATTTTTCACACTTCTACTAAATCCTTGACTATATTTTTTGAACTCCTTGACAAGCCATTTAGAAATTTTTTCAGTTGGTGAATTTATATTTGAGATAATCGGTCTCATTTTCAAAATCGGTTTGTGCGTCTTTGGTAAGCCATAAAGTTTCGGAACTGACGGATTGGAAACCATTAAACTCCATTTAATCTTTGGTCCAAAAATCTCTAGTATATCTTTAAGTAATGCCGTTGTACCTCTAATCATGCCAGGTAAAGGTGTTTTCTTCAGTTCAACGAAATTTGGAGCAGATGTTATTTCCTTCATTTTTTCATCATACTGCGATCTGTCCATAATCACTAGATCTCTTCCTTTATCAGATTTAATGTAAACACAATTTTTAAGTTTAAGTTGTTTAATAATTTTAGTTTCTGCTAATTGTTTTTTAGTCACTTTTTCTCTTATTTTTGTCGCTTCTTCTAGAATGCTTTTGGATTCTTTTCTTATAATTACTTTTGTAATTTCTGGTAAAAATTTAATACCTGTTTCGATATCTGCTACTATGTCTTCAAGTGGTAAGCCTTTTGGTGTAGGTGTGTAATTTAATCCTTTTAAAAGGAAATTTGTCTCATCTACATTGAACTCTTTTGAAGAAATATTTCGTACAAATCTGTCTCTATCATTTTTAAATCTATTTTCATTTGAACTTTTGGTCGAAACATTATTAGAATTATTTAGTAGAAGTTTGAATTTTCTATTTAATTTCTTTTGCTTGATCGCACACTTTTTGGTTATTTTACTTGAACAATCTTCACAAAAAACACAGCAACTCAAAAAATTCCATATTTTTAGTTAGCCACAGATGCAAATTATAAACCTCCATTTCAATATTTGCAATTTTGCTATAGGTGTATCTTGTTTCTAAATTCAGCCACAATTTTTTACTTTTCTTCTCTACATGGACCGTTCTACCATTATCAACAGCGCACTTAATTTTAATGAATTTTGGAAAAACATTCTTTTTGCTGCATCTTTTTAGGAAAAACAGATCCGCCTTCAATAGGTGCAATTTAGTTTTGAGTCTTAAAAACGCTTCTTTTTGTCCTTTCACAGTTGGTTGGCCAGCCATTTATAATTTTATTTATTATTAGTTTCGAAACTAAAAATAATATTCGGACAATACCGCACGGTCGAATTTAATATTTTGCAATTCTTTAAAAAAGATCTTAAAAACCGCCTTATTGACCGCGCTATTTTTAAAAAATTAAAACAAAATTAATAAGTTTTAAAATTTATTAAGTGGATGCATTTCGACTTTCGTCATCATCAGCACAAACGTTTTTCAAGACTAACAAAATCAAATAAATTAAAACACCATTAACATAACTGCTTAATCAATGTAAACATTACAGCGTCAAAGTAAAAAGCATAAAACAAAAATACAGATTAACAGTGGCAAAGCAAAAAAGCAAAGAAAAAATGTTTTTGAACATATTAATGCACAGCTGTGCAGAACAAATAAATAAACAAAAATGAAAGAGACAAGTGCAATTGAAATAAACATAATGCATAAAAACACCGCAACTAAAAAAGCTTTACTTGTAAAGCACATTAAACAAAGATGACTTGATCGGAGCTTCCATCGTGTTCATCGTTATGCTTTTATTTTTGTGCATGTAAATGCTTTCGTAAGCGTCCAATCTCCTTTCTTCTCCAACATGTCTAACTAATTTCAGCTGTTCTTTGCTAAAACTATGCGAATTTTCTAATGCGTGTAAAGCAACAGCTGATTTGTTTGGCCTATCGTACTTTATATGTCCTATGTGTTCGTTGAACCTCGTTTCAATATTTCGCTTCGTCTGTCCAATATATTTTTGTTCACATTCGTTGCAACTAATTTCGTATATCCCAGCTTTCTTCATGGTTTCTGTTTTGTCTTTTGTTGACCCTAATAAATTTTTTATTTTGTCGTTGGAGGTAAAAACTAAATCCATGTTTTGTTTTTTAAAAATTTTTCCTAATTTGTTTGTTATAGTTGGAGCATAATGTATTTGAATGCGTTTCTTCTCAGTGGTAATTGCTGATTTCAATGTTGTCAAATTTAATCTTTTAATTGTTTTTGTTTGTTTTTCTACCATCTTCGTGATCATTTTATCATCATACCCGTTTAGCTCTGCTACATATTTGATGTAGTTTAACTCTGTCATATAATTTTTTATATTTAATGGTAAGTTGCATAACCTAAACACCATCGAGTTGAATGCAGCTTTTTTGTATTGCAAAGGGCAATACGAGTCATTAGGGATAAATCTCGGAACATTTGTTGATTTTCTGTACACCGTTACTGCTAACCTATCACTAATATCTCTGTTAACCAGCACATCTAGAAAGGGTAATTTTCCATCTTTTTCAATTTCGCAAGTAAATTTCACCGTTGGCCACTTTGAATTCAAAACATCTAACGTTTCGTTTATCTTATTTACATCAATGATTGTAAATACATCATCAACATATCTGAACCAGGTCTCTGGTAACATTTGTTCAGTTTCTAAATCTTGTTCAAATCGAGACATAAACAATTCTGCTAAAAAAGGAGACAACGAGTTTCCCATTGTTGTGCCTTCCTTAATCTTATAAAATCTATTTAAAAATTGGCAGCAATTGTACTCCATGCACAACTTAGCAGCTTTAAAATATATTTTCCTTTTCTCCTCATCATTTTCACGATCATTAAGCCACTCTTGCAGAAAATTTAGAGTATCTAGCATAGGGATGCTAGGAAACAGAGCCACAACATCAAAAGAAATAAGAACCATATCTCTATTAACTGTGACATTTTTGATTTTCTCCACAAATTCAAAAGTATTTTTCACACTTCTACTAAATCCTTGACTATATTTTTTGAACTCCTTGACAAGCCATTTAGAAATTTTTTCAGTTGGTGAATTTATATTTGAGATTGAATTGTATTTTAAATTAGAGTATGTGGACTGGAAAAAATCGGCAAAATAATTTAAGATCTCAGATTCACATCTTCATGTGAAGACATACTTGATGGAAAGTACGATTGTTTTCTCTTAGAGTTCACAAAATTATAAAACAGTTTCGGGTTAGCTTTTAAGTTATTTTTTAATTTTAAAACATAGTTGTTATAGCAGACTTTAGTATAAGTCTGGTATCTGCCGCGGAAAAGAGAATATTGTATGTAGTCAGCTGATGAACCAGTTAATTTATATTTTTTAAAAAGACGGTTCTTTTTATTTTTAATCATATTTAAAGTTTTATTAGACCAAGGTGAACAATTTTGCTCAGAAGCTTTTGTTTTAGGAATGACTAAATTAAAATAATTTTGTAAGGTATTATTGAACAATTTCACTGAAATGTCTTAGTCATTTTCTGAAACTGGTGCCGTGGTATTCATCAGACTTGGGGGTTTTGCATTAGATTTTATTTTTCACTAAATTTAGTGCTAGTGAAAAAATATCCACTATCAAGGAATTTATTTAGTGTTAGTGCAAAATCCTTCACTATCAAAAAATTCATTAAGTGGTAATGAAAAAGATTTTCATTATCACTAAATTTAGTTAAAAGTTTTAAATAATATTTCCACTAAATTTAGTGATAGTGAAAATTCATTCACTATCAAAAAATTGATTTAGTGGTAATGGCAAATTTTCCATTATCACTAAATCTATTGAAAGTGAAAATTTGTTCCATTGAATTTAATGAAACTTTAATGAAAATTTTCAATAAATGTTGCAATAAATTTAATGAAACATTTTCACTTTCATTAAATTTAATGAAACTTTAATGGAAATTTTCATTAATGTTTCATTAAATCTAATGAAACAAATTTTCACTATCACTAAATTTAATGAAACTTTAATGAAAATCTTCATTAATGTTTCATTAAATTCAATGAATAAATGTTCACTTTCAATAACTTCAGTGATTTTTTTATTGGAAATTTCAATTCAATTAAGACAAAATGTGCCGTGCTTCGTACAAGAAAGACTACGAAGAGAAAATGCGCACGATTTTAAGCGATGGATGGACGTACAAAAAAACAAGACGCGATCCCACACTAACAATAGAACAAAAAAACAACGACTTAGTAGAAAAGCTTTTTAACAAAGGCATAATCACCAAGCAGGAAAAATATAAATTGGTGACGCACACTGCGACGGCACCACGCATATATGGTCTTCCAAAGATTCATAAAGAAAATATGCCCTTAAGACCCATATGTTCTTCAATAAATTCGCCGGCCTACGGATTATGCAAATATCTTGCAAACATTTTAATACATTTAACTGCAGAATCAAAACACAATGTCAAAAATGGAACAGAGTTCAAAAACAAAATAAATAATACTTATATATTCGATGATGAATCCACCGTTTCTTTCGATGTGATATCTCTCTTTCCTAATATACCGGTTGAATTTGCAATAAAGACGATTGCAAGTAAATGGAACATTATAGAAAAATACACCAAAATACCCAAAACCCTTTTTATGGAAATTCTCAAATTTTGTATTAAGGAGAATAACTTTTTTAAATATGAAGATACTATTTATAGCCAGCTCAAAGGAATGCCTATGGGATCTCCAATTTCCCCAATTATTGCAGATATCGTGATGGAAGAAGTGCTCGACAAATTTTTAGAAAATGTTGAACCAAAACCAAGACTGCTTACGAAATACGTAGATGACATCTTCGCAATAGTTAAAACAGATTCGATCGAGAGTAGTTTGAAAATATTAAACACATATAACAGAAACATAAAATTTACCAAGGAAGAAGAGTACGAGAGACGATTACCGTACTTAGACACAATCGTGATGAGAGCTAATAACGTTTTAAAAACAGATTGGTATCAAAAACCAACTGCATCAGGCAGATTAATAAATTTCTTTTCCAAACACCCTAAGAAAACGATTATCAACACCGCCAAAAATTTTATTCAAAAAGTACTCGACATAAGTGATACGGTTTTCCATGAAGTAAATAAAATTAAAACTAAAAACATTCTGCATATGAATGATTTTCCTGAGGCCACAATTAGACACCTAATACGACAGGTTGAGCAGCAAACGACCAACAGCAACAATAATATCAGTAACTCTGAACCAAAAATTTTTAAAAGTGTGACTTATGTACACGGTTACACTGAAAAATTAAAAAAGTCCAACATTTATAACCAAAACAATTTTCAGTTAGCTCCAAAACCTTACAACACCCTTAGAAGTGTTTATAGCAACACAAAAAGTAAAATAGATAAAATGGAAAAGTCAAATCTGATTTACCAAATAATATGCAAAGGTAATGAAACAGATAAATGTGGAAAAACATATGTTGGCACAACGAAATGTAAATTAAAAACAAGAATCTCGGGACATAAATCGGACATAAAATCAAATAACAAGAACAAAACTGCACTTGCGGCTCACTGCACTTTTAACAAACATTTACCGAACTTCGACGAAACCAAAATACTTCAACAAGAAAATAATTACTACCGAAGATACACGAAAGAGATGCTACATATCATCAATACACCTACACAAAAAAGGTTAAACTTCAAATCCGACACCGATGGTTGCGCGCATATTTACAAATACCTCATTAGACATAAATTTAGTTGACAATGATACAGCTAGACGTGAACAACGTTGTTTTGTTTAAAATTTTAATTTTAGTAAAAATATTTTAAATTTAATGGTAAATTGTTAAATTTTATATAGTAAAAATTTAGTGTTTGTGTTTATAATTGTGTTAAAAATTGTGATATAAATTTTTAAAATGTCGATTTCTCCATATTATTTTTTCAGTCCCTGATGATGGCTAACAATTTTAGCCGAAATATCGGATTTTAAATTTTAAAAATAAAATACAAAAAACAAAGATTTGTGTTTTTATTTTCTACGGTCAGAGCCCAATACGGAAATTTAAATTTTTCCTTCAAGATCTTGTACGAGACGATTGCGTGAACATTAATCCTACTAGTACTTAAAAAAGCTTACGAAAGCTGTTTTAAGCATTTAGTTGACAAAGGGCAGAAATTATTTGGGTCTGAAGAACTTCAAAAACTAAAAGTCGTGTTTGCATTTGACTTTAATGAATCTCCTTCAAACTGATACTATTCCCACTCATTCTAACTCTTTTAATAAATTTAATTTAATCAGTATGTTCGTTTACTCGAAGATTTTGCAAGTTTTTATCCGAAAAGCTCTCATTCATGTACGTTTTATGCTCAAACGAGAGCTTTTCGGCTAAAAACTTGCAAAACCTTGGAGTAAACGAACAGCTTGGATTTTAATGAAAAATTCTATTAAAAGTTTTATTAAAAGCTTCATTAAATTTAGTGATAGTAAAATTTTGTTTCATTGAATTTAATGAAACTTTAATGAAAATTTTCTTAAGAAATTTCATTAGAAGCTTCATTAAATTTAGTGATAGTAAAATTTTGTTTCATTGAATTTAATGAAACTTTAATGAAAATTTTCTTTAGAAGTTTCATTAGAAGCTTCATTAAATTTAGTGATAGAAAAATTTTATTTCATTGAATTTAATGAAACTTTAATGAAAATTTCCACTAATGTTTCATTAAATTCAATGAAACAAATTTTCATTATCACTAAATTTAGTGCAATTTTTATTGGATATTTTCATTAAATTTTAATGATAGTGAAAAACTTTCCACTATCATTTAATGAATTGTTAGATAGTGAAAAATTTTGCATTACCATCAAATGAATTTTTTCATAGTGAAAAAATTTCCAATATCACTAAATTTAATGGAGAAAATTTTCACTATCTCTAATTAGATTTAGTGGTAGTGGAAAAAGTTTCACTATCAAAATATTCATTAAATATTAGTGAAAAGCTCAATGAACTAAAAAATTTAGTGCATTACCCCCAAGTGTGGTATTCATAAATGACCAGTCTGTTCTTGCTAAAAAATGGTTTAACCTTTGAAAGTTACCTTTTTTAAAACAAAAGTTATACCTGCCCGAAAATGATTTTTGTGCATACTTGTACTTAATTTGTATTATACATAAGCTAGATTTTTTAAAGTTATATGTTAATAATAAAGATAATTTAAATCTTATGTGAAATAACTTAACATTTCTATCTGTTGAAGTGTTGTTATGCAAAAACCTTGGTCACTGGATTTTTCTGCCATGCAAGAAGAAATAGTGGCCAGTTCATCAGTCATCGTGTTTCGTTTTACTTCAGCTTTTCCCACAATATGAAAGTAAGGTTCTTGTATTACTGGTATTTTTGACTTCGTCTATATTAATATTAGAGAATTAATAAATGAAAATATATGTGTCGTTAAATATCAAAACGGCAAATCTTCTGATATGTAACCAAAATAAAATAAATTTGATTAAATTGACTTAGGCAGTTTTCATATTTATCGACACATATCACGGTGCTCTTGAACAGTCGATAGGTTTTTTGGCTATGTGGAGAAAATCTGTGAATGGGGTTTCATTTGCATTAGTTTAGTGGTCTGAAAAATGCAAACCCCGAAATCGTAGCTGATCATCCCCGTGAAATATCGCAAAAATACATATCCCATATAAAATTAAAAAAATTCAGAATGAAAACGCAACAAACAAATATAAAAATAGTTATATTTAATGCATTTTGCAATGCTAAATCTGAATTTGGCCTTAAAATTGCTATATCTCATACGGTTTTTGAGATATCTTAGCATAAACAAGGAAAAAAGACCGTTTTTGCTATATTTTGAAGCTATATAACTATAGTATAGAACATTTATACGCAAAATTTGATGCATTATCTAAAACATCCAATCTTTTTCTTTAAAACTGAATTTAAATTACGTCAATAGCTTAATTTTTCTCCAAAATATCGTAGACTGAAATAGTGACAAAACACGTTTTTTTATGGATATACGTCCTGTTATATAGCTCCAAAACACAGCAATAAAACATAGCATCGGCATTTTTTCCTTGTTTAGGCGTAGATATCTCAAAAACCGTATGAGATACAGCAATTCTAAGGCCGGATTCGGATTCAGCATTGCAAAATACATTAAAAATAACTATTTTTATATTTGTTTGTTGCGTTTTTTTTTCTGAATTTTTTTTATTTTATATGGGATATGTTTTATGCGATATTTCGTGGGGATGATCAGCTACGATTTCGGGGCTTGCATTTTTCAGACCACTAAACTAATACAAATGAAACCCCATTCACAGATTTTCTCCACATATTCAAAAAACCTATCGACTGTTCAAGAGCACCGTGATATGTAGTAGAGCTGGCGGATAAACGTTTCCTTTTGTCTATGGAAACGGGGTTGGGAAACGGATATGGAAACTTTTCTATATGCAGTAGGCTCATTGTTATTCCTACCCGTTCCACCGGCCTAAATAGATTTATATTTGTCAGTAAATGTCAGAAGCAGTACAATTAAACTTGTCTTTTATTATCTCCTCAATATTTATCCCCCATTTGTTTTGTGTTTATTGACAATTGTCAAAGTTTACGGGTGGCACTTGAACAAAAATAATCAAAATCGGTAGCCTTGCTGTGGTTAATTTAATTAATTTAATTTTATATGCTAAATCGTGAGATCAACGCCCAGACTAAGAGCTAAATCCAAAAACTGCCTAAATCACCTTTTAAATCTGCGGTGGAAACAGGCTATAACGTACATTTTTAGGGTTGCCACCTGGTTAGTTTCCAAAATTTTGTTAAAATAATACATTTTGTGACCAAATTCAAATTTTTGGTTTCGGAACTCTCAGATAAACTTTTTTAAAACTGTAGAAAAACTTTCAGGGTTGGCACCTGTTTTTTTTTCTAAATTTTGCTTAAACCATATCTGTGGACTTTTTACAAAACAACCTGAAATAAGACAATTTTCCAGGATTTAATAATAAACATAAAACTTAAATACGCTTCTTTTGGTGAAATCGCCATATCTATATGACTTTTAGTTGCAGAGTAGAGCTTCGACATCGGCATCGATGTTTTACAAACACATCGACTATTTTTAACATCGATGTTTCGAGTTCGATTTTTTTTTCAAAATCGATTTTTAGCGTCGATGTTTTCATTCGATGTTTTCACAAACTTTGTTCAAACAATGCGCATTCAATATTCTTTTAATGGTAATGACAAATTTTTCACTACTGCTGTAAACCATTTCAAAACGATCAAGATTTATTTGATGGCGCCGGATTTAGCTATAAATTGGCATAAGCAATAGTACCATAGTGAGAAAAATTACTACCATATATTTTTTCAAAATTTAAAAAAATGGCGGAGATATAGGACTTTGAAAATTTTAGGTTTAGAAAAAAAAACATTATTTTTGCTAGTTTTAATTTTAAAGCTTGTTTCAAGACAAATCATTTGACACCATAAAATTAAGAATTGGATAAATGCAACTGAAGTTATAGCTTCTCAAATAAAGCTTACCTAAAATTTCAAAGTCCCATATCTCCGCCATTTTTTTAATTTTGAAAAAATATTTGGTAGTAATTTTCTCCACTATGCTGCTATAGCTTACGCCAATTTATAGTCAAATCGGATTCCATGAAAAAATTTCTTTATCGTTTTGACATGGTTTACACCTACTAAAAATGAAAAAAATTGTCACCTCAGATCAGTTTTTTGCAAACAGGAGAAAAATATTTGTAGACTATATTTGAGCTTATAAAATTGTTTTCGTACGAGTTATAGCTAAGGAGATATCTAAATAAGAAAACTGGCAAAATTGGTAGCGTATATATGCGGCTTATGTGTTTTCATACAAATTTGTTGATTTTTAATTTGACAATAGGGCATTGTACCTTTAAATGATAAGCCATATGTGCGCACATACAATTTACCATATATCCATATATCGCCATATATCTTTAGTTGTACCTTAACTATACGAAAACACTTCTCACATCTTTTGTCAGGTAGTTTTCCGAGTTGCGGAATTGTGGCCCAACATTTTTCTATAGAAGTAACCGTAAGCGATACATTTACCAAAAACTGATTTTTGCAATCTTTGACCTTGAGAAACTTTTTATGCGCCCCAATTTCGCAGTTGACTTTTCCAACTTTTTTTGCATGCATTTATAATGATTATTCCGGTAAAAAATTGTGTGCGCATAAAAAGTTATTCAGGGTCAAATTTTTAAATTTTTTTACAATTTCCACAGGCATTAGAAATAAAAAAGCAGCAGACGTGCTTTTGTCAATTTAAAACCTTTAAGGCAATCACCTCTTCTGCACATAGTATGTAAAACATAATCCACTCTCGTCGGCGTTAAAAATATCAGCTTGATCAAAACACTTTAATAATCCGGGAAGAACTAAGTTTTTGAAATCATTTGCACCTTTTGCATTTTCTGAGGTTTTTTCTCCATGAACTTTACGAAAGACGGTTTTACGATTTTACCTTTGCCATAGTCAGTCCGGAGTACGATTAAAGTCTTTATTAAACTGTATTGAAAACTGTTCAGATTTTTCCATCAGCATAATTTTTGTTACTTTTAATATTGCTGATCTTTTAAAAGGGGTATTTTACATGTATTTTCATTTGGAAACCATTTTCTTCCTTTAATTAATCGGGGAAACCAACTAAGCGGGAATCAATTAACAGGGGATTTGAGTGCCTTTTTTAATGAGGACAGTTTCACTAGGCTTTTTTTAGTTCAATTATCTGGGAAAATCAATTACAAGGGGGTCAAGTAAGCTGGGTCTACTGTATGTATTTTAATAAAATAATGAATTTTTTTTTAGGTTTATAAGAATATTCAAAAAGGTATGGCCGTTGTAAGTAATTTGAAATTGAAGAGGAATATTTAAATTAATATATGAAGGGTATAGAAGCAAAGGCAGCAATCTCCATTTTTTTCTGAGTGTGTGTCTGTTAGTGTTTGACCACAAGGTATCATCAAATACAAGAAGAAGAAGGCGCGATCAAAGAAGTACAGAATCAAATACGACAGTCTCTCCTTTAATCATGGACATGTTTGATAGTGACATCTAGTTGCATTTGATGGTAGCTTGTGATCAAACACTATCAAACACGTTCATAAACAAAATTTAAACGAACTCGGACAAGAGGGAGTGGCATCTCCCATATTAGCAAAAATTTCAAAATTTCACTCAAGTACTAAGAGCATTAAATGCAAACTCTGAGCAAAAAGTTGGCGAATTAGGACTAGAGGGCGTGGCACCTCCTATATTAGCGCAAGTTTGAAAATGCTATACTGAAAGATTTTTTTAAGAAACCCTTACCGAATTTTACTCAAACACACATATGGGCACGGCCACCGTTGGGAACGTTACGTTCGCACGCACATTTTTGCCCATATCTCTTTGAAAAATAATCAAACATCATGATATCTTAAGTGCATGTAATAAGGCTCCCTAAGGCCAATATTTCGTAGGTACAAAGTTTTTGTCTATCGCTTATGACTTAGAAGTTATAAGAGTTTAAGTGCCGTTGGGAACGATATTTTTCAACAATTTTTGATGTCAGTGCACATTTTCTAAAAAGTCTGCGAATCTAGTAATGTATTTTTCCGAACATCTTCTATAATATCAAGATAAAGGATCAAAGCTAAGGTTGGAATGGTAATTGTGGTGAAAAAAATATTATTGGTGGACTTACAGACATTAAAGCAACGTTGGTTACGTCACGCAAAAGCGTTGGGAACGTTATACGTACGAATTTCCATAAATAAATTGAGGGCAAATACAGCCAAACAGTCCAAACATCCATAAAGATGAAAATATGTGAATATTTCATACCTTGGAAGGTTCCCATTTACACCACATTACAAATTTTTTGCTCCAAGACCTCGATACATATTTTTTTTTGAAATTACGATTCCTCCCAAAAGGATAAAGCTATCTACATGAAACTTGGTACAGATAATACTGAGAGCCATTTTCTGATCAGGATTAAAATTGAGCGTGATCGGTTAATGTTCACGCCTACCTCCCATATATGCTAGTTAAAACGTTATATGGGAAGTATGCGTGGATATTAACCGATCACGTCCAATTTTAGTCTCAGACAGCTTAGTAATATTGGCGTTAACTGTACCAAATTTCATGCATCTAGCTAAATTCGTATGGCCGCCAGTCTGGGTTCTACAAAAAAAAAAATGAAATCGAAAATAAATTTTTTTCTGTTTTTTTCAGATTTTTATGTTGAGCCCTGACAGGTGGCCGAACGGATTAAGCTAGATGCATGAAATTTGGTACATGTAACAAGAATATTACTAGGTTGTTTCGGAAGCTTCAAAAAGCCTGTAAAGAACGAAATATTTGTGATATCCTATGCACTTGTACAGATCTCAAAATAGCAATTAACGTGATTTATATCCATAACTACGAATTTCTATCCCTTTCAACTCAGCGTGGATTCAGAAGAAATTTTAGTAGAAAAATATAACTTATGATTTTTGATTAAAAAATGTTGGGAACGTTACACATATTTAGTGGCTATGTTCACCATGGTAGACACTTTATTTAAGTAATTTTAAAATGGATTCAGAAATTAGACTGAAAATACTCGAAAAGGGCGATTGCATTTTAATATTTTACCCACTAACTTCCGCTACAAGAAACTTCTTAAAATTTTTCGTTGGGAACGTTACGTTTTTATTGCGGTAGAATTCATCGCCAACAAATATGCATAAGCAACTGGTTTTGCTTCAAAATATCAATGTAATAAATCCTTAATTTCAAAATCTTTAATTTCTTTCTGCGGATATCAAAATTGCATTGATACAATAAAAATATAGCAAATTTTTACCTTCTTTTCGGGACTTGATTTTTTGGCATTTTTTTTTTCTTTTCACAAGCAAGAGTAAGTTTTTATGAAAAAAGCACCCCTTAAATCAACTTATTTACTTGAAAATAGTATTTTTGGACAGCATTAGATGTAAACTTATGAAATATGGGCAGTGGCGGATTTAAGTAATTTTCCGCCCTAGGCACTTATTTATTTGCCGCCCCCCTTTAGATTTTTTTATAGTAAAAGAAACTTATTCGGCCATTCCACGGGGATGGACGGGACATTTCGTAGAGATATACTGATAGAAAGTGATGATTTAGAGGTACCAAACGCGATATTGTTTTTTCTTTTAAAGGAGTATATTTTCAGATTAACAAACGATATATTAGTCTACATTCAAACCTATAACGAAGCCTGTGTTCCGAAGAATTGACTTAGCTTAAGCGATTGTCAAAGACAAAAAAAAAAAAATGGTTGTAATGCTAAAGGGCTGTCTACACGCACAGTTTTACCTCAAGACTTACCTGCGCAAACTGGTTTGTGCAGGCAAGTCTGTACGTGTGGACGGCAAAAGTCAAGTTTGCGCAGTTCAAAAGTGCGGCCTGTGCTTTCTTTGAATTTCTAAAGATTTTTTTGTGCAAACTAAGCTTGCGCAGGCAAGTTGGAACGTGTGGACGGCGTACAGGCCGTGCTTTCAATCTGTCACTTAAATTGCAGTCTTCAAATGCATTTATATTGATTGTGATAGCTCTGTCATGAAAATTTTGCGTTTTTTCATTGATTTATTTTGGAAAACATACAAAAGAAAAAACAATTCAAATGGAAATAAAATTTTTTCTAGACGTCATGTTGCTATGAAAATTAAGTATACTGAAAACTGCACAGACTTGCCTGCGTCGTGTGGACGCGATAAGAAAAGTATGCGCAAACTCTCTAGTTTGCACGAAATAGGCTTGCGCAGGTAAGACTGTACGTGTGGATGGCCCTTTATGGATACAACCAATAAGTTAATGAAAAAAAATTTGTAATTTGACAGGTTTTAAATTTTCCACAATAGAAAAATTTGCAATGGAATAGCCGTATAATAAAAACATAATTAAAACAAAAAATAGGTTACATTCACACTTTAATGATTTGTATGCTTAAATACATCATTTATTCATACATTAAACAATTTTTTGTCTAATTTTGTTAAGTGCAAATTTGTGAATAATAACTATCTTCACAATCTAATTCAAGCAAAATATCTTTTTCTATTGTTAAAATAGCAATTTAATTTTTGACTCGTTTTAGAACTGAGAAAGACATTTTAGCAGTGGAATTGGAAATTGGTGTACATACGCACATTGTACACGCAATGTCAATATTTGGGAACAATATGCAAAGATCATTTCTCCAAAGAATTTGACGCAAATTCTGATGCAAATTTTGTATTAAAGCTTTTTCAGCACAATAAGACTTGAACTGGAGAAGTTCGTCACTTAATAATTTTTCTAAATCTTCAGGAAAACTTTTTCGTAATAGTTCAGCTTTTTCGCGTAGTTCATTGTTTCCCAAGTTTGCCATATCAATTAGACCGCCAAATTTTTCCAAAGCCTTCACATATGACACAGGTCTTATTTTTAAATCACAGATCAACTGATCTAAAATTACATTGAATGTAGAAATTCTGAAATTATCGCTGCCACTAGTTTCCTCATCTCTTGTTTCACCAAACTGCAATGCACACGTTCTTTTTTTTGAAGAAACCGTTTTGTATTCCTTAATGACAGATATTTCCAGAGCTTTTTTTTCGTAAAGATCAAATTCGTCACGAGTAGCTTGAATTATACTGATTAGGCCATCGTATAGTTCAACCACTTTCCCCAGGTTTGTTTTGACATCTTGCAAGATCGCGCTAACGCCGTTAATTTTTTTTAATACAAAATTCCATATACACAAAAGAAATTTATTTCTTACACCTTGAGCTTCACATTGTACTTCACCTTTTTGCTTGGAATCATTTTCAATGGCTTCAAGAGCTTTGTATGTTTTGGTAAATGTTCACAGAGAACACGAACCGCATCACTATGAGCCGACCATCGCTCGCGTCTGCATAATTCATTCTCACGAATTCCCGTGATAAGAGTTCTTAAGCTTATAATCATTTGGTCTTGTAGAAGAATATCTATTTCAATCACTCATTTTGCCTCCCCTACAGCCCATTCTGCATTTGATAAGAGTTCTTGAGCTTATAGTCCTTTGGTCTTATAAAACAATATCTATTCCAATCACTCATTTTGCCGCCGCCTATAGTCCCTTTTGCCACCCTCTACAGTCCATTTTGCATTTGATAAGAGTTCTTGAGCTTATAGTCCTTTGGTCTTATAAAACAATATCTATTCCAATCACTCATTTTTCCGCCCCCTATAGTCCATTTTGCCACCACCTACAGTCCATTTTGCATTTGATATAAGTAAGAGTTCTTGAGCTTATAGTTCTTTGGTCTTATACTTAAGACAATATCTATTCCAATCACTCATTTTACCGCCCCCTATAGTCCCTACAGTCCATTTTGCATTTGAAAAGAGTTCTTGAGCTTATAGTCTTTTGGTCTTATAAAACAATATCTATTCCAATCACTCATTTTGCCGCCGCCTATAGTCCCTTTTGCCACCCTCTACAGTCCATTTTACATTTGATAAGAGTTCTTGAGCTTATAGTCCTTTGGTCTTATAAAACAATATCTATTCCAATCACTCATTTTTCCGCCCCCTATAGTCCATTTTGCCACCACCTACAGTCCATTTTGCATTTGATATAAGTAAGAGTTCTTGAGCTTATAGTTCTTTGGTCTTATACTTAAGACAATATCTATTCCAATCACTCATTTTACCGCCCCCTATAGTCCCTACAGTCCATTTTGCATTTGGAAAGAGTTCTTGAGCTTATAGTCCTTTGGTCTTATAAAACAATATCTATTCCAATCACTCATTTTGCCGCCCCCTATAGTCTCTTTTGCCACCCTCTACAGTCCATTTTGCATTTGATAAGAGTTCTTGAGCTTATAGTCCTTTGGTCTTATAAAACAATATCTATTCCAATCACTAATTTTTCCGCCCCCTATAGTCCATTTTGCCACCCCCTATAGTCCATTTTGCATTTGATATAAGTAAGAGTTCTTGAGCTTATAGTTCTTTGGTCTTATAGAAAAATATCTATTTCAATCACTCATTTTGCCGTCCTGGGCATTGAGTAAACTTTTCTTAAATATCTTTATAACTTGTCTAAATTTAACCGAATGGTACACTACATGGTTGTTTTTAATCGGTTAAAGCGTCCATTCGTATTGCTTAAATAGTGCCGAATTTATATTTTTTCAAAGTACCATTTAGGTAAAATAAAATCAAGTTCAATACTTAAATTATAAAAACTTTTTTTTTTATCACTCCGAAAATTTGCCGCCCCCCAAAATCTGCCGCCCTAGGCAGGTGCCTACTGGTGCCTTAGGGTTAATCCGCCACTGAATATGGGCAAATGAGTGGGAGATTTAAAGAAAAAAAAAAGTTGTATAGCTTCGTCTTACGTGTCCGTGCCCATATAAGCAATTTGTTCTTATACTCTCGTAGGATTTATGGAAGAATAAAACAATTTATTTTAATAAAAACTTGTGTGTACAAGAATATTGCATAGTATTTATCAACTAAGTGTTTAATAAAATACGTGAAATGCAGTGTAGGGTATTTAGTGTTTGGCCAGGCCAAAGATGTTCTGAAAAAAAATTTGAGGCATATTTGATTTGTTTCGTCAGAGCTTGCAACGAATTATAAAAGTAATCGATGTTGCCAAATATCAATCTTTTTTTGGCGATGTTTCCTTAACATCGATGGTTAATTCAAAAAATATCGATGTTCAAAAAATCGATGTTTTCCGGTCGATGTCGCAGCTCTATTGCAGAGATTTAAAATCGAAAATCAACCTATCTCGATATTTTATTTCGAATTGCATTTGGTTAAAACATTCAAGCATTTACAACAACAAAAAACTTTTACAAATGTTTTTCATAAAACAACTTAAATCGACACAAGAAAATGGTTATTTCTACACAAAACATCTTAAGTCGAGATAAGATACAGGTTGAATGGCAAAAAAAAATTTGAAAAGAAGCAGAATTTTTATATAAAAAATATATGAAAAACATCTTATTTCAATTTTATTAAATACTATTGACCTTAGAGCAAAAAAAGTTAATGGAAAGTATTTGTTTAGTATTCATTTATAATGAAGAACTTTAACATTTGTTCCAATTCATACACAAAAAGAATTGAGAAGCATAAAAGTATTTTTTTTGCTCTCCTGAAAAGTTGGCAAAATCGAGTTAGGTTGTTTCGTCAAAAGTCTACAGTTATATTTAAAAAAAATAAAAATGATATTAGCTAAACTTTTTAAAAATCTTTCTTTTTTTGAAATATATGGTTCAAGAAAAATTTACAAAAAAAAAAAACAGGTGGCAACCCTGAAAGCTTATGTACAATTTTTTAAAAGTTTATCTGAGCATTTCAAAAAAAAGTTTGAATTTAGTCACAGGAAGTATGATTTTTACAAAATTTCATGAAAAAATAAGTAGGCAACCCTAAAACTATATGTTGGATTTTTAAAAAGTTTATTGAAGTTTTTAAAAAGTTTATCTGAGCGTTTCCTAAACTAAAAATTTGAATTAAGTCACAAAAAGTATGATTTTAACAAAATTTCTGAAAATAACCGAGTGACAACCCTAAAAATATATTTTAGATTTTTAAAAAATGCATCTAAGCGTTTTAAGACTACAACTTAATTTTTTTTAAATATATGGTTATAGCAAAACTTAAAAAAAAAATAGCTGGCAACTCTGCAAGTTTTTGTACAATTTTAAAAAAGTTTATTTGAGAGTTTCTGAAACCAAAAATTTGAACTTGGTCACGAAAAGTATGATTTTAACAAAATTTTGAAAAATAACCAGGTGACAACCCTAAAAATGCATTTAAGTAGATTTTGAAAAAGTTGTTTTAAGAGCTTCAAGCCCAAAATTTATTTTTTTTTTAATTAAAAAAGTTCCATTTAACCAAATTAAAAATAAAACTAGTAAGGGTGGTATCTTTGGCCTGGCCAAAAACTAAATACCCTACACTGCATTTCAAGTATATTATTAAACACTTAGTAGATAAATACTATGCAATATTCTTGTACATACAATTTTTTATTAAAATAAATTGTTTTATCGTTCCATAACGCCTGGGGAGTGCCACGCCCTCTCCGAGTTTACTTGGATTTTGCGTAGAGCTTGCATTTATTGTTCTGAGTTTTTGAGTAAAATTCGGTTAGGGTTAGTTGATAAATACTATGAAATATTCTTGTACATACAATTTTTATTAAAATAAATTGTTTTATTCTTCCATAACTCCTCAGAGAGTACAAGAACACATTGCTTATATGGGGAGTGCCACGCCCTCTCCGAGTTTACCTAGATTTTAAGTAGAGCGTTCATTTATTGTTCTGAGTGTTTGAGTAAAATTCGGTTAGGATTTCTTAAAAAAATCTTTCAGTATAGCATTTTCAAACTTTCGCTAACATAGGAGGTGCAACGCCCTCTAGTCCTAATGCGCCTACTTTTTGCTCAGAGTTTGCAATTAACGCTCTTTGTAGTTGAGTGAAATTGTGTTGGATTATCTCAAAAACCACTTTCAGTATATCATTTTGAAATTTTTGCTTATATGGGAGATGCCACGCCCTTTTGTCCGAGTTCGCTTAAATTTTTCTAAGAGCTTGCATTTATTGATCTAAGTGTTTAAATGCAATTTGGTTGGGTCATCTCAAAAAACGCTTTTAATATAACGTTTTGAAACTTTTGTTTTTTTTTAATGCGAGGTGCCACGCCCTCTAGTCGGAATTCGCCTAGTTTTTGCTCAGAGCTTGTACTTACTATCCTTAGTATTTATGTGTATGTTGCTTCTGTTATTGCAAATAATGCTCTTATTATTGCATTTTGAATATATTTTCCCCGAGCTAACTTTTACGACAGAGGCAAAATACCAAATTTTATTGAAATACATATGTTGCTCAGTTTCCCAAAAAATGTATTTCCACGCACACCCACAATGAACAGCGATTGCGGCAATATCTAATCTTTCCTATTTTCATACAAGAAAATATTAGAAATTTTTTCCCCATTTCCTACACCTTATATGTTTAGTTGAGTGTGGTTGATGATGGACAGCAGGCCTGTCCGAAATGCATACAGTTCAAATAAAAAAGATGCATATGCTGCATTGAATTTTTTGCTGTGATCCATATGGTGATGGATGGAACGTATCGAAAACCAACCTACCAATTTTTTGGTTTTTTTACCTATGCATTTTCGCCTTATTTTTGTAATGTTGGTGTTTTTTACTCAAAAACATGGAACAGTGAGCTCACACCACAATACCACTTGAAACGTGATTTGTTGGTAGCTAATTACAAAAAAAAAAATTGTTTTAATTTAAATTTTAAAAATTTTAGTTTTACTTAAAAAATATTTGTAAAAAAACTAATATAAGAAAATAATCAAAAATTAATTTGTCCAGATTTGAGCTCAATAATCTTGTGGGACGTTCATTTAGTATTAATCCGGAAGTGGGTCGTGTTTGTCCTGTCTATTTTATTTAACACGAACATGCAAGAATTCAAATTTTCTAGCACGAACACATCGAGTCATGTCGTGCGTGTTCGCGTCACGACGAAAAACACGACAAGCGCTCATCTCTAGTCCCAACCAAAGAATATAAATATCTTATATATTCTTTGCCTCGCACAGCCTAAGAGCACAACAAATGTTCTTAAGATATTTATATTCTTTGTTGCTATTGCAAACGTTTCAGAACAGCTGTTTTTTGTTTTTGTTTTGCTGTCAAATACTTTTTGAATTTAAAATTTATTTGATATCTTATTGTGATTTAAAAGAAATTTTACTGAATGATTAAGCGTTATTTAGAAGAAAATCACAATTTTATTAATTATTTGCATACACATATCTATTTTGTACAATCAGAAATCTATGTAAATTAAACCAAAACGAAATAATTTAAATTTAATATTATTTGTTTACATTTTAAATTCAATTTGTGACAAAAACGGTTGTCAAAAACATAAAAGTCATTAAGCAATAGTGCCAATCACATATGAAAAAAAAATTAAATCAGTCACAATAGACTATTGGAAATCAATCGTGCAATAAGTTTTTGTCTTGCAAATTTGGTCTTACTTATAGTAGAGTTCCCAGGGAGTTAAAAACACCGTATACGTAGGACTTCTACAAGACCGCATGAAATTTAATTTTTTAAAGTGGAATGTTTAGCTTATAATATAAAGTACCTGGCGACCGATCCCTGCTCGGTCAACAATCTAATCGTATTATTTTAGTCGATGTTTTAATTCATAGCTATTTTTTGTTATGAAACTTGTATCTTTTCACTTCTAACGGTCATGCCTTCAAAATGATAAATAAACCGATGAGAATAATAATAAGAAAAAACTCTGAAAGTATCGAGTGGTATAGAAAAATATCAAAAACTCAAATTTTTTTGGGTGAAATAAGATGCCATAAAATAAATAATGCACCCAAAATATTTCGTCTTTTGTATGGCGGCTGAAATATCTTATCTTCAAGGGATCATAACTCGGAAAATACGAATCCTATTGAAAAAATCCGAAAGGATATTTGCATAAGGAAGAGTGTAACTGTTCGATGCTATTAATAAAAAAGAATTTCTCCTTTTCTTGCAGCTACGCTGTAAGACTGAACGCAGCGTTTTCTTCAACTTCAGGCAAGGATATTTCATCAGTTCTGCTGATGAAGACGGATTCAACGTCAAAAAGTACATAAGACTGCATATAAGAATTAAACAGTTCATTCCATTTTTTTTTTGTGCCTGAGTTCACGGTGGTTTTTAAAAAATTTTAACTTTTTGAAATACCACCCGCGATTTTTTTCAGGGATAGTGTTGGGGGACCCTTCTAGTATCTAAATCCGCAAACCGCAAAATCGAACGTCCAGCCGTTTTTTTTTTTCGACCTTTTAGTTTTTTTAACGATTTTTGAGTGTGTCTCGATGTGTATATACATATTATGGACACATATATATGTATATACGTACATTAGAGAGAATCAATTTGTTCCAAGCCAAATTTTTCCACTTACTTTCATTCAGTTTCGGATTCTCCGATAAAATCTAAGTTAAAAACTCCTTGGGACCATATATCTGCGGTGAATTTCGACTCAGCCAAAAATCGTTTGAAGTTTTGGGTTTCTTTCGCTGTTGCGAGATTGTCTTTGATAATTTATAACTTCCGAACAACTTGTTGTATTGCTATGATTTCAGCACCGTTAGAAAGGTGTTGTTGCGTAGTAAGAACACTTTGTCTAATTTATTGATAAAAAGTATCTGGTTCAAGAGTTCTGACCTTTTGAATGAAAATATATAAAAACTTTATGCAAAATGTACCAAAAATTTCATTTTTTTTTTTTAAAAAATATACTTTTAAATTTTTTTTATAGTGTATAAAAAGAACTATCTAGAGAGGGTATATTCATCCAGATACGGCTAGTCATTTCAAAGTTATGACCGTTTGAATGAAGACAGATAAAAACTTCATACAAAGTATATTAGAAATTTAATCTTCCTAGAAAAAAAAAACCGTTATTTTTGAATTTTTTTCTATAGCTCATCAAATCGACTTTCCAACGCAGTCCTGTTCTTTAAGATACGGCTAGCAATTCCAAAGTTATGACATTTTGAATGAATTTTTTTTTTTTTTTATGAGTTCTTGTGTAGCACTTTCGATTACCATTAATTAGTAGAAAAAAACCGCCAAAGGATTTTTTGAAGTTGGGTCACTAAGCGGTGCTGTGATGGCTCAAAGTTCGAAAAATCAAGTATTATAGATAAAATGTTTGCTTTGATTCAAAATGTCATAGTTTTGGAATTTCTTGCCGTATCTTATAAAACAGAACTGCGTTGGAAAAGCCTTTTAATGAGCTATAGAAAAAAATTCAAAAATAACGGTTTTTTTTGTTTTTGGAAGATTAAATTTCTAATATACTTTGTATGAAGTTTGTATTTGTTTTTATTCAAAAGGTCATAACTTTGAAATGCTTAGCCGTATCTGGATGAATAGACCCTCTCTAGATAGTTCTTTTTATATACAATAAAAAAAATTTAAAAGTATATTTTTTTTTTAAAAAAAGATGAAATTTTTGGTACATTTTGTATAAAGTTTTTATATATTTTCATTCAAAAGGTCAGAACTCTTGAACCAGATACTTTTTATCAATAAATTGGACAAAGTGTTCTTACTACGCAACAACACCTTTCTAACGGTGCTAAAATCATAGCAATACAACAAGTTGTTCGGAAGTTATAAATTATCAAAGACAATCTCGCAACAGCGAAAGAAACCCAAAACTTCAAACGATTTTTGGCTGAGTCGAAATTCACCGCAGATATATGGTCCCAAGGAGTTTTTAACTTAGATTTTATCGGAGAATCCGAAACTGAATGAAAGTAAGTGGAAAAAAAATTTGATCCTCTCTAACGTACATATACATACTTGTATATGTATATATGTGTAATATATATATATGGATATATATATACATACATACATACATACATATAAAAGGTATCGTTTCCGCACCATTTTATTTTTTCGTATTTAAGAAAAACACAAACAAAAACCGGAAACGAAATTAGTCACTCCAGATGTGATTTTTGATGCTTAATCCGATTCCGGTATTAGAATTGCTCTATTACGTCTGGACTTTGAGATATCATTACATATATGTTTAAAGGACACAATTTTTTTTCCTATTTTTGAAGTTATATAGCAAGATAAGGTAATACTATGCCGTAAAATCTGGTATGACAGTTAATAGCCCTAGTTTTTTCCTTGAAAACTCAATCAAACCGATAACGATATCTTTTTTTTTCGGAGATATCTTTGCCTAAAAAGTTAAAAAGTGCAAAAACACGATTTTTGGCTATATTGGATGTTATATGCAGGACACACAAAACTTTTTTGGGAATTTCTATTACCAGAAACATTTGGTACTTTCTTTTGGCTTTAAATTGAGCTATCAAATGTTTATCTGCAATATTTCTCTGCAAAGTTATGTTAACTTTAAAATCACACCATGAAACTTAAAGCGAAAAATCTCGGTTTTCGGCTATATTTGAGGTTGTATACAGTAGGGACGAAATTCGTCTGCTCTTTTTTACTAATTGAAGCATTTAAACCATTCTTTATCTTCAAAATAAGCTATCAAGAGGTCTCTTGTGATCGAGACACACTCAAAAATCGTTAAAAAAACTAAAAGGTCGAAAAAAAAAACGGCTGGACGTTCGATTTCGCGGTTTGCGGATTTAGATACTAGAAGGGTCCCCCAACATTATCTCTGACAAAAATCGCGGGTGGTATTTCAAAAAGTTAAAATTTTTTAAAAATGGGCGTGGCAATTATTAAACAAAGTCTTTTTTTTATGCTTTAGATACTCTTGATCCAGATCCGCATACAAAATTTCATCAAAATATGTTGTATCATTTGCGAGAAATAGCATTTAATGTGTTTTGTATGGGAGGTTCCACGCGCGCTTTTGATATTTTGCCTAATTTCAGGTCGTAGGTGCCTAATAGCAAGTAGACTCCCTACAGTTAAATTCAGAAAGATTGCTTTAGTAGTTTTCTTTTTATAGCGCATTATATTTTTGTGGACAGAGAGTTTATCCGTGACCGATAGCACAATCGCATAAGCACCGCGTTTTCTTTCATTAGAAAACCGGAGTCACGGGTTCGAGTACGGTTTCTGGCAAGATTTAACTAAAACTGATCTGATGAGGCTATATACATGTTCATATATGAAAATATATAAATATGTATGTGGAAGTAGCCGAAACATATGTTATCAATTTCCATTTTAACACTTGATTGCGTCTGTTGTTGAAAAATTGCAAAAATGACTGTTTAATTAGTTCAATATAAAATTATCAAACAAAAGTGGTTTTTGTTTTGTGAAAAAGTGTTTTGTTATATTTTATTTTTTTTTTTTTTTTTTTTTGTTCGTTAGTTTAAAATTAAGTGCATTTTGGCTATATACATAGACATATATGTAGTTGTTCCAAAAGTGAGCTCAAACAAAAATGTTTTTATTACAATAAAGAGTAGACATTTAAGTTACTTTCTATGAAAAAAAGGGTTGCGGGTTTTTTCGCGGCTGTGAGAAATTTTAATTTTCTTAAGGGGACATTCACTTTTGTAATTGAAACAAAAAACACTTTTTAAAAATTTTATTATGAAAAAACTATTTATTGACAAAATTTCTTTTGGACATTGTTAAATATTGTCTAGGAAATATTTAAAAAAAATTTTTTTTTTTTTATTTTTAGTTTCCCTTGGCTGCTGTAGAGGGCGTCATCCAAAAGATACTTTTTAAACGATAGGAAATTTTGTAGACCTCCTGCAACAGATTTTTGAAAAATTCAAAATGGATTTTATTCTTGAGACCCAAAACTATACAATAAGCCTCTTGAAATTCATACTTTTTTATATTTTGAAGTTTTTGTATGAATATTTATGAAAAATGCGAAAAAATTGAGGGACTTACCCTCAAACAATGCCCTGCAAAAAAAAGTGGGGGGTATTTTTTAAAACATTCAGAGGTTTATTGTTTAATATTTTTTATGAGTAATCGAATGCTTTTTGGTTATTTAAAATCGGTCGAGTAAATTCGGAGAAAAATTTCCTACCAGTTTGAAAAGTAACTTTTGGATGACGCCCTCTACAGCAGCCAAGGGAAACTATTGTAAAAATAAAAAAAAAAAATTTTTTTCATATTTTTTGGAATGTTTTTAACAATGTTCACCCGCAACCCTTTTTTTCATAGAAAGTAACTTAAATGTCTACTCTTTATTGTAATAAAAACATTTTTGTTTGAGCTCACTTTTGGAACAACTATATGTCTATGTATATAGCCAAAATGCACTTAATTTTAAACTAACGAACAAAAAAAAAAAAATATATGTATGAAAGTGGAGCATAAAATAAATAAAAAGTTAAATACAGACATATAGACAGACAATTAGCCCCAAAAATCTGCAAGAGAGTGTCAATAAAGTACGCTGAGTTTTTTAAAATTTTTGCAGGTCATTAAGAGGTCGCTCATCGCCGTTTTATGCAAAATCTCGGCTTAGTACAGTTTTTATTTTATTGTGATTTAAGAAACGCTCGGAATGAGTCATCCGATGTATCAAATTTTTTGTCTTGAGTCAAGGTATATAAAAATATTATATCTCGAATTTAAAATCATTCATATATTGTGGTTTTATATAAAAAACCGAAAGAAAACATATTTTCGATATTTCGGCCTGCTGTAAAATTCTTAAACTACATCTTGGAAAAACTGTTTTTCATAAATTGATCATAAAATCATACAAGAAACAATTTTTTATTGCATCTTAACGCATTATATCCTGTTTTTATGGGCCTTCTTGGCACTTTTTTCCAAAAACTTGGTTAAAATGGGTTAAAATGTTCTACAAAAATATTCTTCAAACAATTTCACTAGGGGTCACCAATGACAGAAATTCTTAAAACTTCAGAATAATTCGTAAAAAATTTGATGACAATTTTTAATTTCCGTTTTTTATTGCTATTAAAAAAAAAATTTCACTACATAATATGCAACTGCATAAGTTTTATATTTTTTTATGCATAATTAACTAAAAAAATAAGTTATTAGCCGTGTTTCTTTTGACGCGTATATACAATTGTGGTAATTTTCAAATTGCTTTAACTTATGAATGGTGAGTCGTACGATAAAAAGTCCGAGGGTCTTTTTCATTGAGAACCACATGCTCTACAAATAATTTTTATCTTTTGTAAAAAAAAAATAATTATTCAGAATTTATATAAAAAAAAGTGATTTTTTGCCGTTTATCGGAGCTTAACCAGTTTTTATAGAATAACTCCTAAAAGATAAATTTTTTTAAAACTAAAATGAAAAGTTTTTGTAGAGAACGTGATTCTCCATAAAAAAGTTCCTTAAAGTTTTTTTGTGCGACTCACTGTTCACGAGTTATCGCAATTTGAAAATATCCACAATTGTATATGCGCGTCAAAAGAAAAACGGCGATTATAACACTCAATAGTCTGGATGAATTAATAGAGTGTTTTGGTATCAAATACCCCACTGTGCGACGCTCAAACTAGAGAACAAAAGAACGACGCCGAAAAAGTCTTAACTCTCTCAATAAAGAAGTAAGGCGATCGTGCAGACAAGTCAAAAGAAGAATGTATAACAACTTCGCAAGCGAGGTTGAAAGCGCTCAAAATCTTAGGCAGCTTCACGATATCATCCGCAGACCATCTGGCAGAAAACACCAACAGAACCGCCCTATAAAAGATAAAAATGGAGTCAAATCAACACCCTCAGAATAATTCTCGAACAATCATGCCAGTGGCGTGCTGCGCTTCAACTTGTCTTCGTTGACTACAGCACTGCCTTCGACAGTGTCTCTCGAGAAAACGTTTGGGTTTCACTGCAGCGAAGAGGTTTTGCCGCAGAGGCCATAAATTTAGTACGTGCACAATATGAAAGCTTTAAATGCAGTGTGTTACACAACGAGTTGTTGTCACCGACATTCACCACTAATTCAGGCGTACGGCAGGGGTGTCTACTGTCACCATCACTCTTCCTTATCGTTCTTGATGATATCCTTTATAAAGCTCTTAATAAGGCCAAAAAGGGTATCCAATGGAACTTTACCGAACATCTAGAAGATCTCGACTACGCTGACGACATCAGCCTCTTATCGTCCAAACATTCAGATGTGCAAAGCCAAATTGAAGATCTTGTCTTTGAATCACAAAAGATCGGCGTAAAAATCAACGTATCCAAGACTAAAAACATGAAGCTGAACGCAAACACAAATGACATCACTTTTAGAACTGGCAGTAATCCTCGAAAACGTCGATAGCTTCACGTAGCATTATCTCCATGGATGGTGGGGCAAAAGGCGCGATTGTGTTCCATCATCGTGATTTACAAAATAGTGTCATCAAAGACTAAAAAAAAGGGCGCCTTTCAAGTTTCGCACACGGACGCTGATGAGGGTCAGAGCGCCACACCTCCCACACAAGCAAAATTTTGAAAATATTTTTAATATACAGTGTAGGGAATTTTATTTTTGGCTGGGCCATAGTTAATACCTTTACTCGTTTTATTTTAATACAATTTTTAAAGGAACTTATTAAAGATTTTAATGCATGGTCAATAACATGATCTTTTGGACGTTAATGACATAGCCAAAATACAATCTGTAAATCTGTTTTTATTTGCCTACAATGGCTCAAAAACAAAATATGCAATGCGTAGAAACTACTATAGATATACGTACATACATTGCTCAAAATTCATAAACAGTTACTTGAATAACATTACAAATTTATTAGACTCATAAACAAATCGCATAATAATATTTTAACATTACAACTATTCGAGGTCATCAATCATCACACCGGGGGCGGTTTCTATCCCTCCTATTGGAATTTCCGAACCAGTTACACCAGTGATAATTTTTGGAGACTCGTTAGCTTCAGCATTTGCTCGGTTTCCAAATTCTTGCATTTTTAAAATAAGCATTGCAAATACTTGAGCCGGCAGTGACGTTTGTAAAACTTGAAGTAACCGTGCAGGTTGGCCGCAAACAACTATTGCATTAGCCAAATGTTCAACTCCACTTTCAAATTCTCCCCGAGCAATTAGATTTTCTCCCAACTGAATTTCTTGAAGGAAATATCTGAAAATATAAATTTTTTATAGTAAAAAAAAAAAAAAATATACTTCGTTAAATGATCTATTGAAAAAATTTTCATATTTAATTTAAATAATAAGTTATAAAGATTAAGAGAGGGTTTTTAGTTGTGATCCCTCGTATGTATCCGTGTTTTTCATTGTTTATCGTAATTTAGGTGATTTTCGTAAAATTTCTCTAACAAGGCCGATGTCAGAGAAACGTTACAATCGATGCGATGGCGCTACTCATCTCTGAATTTTTCTTAAAGTTTTGTGCTTTTAAGGGGGACCCAAAAGGGTGGCAGATTGGAGGTTGGTGTGTCAAGGGAAAATGTTTGGGGATAAAAAATAATAGAACTTAGTGATACATTTTACCTATCCCGGGACAGTTACAGCGAATTTTCAAAAATGTGGACTTTGTAGGGGTTCCAGAAGGGTTAAAGATAAGAGGTAAGTGTATTAGGAGAAAATGTTGGGGAGGAAAATATAATAGGACCTGGTCCCTCTAGGGGTCACGCCGGGGGAGCTATGAATTATTTTAGTACAATTTTTGCCAAGTTGCCCCTCTTTGAACCCGATTTTGCAGGTGTCGCCCCCCACCGATTGGGACCAAATTTTGACACAATCATTTTGTTACGGAACCAAACAAAATTAGCCCGTGCATCAATAGCTATCAATATGTCATATTCAGAAATCCAAACTGGTTGAGGCGTGGAATCTGGCTATGTTTTAAATTGGAGCTGGCAAAAGATGGCCAAAAACAAAAACAAAAACATTATCCCACATTATCATCCCCTGCAGGTAAGGGGTCAGAATATGCCCGAGGTAAGCATGCCTGTCGTAAAAGGCGACTAAAAGCGGGTGACCAGCCAGGGTGTGGAAGGGTGTAGCGTTGGACAGCGTTGCGCCTCGAAAGAAAAACCCACAATGCCCGTAACTGGCACTGACAAGGCGAGTCGATGCCGCCTTAAAATAAGCATCTTGTCGAAATCCTGAAGCGTCTGATCCAGAGTGGGCGGCTCCCAGGTCAGCGTCTGTTCCAGATTGGGCGGCTGAAATTAAAAGTGAATTTGGCCACTATATTTGCAGCGCTTGCCGGATCCAGCTTTAAGCTTATAACTTACTGCGTGGGGCGTTGCCGAGAAGATTATACTAATGAAGCATGGATCGAAAAACGATGGGAAATAACTCTCCAAGTGGTACCCACCAGAGTGTGGTTAATCCACCTGCCTCGGCAGCATGCACATCGGATTTGGAGGTGCAAGAAACATGCATAGTTAGGAATGATTCTCCTATAACCGGAACCAATATGGTTTCTCAAAATTTTAAAATCCTTTCGATGAAAACTCGAACACGCATCGGCTCTTGGAATGTCCGAACTCTAAATGAACCAGGCAAAATACACCAAGCCGTTAGAGAACTCCACAAATGCCCTATGCTCCTCCTAGGAGTTAAAGGAGAATACATACATACATACATCATTCATATAATATAGTAGAGGAGCCCACGATGCTAAATGTGGAACACTCGAGCGTCGTAGAGATCTATTGGATTTTCAAGATTATATGGTACTCGTAAAAAGAAAAAAAGGTTACATATGGGTGATTCTCAGATAACTGTAATTTTTGTGTCCTCTGGCGATTTCACCTATACTGTAGGTTCTATCTACAAAATAGTCCTTTTTGGTTTACCGAAATTGTCACTCAGTCGAATTTCTGATGAACTTAAAGAAAAATTCAACATTGACTTAAAATCAATTAAAGAGATTGAAACTAAAAGGTCTAATATAAACGATGCTATTTATATGCTTGAGTTTGATAGAAATATTGTGCGTAAATCTCAAATTCTAAAAATCAAATTCTTTTGTAATGTTGCTGTACAATGGAAAAACCCTTCGAAGAAAAAGTATGGCCCAACGTTATGTAACAAATGTTCAATGTTTGGCCACGGTTCATCAAGCTGCCATCGCTCCAAAGTATGTTTGGCTTGTGGATTGAATCACGATTTTGACTCTTGTAAGCTAAAAAGTGCTTCAAATATTAAATCGTTAGTTTTTAAATGCACAAATTGCATTAAAAACAATAAGAAGCCATTCAATCACAGGGCAGATGATCCAAAGTGTCCCTGTCGTGCAGAATATCTCGAGCTGAGAAGTCGTTTAACTAAAGCTCCTATTCGGAATAAGACATCATTCAACAATGTTGATTCGCCACTAGCATATATGGAAGATGTTAGCAGCTTTTTTCCATCTCAATCTAAATCAAGCTACGCAGATGCAGTTAAATCTAAACCAACACCACTAGGCGAACAAGATTCTCTTTTTTCGATAGATGAACTTTTCCAAATCTTCACTAAAGCTACAACAGACCTTCGTCGATGCCATTCAAAATTGGAACAATTGAATGTAATTATGGGTATGCTTAAACATGCAATATAATTGTAAAATATTAAACAGTCTTCATATAATGCATTGGAATTGTCAAGGCATTACAACATTTAAGGCTTCTGCGCAACTCCACCACTTTCTAGTAAGCAATTCTGTTGATGTAATTTCTCTAAATGAAACATTTTTGAAATCTCATCATAAATTTCGACTCCCTGGATACAAAATTTATAGAAATGATAGAGAAACTTTTGGAGGTGGTGTTGCAATTGCCATTCGATATGGAATAGAGCATTGCTTACATAAAATTTTTCCTACCAAACTGATAGAAAATATCAGTATTTCTCTGAAAATTAACAACACAAATATAATTCTTATATCTGCTTACTGTCCAAGATACAATAGTGATTTTTCGACTGATCTAAATCTTCTTACGTCAGTTAACAACGATTACTTTATTATTGGCGATTTTAATGCAAAACATACTAGTTGGAATTGCAGCAATATAAACCAGTCTGGACGAGCTTTATTTAATCATCAAAATATTTCTAATTATTTTATTTATTATCCGTTAAGTCCTACTAGAATCCCACAAAATTTAAATCCTAGACTCTCTTCCACTGTCGACCTTCTTTTATCTAACTCCTCGATGTCCTTTTCTGATTTGAACGTTTTTTCTTGTGAGTTATATTCTGATCATAATCCGATTAGTTTTTGCATAAACGAGCATATTTCTGAATCTGTAGGGTACTATCCTGATTATAAAAATACTAATTGGGAATTTTTTAAGAGTGAAATTGACAACAACATTATGTCTTCTGCTTCTCTAACCGAAGATATTACTATTTTCAATATTGAATCTCAATTACTTGAATTTTCAAATGTTATAGATAACGCTAGAATACTGACGATCTCGGTTAAAAGGCGTAAGCCTAACTCCTTAATTCTATCTGACGTGTGTTCTTCAATCATAGCTACTAGGAATATGTATAGAAGAAAATTTCAAAGGAGTAGAAACCTTGGTGAAAAAACCTGTTTTCTCGCAATTATTAAGCAATTAAATCAATTAATTTCTATACATATAAATAACCTTAGAAATGAGCAATGGACAAAATTTTTGTCGACACTAAGGGTAGGTAGTAAAAATTTTTAGAAGGTTTCGAAATATTTTACTAAAAAAAAGAAGAACTCTTTAATGGTAGGCAATTGTCAGATTACAAGCCATGTTGATAAAGCAAATGCTATAGCTGACCAATTTTCTGAAGCCCATTCCACGTCTACTAATTCTACTCACTCTATTGACAGATTTGTCAGTAGTTATGTAACTGGTCTAGATAGTGTTCACGTTCATAATGAAGATTTACAATCTTTCACTGACGTTGTAGAAATCTTTTGCATTATAAATAATCTAAAGAATCGAAAAGCTCCTGGTTTCGATGGAATTAATAATATTCTACTCAAAAAATTTCCAGAATCGGCTTTAAATTTTCTCGTTAAAATATTTAATTTTTGCCTTAAGTTTTCCTATTTCCCCCAAATATTTAAGAAGGCTAAAGTTATACCAATATTAAAACCAAACAAAGATCCAAAACTACCCAACAGCTATCGGCCTATTAGTTTACTTAGCAGTTTAGACAAAATTTTTGAAAAAATTATTCTTGATAGGCTCAAAAATTTTGCTGAAGAAAGCAATGTTATAAACAGATTTCAGTTTGGATTCCGAGCGGAACATAGTACAACTCACCAAGTCAAAAGAGTGGTTAATATTATAAAAGAAAATAAACGAATAAGAAAGTCTACTGGAATTGTGTTTTTAGACATACAGAAAGCTTTTGACTCTGTTTGGCATGATGGCTTAATATATAAGTTAAATATTTTACACTGTCCATTGTACCTAATTAAAATTATAAAAAGTTTTCTCACTAATAGATTCTTTATCGTGCAAGTGGAGGGTTTTAATTCCTCTGAAAGGCAAGTTCCTGCCGGAGTGCCACAGGGTTCTGCATTATCACCGCTTTTATATTCTCTATACACTTCTGACTTTAAATCTTCTCCTTATGTTGACTTAGCTTTTTATGCAGATGACAGCGCTTTGATAATATCGGGTAAAGTATCTAATGCTATTGTGAAAAAAATGCAGGGTGCTCTGTCCAAAGCTACTAAATATTTTGACAAGTGGAAAATTAAAGTTAATAGTGAAAAAACTCAAGCTATAATATTTCCATTTAACAAATCTCCTAAGAGAATTCCCACTAGACCGTTTTCAGTGCAAGGGAACTTAATACCATTTTCTAACTCAGCCAAGTATTTAGGAGTTATTCTTGATGAGAAGTTCATATTTAAACAGCACATAGAAAGCATCTGCATTAAAGCAACTAGTTGCAGCAGAAGTCTTTATTCGCTTATGAACAAAAAATCTAAGCTAACCATTAAAAACAAAATGCTGCTTTACAAATTATGTATTAGGCAAATCCTGACGTATGCTTATCCCGTTTGGAAAAATTGTGCAAATACTCATTTAAAACGACTTCAAGTTATACAAAATAAGAATTTAAAACAATTTTTGGTTTACCGCTAAGGTTTTCAACTTCAGAGTTGCATACGATAGCACAAGAAAAAACGATTTCAAATGTCATTAATGATTTGAGCATGTCATTTTTTAATAAATGCAGGTTTTCAAACTACGCGCTTATACGGAGTTTACAATAAGCAGGTTTTTTGTTCCTCTATTTTTTATAGTGGAACGAATAACCTGACTTCATGATTTCATTTATCTAGTGTTATTGTAATATTATTATAGGTTTTTAACTATCATTTTCCTATAAATTTTAATTTTATTTAATTGTTAATCATTATTATTAAATTTGAACTCATTTGCTGTAAAATCCATAGGATTAAATCTCAAAGTTTGTAACTATTAATGTAAACTAGAGTTCGCCTTGTGGCCGAAATTCGACCATTTCGATTTGACCATAAAATAAAGGAAAAAGTTTTTATACCCTTCCTTGGCCGATAAAACACAAAAAGCTTTTAATATTCTTCCTTAGGATTCGGGCTATCTGCATCGGTGCAACAGCCAAGTTGCAATATCGTACTTTCCATTTAGAGGCGTGTAGCTCCTACTAAAGACCAAACAGTTTTTGATCTTTCTATACCGAAATTCATAAAAATCAATCATGCTATCGTGCTATATAGTGCTAACTCTATATTTATACCAAATTTCATAAAAATCGTATGCAGTATTTTCGCCGCGAGAGCGTTTTTTTGCATTTAGGGGCGTGGCACTGCCCACTGAAAAGATAATGGTCATGTTATCGTTCCTAAGTGCCAATCCTATCTCCATACCAAATTTCGTTGAAACCGATGCAGCGGCTTAGCCGTGAGAGCGTTTTTTCCATTAAGGGGCGTGGCACTTCCCACTGAAAAACATAATGCTCATATAATCGTTCCTTAGTGCTAACCCTATCATCATACCAAATTTCGTTAAAATCGATGCAGCGGTTTAGCTGTGAGAGCGTTTTTTTCATTTAGGGGCGTGGCACCGCCCACTGAAAAACGTAATGGTCATATTATCGTTCCTTAGTGCTAACCCTATCTTCATACCAAAATTCGTTAAAATCGATGCAGCGGTTTAGCTGTGAGAGCGTTTTTTCCATTTAGGGGCGTGTCACCGCCCCTATGCACTGCTCCTCCTCACAACCTTTCCAACGAAAAAAAAATCAAGCAAATCGGTTAAGATTTAGGTATAGAAACAGGGACCTAACCGATTTCGTTTGCCTATTTATATATAGATATCTTCTCTTCTTATACGAGATAAAATTGTATGTTTGTTTGTTTGTTTGTTTTTTTGTACTCAATATTTTTTTCTCGATTTCAATGAAGCTTGGTATAGTGTTAGATATTAGCATACAATGAAGAATGAGCTAGGCTTGAACTTTGTAAATGCTCACCAGAAGGCGTGGCATCGCAAACCATACAAGATATTTGAATAAAATTTGGTGAGAAGGTACGGTTTAATAATGCCTTGAAACAGACAAAAAGTGGGCGGGATCGAAGAAGTGCCACGCCCACTTTGTAGCTCTCGAAAACGACTCCAACAATTTTAATAAAAATTTAGGAGAGTTACCCCTGCGAACAAGTATTAATATGTAATATGCCGTTATATTGGGAAAACTCGGTGAAGGGCGTGGCACCGCCCACAAAAATATAGTGCGCTATAAAAAGAAAACTACTAAAGCAATCTTTCTGAATTTAACTACAGGGAGTCTACTTGCTTTTAGACACCTACGACCTGAAAGTAGGCAAAATATCGAAAGTGCGCGTGGAGCCTCCCATACAAGTAAAACACATTAAATGCTATTTCTCCCAAATGATACAACATATTTTGATGAAATTAAGTATGCGGATCTGGATCAGGAGTATCTAAAGCATAACAAAAAGAAAACTTTGTTTAATAATTGCCACGCCCATTTTTTATCAAAATAAAAATTTTGGTTAATAACTCAGGCACAAAAAAAAAAAAAATGGAATGAACTGTTTATTTCTTATATGCAGTCTTATGTACTTTTTGACGCTAAGTCCGTCTTCATCAGCAGAACTGTCATTATACCTGCAGGATTTTGAAATATCCTTGCTTGAAGTTGAAGAAAACGCTGTGTTCAGTCTTACAGCGTAGCTACAAGAAAAGGTGAAATTCTTTTTTATTAATAGCATCGAATAGTTACACTCTTCCTTGTCCAAATATCTTTTCGAATTTTTCCAATGGGATTCTTATTTTCCGAGTTATGATCCTTTGAAGATAAGATATTTCAGCCGCCATACAAAAGACGAAATATTTTGGGTGCGTGGCATAAAACATTTATTTATTTTAGGGCATTCTATTTCACCAAAAAAAAATTTTAGTTTTTGATATTTTTCTATACCATTCGATACTTTCCGAGATTTTCTTATTATTATTCTCATCGGTTTATTTATCATTTTGAAAGCATGACCGTTAGAAGTGAAAAGATACAAGTTTCATAACAAAAAAAAACTATGAATAAAAACATCGACTAAAATAATAAGATTAGATTGCTGACCGAGCAGGGATCGGTCTCCAGGTACTTGTACTTATGATAGAAAATAAACAACAACAACAACAACAACCTATACTGTAGGCTTTTTTCACAAAAAATTGCACTATAAGTTAGGAATCATGTTTTTCTAATAGAGTGGGTCGATTTTACCACCAAATAATTATTGGTCTACTGTGAAAGTTTGCAAATGTCACAAACGTGGCATGTCCCACCCCTGCTTTTAAAATACATAACGATAAAAAACTACCAAAAAACGGAAATAGAACAGGAAACAAGTTACTACACACATTAAGTAAATACTTAAGGCTACAATATTCTGAGCTCATCTGCAGTTTTAAATCATTTTTTGAGGTCGCAATTTCGAATTGAAATCTGTCCCCTAGCTTTGGAAAAAAAAAATTTTCTTCAAAGCGTGATGTTATTACTGCATGGTACTCCTGTATCAATCAATCGACTGCAATACACATGAGTTAATTCTGATCACTATCCGTCACCCAAAAGTTATCATGTCCAGACGCGCCCAAAAAAAAAATCTGCGTTTTATAGGGCAGTTTATATACAAAAACAGTTTTTTTTTTTAAATTATGGTCACAAACGTGGCACTCGGCACTCCCAGGTAGTACATTTTATTTTATGAATGAAACAATTTTTTTGAAGGGACTTGCATACATAACTCAAAAACCGTTCGGAAAAATTTTAAACTCAAAAGCGTGCTTCACAAAGAGCGATTAATTACAAAAATGTCACAAACGTGGCGCATCAAAAATGTGACAAACGTGGCGCTTTTATTACTTCGCAAAAAACATATTTTGATATAAAGTATGAGTATATAGATGTGTAGTTGAAGTCTATTAATTATGTTTTTAATACAATAATTTTTCTACATCATCAGAAGAGTTATCCTTGCTCAAAAGTGAAAAAATCACTGTTTTGCCATCTTAGTACTTAAAGCTATACAACAAAAACAACTAGTAAAATTAATTTTTGTAAACGGATATGGATAATCAATTTTATTATCAACAAGTCATACCTTAACCGTTTTACAATTGGATCCTTACTTTCCGAGTTATAATCGTTTAAAGTAAGGATATCTTTCGATAACATACAAAGGATTTTTCGAGACCGAAAAATTACAAAAAATCAATGTTTAATATTTTTATCAATAACATTATTAATTACAAAAATTTTGAGACCGTGGAGACTATAATCGCATGAGAAATGACAGCTCTATTCTAGATTTAGTGAATAAGCCTACTAAACTATTGCTTTGCAAATTAACAGAATCAGAATTTCATCTGTTCATTCACTAAATCTACAATAGAGCCTTATTTTTCCATCCGATCTTAGTCTGCAAGGGCTTGAAATTTTCTTGATTAAATATATTTTTAATAAAAATAATAAAACTTACCATTTCTAATTAATTTTTCGGTTCATAAAATCCTAAAATCCTTTCTTTAAAAGCTTATAACTCGAAAACTGGGAATCCAATTGAAAAACTGTAAATTATGTCTTATTGATAATAAATTTGGTTGTCTGAATCCATTGACAAAAATTAATTTTACTTGTTGTTTTTGTTAAGTAGATGTCAAAACAGTGATTTTTCCATTTTTGAGCAAGGAAATTTAGGATTCAGATGTAATAGAAAAAAATCAAGATCAGATTCGTAATTAGAAGATCCTAATCCACCATAAACGACTATAAAAACAGAAAACCATAGTTGATCTTTAGGGCGTTAGGGGATAAAAAAAATGGACCACCTTGTAGATACTCATAGAAAGGCTTGGCAAATCTTTTAAAATTAAAATTTATTGGACCATATTTCGCAAACGGTGGTTAAGATTGGTAGACAAGTGCTGATTATAAATAGCGATAAGTGGATGGGATGGTAAGAGTGCCACACCCACATTTAAAGAATTGAAAATTTTGATTCAATATTATACAAAAGCGGCGCAATGGATTTAAATGAATTTTTAGAAAATAAAACCCCTGGCGACTGTCATTAATGGGAAGTCATTAAATTACAATAAATCTTTCACTGCAATATATTATATATAATAAAAGAACTAATTCAAAATTTTTTGAGATATATAATATCAAATTAAAGAAATTTTTACAAAAAAAAAAACATAAATTCATATAAGCTTCAAAATTTCTAGGGAAAGAAGCAAAATTTTGACATTCTTCATGCAAAACTTTTTGTAAGCTAATATTTGAGTTTGAATATCACTGATTTAAAATAGCTTTGTTCGCGTTCAAAAAATTGTTAACAAGAAAATTTCAGAGAGTAAGTAGAATTTACTCTCAAAAAAACAAAAAACTACAAAAGTACGAAAACGAAAAATTGTTAAAAATTATTAGCAATTAAGGGGCTAACTGCCTTTGGAATACTCGTATATTCAGTATAATTTTTTTTTTTTCTCTTTTCTTTCTATGATAACAACAGAGTCATATCTGTGGCTGGAAGGAAAAACTGCTTAACCCGATTTTTAATTGGAAAACAAAGCAGTTTAAATTTTGTTTTGTATGTATAGAATTTATGTTGCTTTTTTATCGAATATCGACTTAGCTCTTTTTCCTTATTCCCACTGATATAATCGAACGAAATGTTCAAAAGGTTAATTATTAGGCCTGTTGCTGAATCCGATCGATTTCAATTACATTTCATTTCGAAAGTTTTTTTATGAAAACGATGAAATAGTATTAAGATCCGTTTGGTTCGAAATCTTATAAATAACAACTATACTTGTTAACCAAAAAGTAACCAACTAAGAGAATTTTTTACAGTTTTGCAGATTTTTAATGATATACGTTAATTTTTCCGTACACACGAATCCATATTCTTCATAGAGCATGTAATTTAGTGATGATCGAAATTTATCCTGAGTCTTTGTCTTGGTCTTGATAATTTTTCGACGCTGATATGATTTCAAGACCATTTTTTGTGTATTGTAATTTTTGTGTCAGTAGTTTTAGATCTGATACAATAGTACCGATTACTAAATCCGTTCAACCTCATCGCCAAATATAAATGCATAGCAAAAAGCACAAACTCTTAATCAACGTCTTTAATATATTACTGGGAAAACATGGTAACTCCTTCCGAAATGGTTCATTACTGAAACTAGTGCATAATTAAAGAATTAAAACTTTCAAGTTGTTTTAAAATTATTTCTAAACACCACCAGTTTGTTAATTTCGATATTTTTCCCATTGGTTTTCAATTAAAATGAAAAAAAAAATCTATAATATTACAGATAAATCCGTCCTGTAAAAATAGCATTTTATTTAATAATTTCCTATACTATTCCCCTTAAGACACAGAATTGCTGCCGGCCCAGAATTTTTGTTTTATTAAAACCTATTTTTTCAGCGAACCTATAGGTCAATTCGAGCAAAATGCATAACATTTGGAAGATAATTTGATTGGCTAAATATTGCTGTACTAAAGTTCCAAAACCATTCATTAGAATTTAAAATATTTCAAGTCTTCCAATTTTTCGGCAGATTTTTGAAATATTTTTGAAATTTAAATTATTTTAATTTAATTTATTTGACACTTGGAACAATTTTTGCCTCATGAAATTTTGTTGTTAAAATTTGTTAAAATTTGTTTGGAGGGGAAATGGGAAGCCATATTTTTTCGCTCTCATTTCAAAATTTTTTGTGTATTAAAATGCTAAAAATATTGAAATCAACAAAAAATTTCGAATTCTTGTGTTTTTTTACTCTTTTGGCGAAAATTTTTTTTAAATCAAAGATATGTAAAGACAAAGTTTCACAAAAAATAAGAAGATAAAATTTCCTTTAAAATGCTTTATTGAAAAATTTCTTAGGTTAAAAATTGATCGTAATATGGCCACTTGAGCATAGCAATTTTTTTTTACCCGGTCGGAAAAATGGTTTTTATTCAAAAGCAAGGTGCCTTACGAAAAAAGTTTATAAGGCAAAAGATGCTTAGAATTGTCCAAAAAATAAGTGTGAATTTTTTCCAACATTTTATTATTCTTCAAAAATTGGCTAACAAAAAAAAAAAGAAAGAAAATCACACGTAGTCTCTGGACAATTCGAATCATTTTTGCTGTATACACTTTTTTCGTTAGGTACCTTGGTTTTGAGTAAAAACCGTTTTTCCTACCGCGAACTGATTTATGCAATAACGCCCCAAGTCGCACTACGCCCTTCTTGCACGCATCTCTTCAAACTGTATATACATATTGCTCTACCACATTCTGTGATGCGGGTTGGAAGTTGAAATTAAGTACACATATATTTGAGGACCCAAAATTTTCTAAAAAGCGATGGGCTCAAAAACGCCCAAGTCGACTTTTGGGCGTTATTGTTCGCAGCGCACAGTGCGAAATTTGGGAAGCTTAGCGGAACTTTATTCAATTTTTGAAATACATAAAATGCGTAAGATTATTCATTATTTCAGTAGCTTAATGTAGCATCTTCAATTTACATTTACTTTGTTATATACATACTTTGTTGTTATTTAGACTCAAATTATGTATTCAAAATAATTTATGTTTATTTGAGTTTTCAAAATATTTTTATATTCATTCGATTTTGAATTTTATATGTGAAAACTTCATGTTTAATTATAAATAAAAATATGAATTAATTTTATAAACAATAGTAACTACAATTGGCGATCCTGCAAATCTTGTCTGAGGCTTGAACAATCCACTTGTACAAGAAATTACAAGAATATATACATACTTATGCAAGCCTACCGGAAAATTTTAAGAACAGACAAAAGTATACACTAATTGTATGAATTTTTATGCGTTTCAATTTATCAAGACTGCCAAGTTATTATAGCAAGAGCATCTGTAATAAAATTGCTATAAATACTAGAGAAGCAACATCTGCAACAACAAATCTTCAACAAAAATAAAATAACAATAAAAAATTAAACAGTTTACCAATAAATTTACCAAGATATACGAGTTATCATATTTGCAACAACAAAGGATAAACAACAACAACTTTGCATCAAATAAGCAAGCTAAATTATTTTATTTAAGTTACCTATATTATTAATTATTAACTTTTATTTTATTTAAATATTATTTAATTTATTTTAATTTAACAATATGCCTACCACTCGCTCTCGTTCTCCCCGTCGCGGTACTACAAGTAACATTTCAAGTGATAACACTCCTTCAACTCCTTCAGCTCACACTACATCTATTAACCCTAATTCTAACGCTAACCCTAACGTCACAATTTCAACCAACTCTAACATATTAAATGAAACACACACCGTTAAAAATATAATAAAATTACCACAATTCTGGACAGAAGCTCCAGAAGCTTGGTTTATACAAGTCGAAATGCAATTTTTACTTAACAGTATCACAAATGATACCATTAAATACCAAAACGTTATAATTGCACTTCAACAAGAAACGATATCTAAAATATTAGATGTCATACAATTTCCACCATCATCTAATCTATATGATAACATTAAAAAAATCTTATTTGAACGATTTTCTCTTAACGAAGATACGCGCTTTGAAAACCTTTTAAGTGATATTGAAATAGGTGATCGTAAACCTTCCGAATTGTATCGCGATATAAAAGTTCTCGCCGGACCAATAACATTTGTGAATAACGAATTTTTACAAAAATTGTGGTTAAGAAAGTTACCATCAACACTTCAAATGCAATTAACTGCAACTACAAACTTCCAAAATTTTGACGATAAATTATCAATGGCAGACAAAATTTTCCAACTGTCTAAAAAACACGAAATTCATACAATTTCTTCCTCCAAAAACGATAACTCAGATGCAATAGTGCAAAATCTTGTGGAGATAACGTCATCAATGCTACAACAAGTTAACAACTTAACAGAAGAACTAGCTGAACTCAAATACAACTCTAAATTACATTCAAAACAACAACGATTCAGCGCGAAAAGCATCTTCACGAGCTCGAAATGCGCAAAAGAATCCTTTTACTACCGAAAGGTAGTAAAAACTTTTGGTCGTTTGTTAAGAGAGTGAAGAATCAGTCTTCATCGTCTATTCCAACTCTCTTAATGAATGACCAAATCTTCACTGATCCCGTTGACAAAGCTAATCTTTTGGCTAGTATCTTTTCTAAGAATGCTACTCTGCCTGATAGCAATCAACTTCCGCCCAACATCGAGAGAAGGTCCTCGGCTATGCCAAGAATCTTCTTTCGAACTAGGGCGGTGAAAAAGGTCCTTGCTAACCTCAACATTAACAAAGCGTCAGGGCCGGATGGCATATCAGCCCATGTGTTGCGAAAGTGTGCCGCAACACTGGCTCGCCCATTAAGGAATTTATTTAGCATTTCCTACACCAGTGGTGAATTTCCATCATGTTGGAAGGTTGCTAATGTCCAGCCAGTACCAAAAAAAGACGAGGCTACCAACCCCAATAATTATCGGCCCATTGCAATATGCTAAGCGCTCTCCAAAGTTATGGAAAGCGTTATAAACTTTCACTTTATGAATTATCTGGAGTGCAACGAATTACTTAATGATCGCCAATATGGCTTCAGGAGAGCTCGCTCTACTGGTGACTTAATGGCGTTCGTCACTGAGAGGTGGAACCAATGTGTCCACCTTCTTGGTGAAAGTATGGTTGTTGCTCTGGATATTTCTAAAGCTTTTGATCGTGTGTGGCATAGCGCCATCGTAACAAAACTTATTGCATATGGCGTCGGTGATTCCTTCGCTCGTTGGATAACGAGCTTTTGCAGTGGCCGTTCTATTCGTGTTGTCGTAGACGGTTCCACATCTAGCGAATACTCCATTAACGCTGGAGTTCCTCAGGGTTCGGTCCTATCCCCGTCTCTTTTTCTTGTTTTCATCGATGACCTTCTGTCATCGACCATTAATCCAATCCACTCCTTTGCGGATGACAGCAGTATTTGTCATTCATATTGCTTCAAAAAGCGTCCAAGCTCTGAGGAGATTGAGAGAAAAAGGCGGTATATGAATGCCACACTCACAAATGACCTCAAAACAATCTCCGAGTGGGGTCGAGCTAATCGGGTCGAATTCAACGCTAGCAAAACCCAATGCTGTCTGTTGTCTCACAGACGAGTGGATTGTCCCCCTCCACCCCTCAATATGGCCGGCGTAGACATTATGAGATCAGCAACTCTTGACGTTCTGGGCATATCGATTCAAATTGATCTGAGGTGGACGGACCATGTTTTCGATGTGTCGAAAGAAGCGGCCAAGTGTTTAGGTTATCTAAAACGGTGCAAGAAATACTTCACTCCTGTTGATCTTCGGACTGTCTATTTCGCCTATATTAGACCTAAGCTAGAGTACAATTCGTACATCTGGGCCGGGGCTCCAAAAACTACTTTGGAGCTGCTAGACAGAGTTCAACGTCGTGCGATGAAGTTGATTGGGGATGCGGATGTTGCATCCTCTATTGATTCTCTTGAACACCGTCGTAACGTTGGGTGTGTTACTCTTTTTTATAGATATTACCATGGGATGTGCTCTAGAGAAATTTATGGGCTGGTTCCATCAGTTCGTATATTTTCTCGCAGCACTCGGGCGTCCCATCAGGCCCATCCCTACTGCATTGCAACGGTGTTTAACAGAACATCGCACTATCGTGATAATTCGTTCTTTGGTCGTACGATTAAGTTGTGGAATAATCTCCCTGCGAGCGTTTTTCCCGACAGTTGTGACATCGGTAGATTTAAAAAAAATGTTCATCGACACTACTCCTCTTTTCCCCCATCCCTCTAACCTATTTCCTTTTCTACAAATCAACACGGTGCATTGCATTTATAGGGGCTATCCCCTGAGCGTTGGTTTAAGTAATAAAAAAAAAAAAAAAAAAAAAAAACAATATAAAATAGAATTTAATCAAAATTATTGTTGGTATCACAACAAATTTGGAAATAAAGCTAAAAAATGCTTTAAACCTTGCCATTTTTATAACAATCAAAATGCTCCTAAAAATCAACACAAATCTTTAAACTAAATTCATCTATTATGGCCGCGACACATAATAGAGATAAATATGATTCAATTCGTCGCCTGTTTATTTTTGATCCAAGAAACCAACTTAATTTTTTGATAGATACAGGGGCAGTTGTTTCTGTAATACCTTCAGCCAAATTTCCAAATTGTAACAAAACTTCGGATCTTATTTTATCAGCAGCTAATAGTACAACAATTAAAACATACGGTTCTAAATTGTTAAATGTAGATCTTGGTCTAAATCGTGACTTTCATTTCTCTTTCATACTCGCAGACATACCGACACCCATTATTGGTGCCAACTTTCTTGAAAAATTTGAACTTTTAGTAGATATTAAAAAAAGACAAATCATTGACCCAACAACAAAAACATTTAAGTCTGGAAAATCTGGTTTTTCCGAAATTGGAGAACTTAAAGTACATATTATAAATAATAAATTCACCAAAATCCTTACTGATTATCCAAAGGTTACTTCTGAACCAAATTAAAATCAATCAGTTAAACATTCAACTGTTCATAGAATTGAAACTAATGGATCCTTACCTTTTTCAAAACCACGACGATTAGATCCATTAAAATATAATATAGCCCAAAAAGAATTTGATTTTTTAGTCAAAAGTGGCATCTGTAGACCATCTTCATCTCATGTTACTTCAGCTCTTCATTTAGTACCTAAAAAAGATCCCAACGATTGGAGACCGTGTGGTGACTATCGTAGACTCAACAACATTACTATTCCTGATCGTTATCCACTTCCCCACATACACGATCTAAATATAAATCTGCGAAATAAGAATATATTTTCTAAATTAGATTTAGTAAGGGCTTATCATCAAATCCCTATGGCTGAAGACGATATTCATAAAACAGCCATAACTACACCTTTTGGTATGTTCGAATTTATAAGAATGCCATTTGGTTTACGAAACAGCGCACAAACTTTTCAACGCTTTGTAAATGAAGTGTTTTCAGGACTTAGTTTTGTCTTTGCATATATTGACGATATTCTAATAGCTAGCGAAAACGAAAATCAACACATTGAACATTTACACATCGTTTTTAAACGTCTTAATGATTATGGACTCAACATCAAACCTTCAAAATGCATACTTGGAGTTCCAAGTCTTGAGTTTTTGAGTTACCAGATCTCTGGAAAAGGAATTCAACCTTCAAAAAACAGAGTTCAAACCATACTTTCTTATGAAAAACCCAACTCTGTAAAAAATCTTCAAAAATTTTTAGGTATGATAAATTATTATCATAGATTTATTCCTTTACTAGCAAAATCATTACTTCCACTACACACCATTTTAACTGCAGCCAATAAAAATAAAGAAAAACAATTAACCTGGACTAAAGAAGCAGAACATGCATTTGTAAATGTTCGTGAAAAATTCGCTAAAATCACACTATTAAATCATTTTAACAAAAATGCTAAACTATCCCTTTCTGTTGATGCGTCAAATATTGCAATAGGATCTGTTTTACAACAATCAAGCACAAAAGGCATCGAACCTTTAGCATACTTTTCTCGTAAATTAAGTCAATCTGAAGTTAAATATTCGACATTTGATAGATAATTATTAGCTATATACAACAGCGTTAAACACTTCAAACATTTTTTAGAAGGAAGACAGTTCACTATATACACAGATCACAAACCTCTGACTTATGTCATTGATTCTAAATCAGACAGATCACCCCGACAAACTCGTCATCTTGAATATATAGCACAATTTACAAACGATATTCAGTACATATCAGGTAAAAATAACATTATCGCAGATACACTTTCGCGCATACCTGAAATCGATGCAATATCTTCTCAAGATTTAAATTTTGATAAATTCCATAAAGAACAAAATTCAGATGAGACACTGAAAACACTAATTTCTACACCAAATTCCAAATTCAATTTAAAGGAAGTTATGATTCCTATATACAAATTTAAGATTTGGTGTGATGTATCTTACGATCCTCCTCGACCATATGTACCAGTTACAATGAGGAAACTTGTGTTTGACAAATTACACTCTATTTGCCACTCAGGAGTAAGATCAACTAGGAAACTTATTCAATCAAAATACTTCTGGCCTAACATGAGAAAAGACATAAATGACTGGTCAACAAGTTGCTTGGTATGCCAAAAATCTAAAATTCATCGACACATTAGGACACCCCCCGGTGGCGAACGGCACGACGATTCATCGATGACGAATAGAGACAAAATTAGATCATAGATGACAAACGGAGACATTTGTTTGACTTCATGCATGAACTTTTAGAACAAATGTCCAAAAAATCACTGATGACTTATGCTGATAATGTCACTGAGTCGTCAGTGTGCTAGCGACTTGTAGCAGACAATATCAGTATGATTCCCTCATGAATAAGTCACTTATGCATATACTTCCGGGGGAGTTGTAGAGGAAAATGTCATCGTGTTTTCACTAATGATTTTGTCACAAACAAGTCAGCATAGATCTAGAAACAAATGGCTTTTTTTTTGGTTTTGCATTTGTTTTATTTAGATTTTTTAACTAATAAATTTTAATTTACATTAATTAAATAAACAATCTTTTAAAACATGAAACTAGAAACTCAGGCTTTTGGCCCTAAATAAAAATACTTATAAACAAATGAAAATAACTAAGTATGTACTATTAAATATGTCATAGTATCAAAGCTGAACTTTTTGGTGGGTGTTATTCCAATAGAAGGTATAATCTTGTGTTCTAGTCAAATTATGCCTTGGTGAAATATTAGGTTCTAAAGGTTGAGAAAATTTGTTTTATGCAAATATATCGCTAAGTGTTGCTTATACAAGCAAATTTTGGTTCATATTTTATAGCTCAGAAAATTTCCTATAAAAAAATTATGAAGGTCGGTCGGATCAAACTTTTTTTTTAGGAATAACCCTTTGCAAGATATTGGCCAAAAACTAATTTTCTCGACTCTTACCACCCGATATCTAACGAAAGCACCACCTATCAAGATTTGACTTAAAGTTCATATCACACTTAAAAAAAATCATATTTGATACTATGGGCGTAGGTCAGCCAGCAGCTGGCAATTATTCTATTTGATAATGCATTTCTTATGTTTGCAAAGTGATGTGCGGCAATTTTCACACTTATCCATCCAATAGCAGAATTCTCTGTGATATTCTTTATGATTCAACGATAGAAATCTATTGAAAAGATAAAATTCAGACATTATAATAACTATACTTTTTTCTTAAAGACATATGAACTCACCTCAAAGTGGTTAGTCTGGGTCGTATTTATTATAAAATTAACAGTTATAAAATATATATTTTTGATTAAAATTAATCACATTTTATAGGAAGACACGAAATTTTTTATTTATTTATTTCAATTCGCTTGACAAACTGACAACAAAAATAACAATTGTCTGTATCCGTGACTTTTACTAGTTGATGGCGACATGTAACAGACAATATCATGCAGCCATACACTTGTTATCGACTTTTAACAGACGATTTCACCGATTTGGAATATTTCAGAAGTTCAGAGACATTTAAATGACATTGGCCGACAGAGAATACTAACTTCCTGACATCCCCACTATGAGTCATCGATGAAAAAACCATTTCGGAAAATTTCATTTGGCGAGCCCTATGTTCGTGTTATTTTATTGATGATTCATCGATGACAATATCATAATGGATGATGTCGCTCAAAAACGCCACCGGGCCATTAATACTATTCCAATACCTACAGGAAAGTTCGAACACATCCACATGGATTTAGTTGGCCCTTTACCAGTCTCCAATGGTTATAAATATATTTTAACTATTATAGATAGACACACCAGATGGCCAGAAGCTTTTCCTATTAAAGATATAACAGCTCAAACAATTGCAAAAACTTTCGCTTATCAATACATTCCACGTTTCGGAGTTCCTTTGAATATTACCGTCGATCAAGGTACACAATTCACATCTAAGCTCTTTCTGGAACTAACAAAACTGTTAGGCACTCATAAGATTCACTGCACAACTTATCATCCACAAGCAAATGGAATTATTGAACGATTTCATCGTCAATTAAAAACTTCAATCTTAACTTGTAAAAATCCAGTCAATTGGTCCGATGAGATACATTTCATACTACTAGGATTAAGATGTTCAATTAAGGAAGACCTTAAATGTTGTCCTGCAGAACTAGTCTATGGACAAACTTTAAGATTACCGGGAGAGTTAATCACAACAAGTTCTGATTCATTTTCTTCTGAAGAAATAATGTCTAAACTAAGAAAACATTTTTCAAAAGTTAGATCTAACATCATCCACCATTCACAATCAACAAAACCGTATGTTCCCACAAGCTTGAGAACTTGTGAGTATGTGTTTTTAAAAGAAAATCGTCCAACAACTCTTAAACCACCATACACAGGACCATATAAAATAATTTCAAAACATGATAAAACATTTAAAATAAGAATTGGTAATTTTATTAAAACGGTTTCAATAGATAACCTCAAACCAGCCCACGTAACAAAAAACTTTAATACTAATTCATCAACTTCACACAGCTATACACATAATAAACCAATCACTTTTAATATAAACTAATTTATTTTGTTTTTACCGAAGAGGGAGTAATGTAGCATCTCCAATTTACATTTACTTTGTTATATACATACTTTGTTGATATTTAGACTCAAATTATGTATTCAAAATAATTTATGTTTATTTGAGTTTTCAAAATATTTTTATATTCATTCGATTTTGAATTTTATATGTGAAAACTTCATGTTTAATTATAAATAAAAATATGAATTAATTTTATAAAAAATAGTAACTACACTTAATATCCCACCTCAAAAACCTCATACTCAGTTTGGTGAAAAACCCTGCCAAACAACTGCAAAATGCACCTGAAACTTGCATTACTTATTCAATCATACTTTTTGCCTATTAAAAACCTTTCGATTTGTTAAAGTTAATAGAGTGGTACATACAAACGGTAAGTCAGTAGGCCGCGAAATTTTTATCATTTATTTTTTAATAAAATTGTCACTTGTTGGCATTCAAATAATTGCAAAATCTTTTCTTACTCGTATGTGATTTGTTTGTGAAAATTGTGTTTTTTAAGAAGTGGATAAGATTTACATTTTCAACTTCATTGGATACTTTAAAAGGTGTTACCACAAATTGCCATTTTGAAAGGTAGGTTTATCCTCTACTGGAAACACAAAACATCTTCTGCGATATTTTTTTTAAAGTATGATAATTTTATATTGAACTAATTAAACAGTCATTTTTGCAATTTTTCAGCAACAGACGCAAGCAAGTGTTAATAAGGAAATTGATTACATATGTTTCGGCTACTTCCACATACATATTTATATATTTTCATATATAAACATGTATATAGCCTCATCAGATCAGTTTTAGTTAAATCTTGCCAGAAACCGTACTCGAACCCGTGACTCCGGTTTTCTAATGAAAGAGAACGCGGTGCTTAAGCGATTGTGCTATAGGTCACGAGTAAACTCTCTGGACAAGATCGCCATTATGAATAAATCATAAGGCTCACTAGCGCCGTCTGTTGTGAAAAATTGCCAAATTGTTAGTTGGTAACACACTCTGGTTTTGAGACATGCTACGCTAGCTACAATTAAAATCAATTGCTTTCGTCCGTTGTTGAAAAAATTGCAAAAATGGCTGTTTAATTAGTTCAATATAAAATTATCATACTTCAATTTAGAAAAAAGCGCGTTGGTAGTACTTTCATTAGTACTATACAAGCAAAAAAACAGTCAATAAACTAACTTCGATATTTTTTTTAACTAAACCTTTTGCAGAATGTCTTTGGAAATTTCATATAACACCGAAATTTCATGAAAAACCGACATCGGAAGCCATCTTTGGTTTTGTTTTGAAAAAAAATAGGCTCACCAACACTAACATCTGACACTCTCCATAGTTTAAAGGTAACTATTCGTTCGCTAGCTTATAATATACTAAAAAGGTAGGGGTAATTCTCTCGAAATTCAGAAGCATTTCTGAATAAAAATGCAAGAAACAGCAAATACTCCTTGTCTTACCCCCTTCATTCTTTATGGTGTTTTGATAAGAAAATGGTTATATCAAGTTTCATAGCGATATCTGGTATGGGAGCAGAAATGCAACGTTTTAAGCATTTTCATATATGGGGGTATAATAACCCCTTGTCTGATCCCCCTTAATTTTTGCATAGTGTTTTGCCAATTAAATATATATCCAAGTATTAAGTTTCATAACTATAACTGCTATATGTGCTGAGATATGAATTAAGTTTCGCTAGACTTTGAAAATTTCGCACTGTGCAGCGCCTCAATTGTCAAATAAAATTATGTTTAATCGAAATCAATGGTATAAAGTATAATAAAGAAAGATATTATCTACTTGTCACTTTTTAGAAAATTTTTAAAAATAAATCAAAGAAACAAGCTCTAGAAAGAAATTAAGTATCCGAACATCCTTGAAGTTTTGAAAAATCAATCTAAGAACTCGGTATGTTTTAATGCTTCCACAATACCATTTGAGAATGATTTTAAGTATACCTCTCAGTTGCAATGAACAATTACAATACGTTCTGAGCTCATCTTACATAATACATATGTAAAACATTCAAGGAAGAGTTCTTCCAAACCGCATAACCTCAACTTTCATAATCAATTTTTTACCTTTCAATAGCCTCGTGGTCGTTTAAGTTTGGCATTCCGCTTTTACCCGTGGTGCCATTTTTCTTGTATCGACGTCTTCCTAAAATGAACCTTTATAATAAAAAAATAATTCAATTAAAATTAAATCTTACTATCACGAATCTTTTTCTTGTAATCGGGGTCGCTGCGACGTTTGCTGTCAAAATAAATGCAGTATCCAAGAAACAACGTTCCAGCTACTCCCGCCGCAATACCAATGGTAGTTTTATTTATTTCAATCATTTTACTCTGGAATACAACGCAATTTAGCAATTTATCAAATATATTTTACATATGTCTGACTTAACTACCATCGGTGATGACACAAAAAAAAAAACCGACTCTCAACCGACGAGTAGTACAAAAAAAAAGTAATTACTTATTTTGAAATTGTAATGACATACATACACGGTCAGATTTTTTTTAAACAAATTTTACTTCCAAACAGTAAATCTGGTTCAGCGAAACTGAAGTGTAAAAAATTAATCACTTTCATTTTCACCAAATCATTTCACTTCACTTCATCGATTGAAGCGATGGAACAATTTTACTTTATCGACTGTTGTTGTTTTTTTTTTATTTTTTTTGCCCAAATAGGGCTCTGGGAATTAATTACAACAACAACAACAACAACCTCTGAGCGGATCTACTTTCGGAGATATAGCCATCGGAAGGTCGGGATATATCTTTTATAAAAATCGGTATAAGTTGGGAACCCCTGGGTGGATTTTAAAAATATTGGTGTCATCTGTCATCCGGGCTATATAATTGCTTTACAAAGTTTATCAATTTGAGCGATAGTTTTCGAGATATGACAATTTTTCAAAAATTCATCCGATTTGTTTTGCAAAAACCGTTATTTTTCCCAAAAAATGTGTTATTAACCTATAATTTTAATAACTAAATTAGGAAGCCTAATTTATTTCCTTTCATTTGATATCCATTATGTTTTTGAAATTGCATCATTAATAAATTTTTATAGAAAAAAACAAAAATGGACCAAATCAATTTTCTTCAAATTTGGAACTTTAAACAACAACAATACCAAAACAGACAACAACAACAACAACTTTACTACAACTACAACTACAGTAATTTTACATAAGAGTAGGGGTAATTGGGCGGCCTGCGGCCGCAGCTCAGGATTTAAAACTCCCAAAAATCCGACACCGGCTTCGCGGCGGCCTTCGGTCGCGGATCAGTCTATAATATATCCAACACATAGTTTGCTAGCCAAATTGCGCGCGCAATTTTTAATAAAAATTTTAAATTTTTTTAATATAATAAGTAGCTGATCCTCTTTGTTGTTGTTGTTTTTGTTGTTGTTGTTGTTTGTTCTGGCATTGTTGTTGTTTAAAGTTCCTAATTTCAAGAAAATTGATTTGGTCTATTTTTGTTTTTTTCTATAAAAATTTATTAATGATGCAATTTCAGATACATGTTGCATATCAAATGAAAGGAAATAAAATGAACTTTCTAATTAAGTTTATAAAATTTCAGGTTAATAATACATTTTTTGGGAAAAATGCCGTTTTTTTGGCAAAAAAATGTGGTGAATTTTTGAAAAATTGTCATATCTCGAAAACTATCACTCAAATTGAAAAACTTTGTGCAGCAATTGTATAGCCCGGTAGAATACCTTTCATATGACACCAATATTTTTAAAATCCATCCTGGGGTTCCCAACTTATACCGATTTTTATAAAAGATATATCCCGATCTTCCGATGGCTATATCTCCGAAAGTAGATCCGCTCAGAGGTTGTTGTTGTTGTTGTTATGATTAATTTTCAAAGCCCTATTTGGGCAAAAAAAATAAAAAAAAAACAACAACAGTCGATAAAGTAAAATTAAGCCGAAGCGATTCTGGTTTACAAAGTGAAAAAGTGAGTTGAATAAAATTTTTATTTGTGGTGAGTGAAAAATAAGGAAAAGGCTGTTTTCTCAAAGCCCCTTTTTTTTGGGCCAAAATAAGGCTTCGAGAACTAATTACAATAACAAGCGGAGCAAATGTCTAGTTTCAGAGATATAGCCTTCGGAAGATCGGTATATGGCTTTTATGAAAACCGGTATAAGTTCGGAACCCCTTTATGAATTTTAATAATATTGGTGTCATATGAAAGGTATTTTAAATGGATACAAAATCGGTACGATAAAGTTTTAAATCCGAGTTATGGTTTTCGAGATATGGCAAGTTTTCGAAAATTTTGACCAGTTTTTTTTTTTTTTTTTTTTTTTTTCAAAAAATGTCTTATTAACCTATTGTTTTTGTAACAAATTATGGAACCCTAATCTATTTCCTTTCATTTGTTATGCAATTTATAACTCGCACATACTTTATAGGAAAACAAACAAAATAATCAAAGAAATTTTTATGAAATTTAGCAAAACATTATAATATCGCCAACAACAACAACACCCACAACAACAAAATAAATTAAGAAGGTAATTTTCAGTTTTTAACTAAATGAAGAAAGTAATTTTTCATTTTTAACTAAATTTAAGGGTCATTTTTCTTTTTTAACTAAATTTAGATGGAAAGAAAACAGAAAAAACCGACTTTTTTAACAATATGATATAAAGAGTAAAATATTTTATCATTTCAAGTCTTTAATTTATGATTCAAAGTACTGGGCAGAAGTTGTTGTAGCAACTCCAACTCCAGGTCTGTAAATTGAAAGACAAAATTAATCCTTTCGCCTACTAGTGATTTGGGGATAAGGAATTAGAAAATAGGTCGAGCCTAGTCCGGGAGGCCCAGATCTTGCGATCGGGTCTACGTCCCGGAGAGACCCTGCCTTTGGGAGGCCAGGAATCGCAGCCCCAACGACAACAAAAGGTTTGTACTTTGGAATTCAATTTATCCTTTGTTGTTGTTGTTGTGTTTGTTGTTATTGTTGTGGGTGTTGTTGTTGGTCTTATTGTAATGTTTTGCTAAATTTCATGAAAATTTCTTTGGCTTACTTTTTTTGTTTTTCTGAAGGAAACTAGATATAAATTACATATCAAATGAAAGGATATAGATTAGGCTTTCATAATTTGTTACAAAAACTATAGATTAATAAGACATTTTCTGGAAAAATAGTGCTTTAAAAACAAAAAAAGAACTGTTCCACATTTTTGAAAATTTGCCATATCTCGAAAACCATGACTCAGACTTAAAACTTTTGCACTCCGAATTTGTTGCCAATTGGAATTCCTTTATATGACACCAACATTATTAATATCCAATCAGGGCACACTGGGGCTATAGAAGTGATTTGGTTCAAAACCACCCAGAAATCGCAATTTTCATCGAAATATAAAAATTCTTAAAGTGGGATATTCGTTTTGTCATACTGAAGTATGGTACGAAGCTTAATTTCCTGAATGTGACTTTGTTGCTAAAATACAGGGTGCTAAAGTTCGCGTTTTTAGTCATTTTCATGAAAAGGGTGTTTTTTCAAAAATTTATAGCTTACACTAAAGTTTGTAAATTGATAAATCTAAGTTACTGGTCCCATTCATTTTGAAGTATTTTACACTTAAAAATACTTTTGAAAAGCCCCCTTCGATTTTTTTTTAAAGTACTTTAAACTAAAGCATTATGGGATTCGGACGTTAAATGGGAGTTTTTGACTTTTGAACGCCCGCGGAAGGCAAAAATCTTTTTTTACTCAAGAGGAAAGCATCTTACGAAAAAAGTGTACAAAGCAAAAAATGCTTATAATCGTCCAAGCAATACGTGAGATTTTTTTGGAAACTTTTTTTTATTGAATAATTTTTGAAACTTTTTTTTAAAATTTTTTCAAAAATTATTCAAAAAAAAAAGTTTAAGAAATTCCAAAAATAATCACACGTATTGCTTGGACGATTCTAATCATTTTATGCTTGGTACACTTTTTTCGTAAGATGCTTTCCTCTTGAGTAAAAAAAGATTTTTGCCTTCCGCGGGCGTTCAAAAGCCAAAAACTTCCATTTAGCGTCCGAATCCCATCTTGAGTCATATTTAGAAATTTAAGCTTCGTACCATACTTCAGTATGGCAAAACGAATATCCCACTTTAAGAATTTTTATATTTCGGTGAAAATTGCGATATCTGGGTGGTTTTGAACCTGGAGTCCCCAGTGTGCAGGGGTTCAGAATTTATACCGGTTTTCATGTTGGGTGGTGTGCCGTGTTGGCTATGGCATGGTGGCTAGCCCTTGTAGCTCGACGGCTAATGGGAGTGGTTCTTGCCACGAAGCGCTCCACCACTGACAGACAACATACATGAAACATGCCATTTGAATTCATTTTAGTAAAGATTAAGAAATACGAAGAAAGAAAAGGAAACAGGTTGCAAAGCCACGCGCTCATTTATAACATATCCTACATATAAAACAAAGACAGTCATACCCTCACAGCCGGTACCAGTTGAAAAACACTCGTGAAGTCCCACAAATGTTTTACCATATACCCCTAACAGGCCACTCCACACCTACAAAAAAATGTCTAAATCACTCCTTGGGCAATAAGGAAAGTAATGCCGGTCAGGACATGCCAGTCATTTGTATAAGGTGAGAAACTAAATATGAAACTTCATATTTATCACCTTACCTTATACTCAAAGATTCATTGCAAGCTTTACCTCGATAACTGATCCCGATTCCCTATTCCATTCAATAAAAAAAAAATTTTGTGTTATATTTCCCCCTCTCGGTTTTTTATTTATTTATTTTTTTTTGAATTTAAATTTCTTCTAAGGTAAGATCTGGTTACGGAGATATAGCCATCGGCAGATCCGGATAATATTGGTGTCGTATGAAAGGTATTTTAATAGCCTAAAAAATATTCTCCACAAATTTCCAATCAAATGCACAGTTTTCGAGACAATCAGAGCTATTCCGACTAAGGCAGCAGAAAGTCTTTCGGAATACATGTTAGAAATACTTTCCCGTAGACATTCGGTATTCTGGCGCAAAAATCTTTAAGAAAAAGCTCTCAAATTCACCACACAAAAGGTTAAGTGGTGAACTTCACCAATCTTACTTCAATCAATAGATTTCAATGTTCCAGGAAGAGACTCAAGGCATTTTCGCCCTCTAAAATTGTCACATTGTAGGTCAAATTATGCACAGTTTAGTCCCTTCCGTAGCATCTGTAACGATTTTAACAGTTTATACCACTTATATTCTTTTGATGACTCAATCGCTATCCTTAAATGTAAAATAATCTTGCACTTGAACTCCTAGCTCGTGTTGCGTTTTCTCGTTTTTTCTTCATATTTCGATTTAATATGTAGCTGTTGATCAGTCATGATCTGTAGCTTCAAAGCGTGTATCCCGCGTTGTCGCTGATCCGCTCAACAGCAGAGCAGTCCGGTCTGTTTGTGGTCGGTCACCAACCGTACGTTACACGGCGGGTGGTGGGATCGCAGGGAACGTTCGTAAAAAAAAAAAAAAAAAAAAAAACTTGTCAAATTGTGCAAAATAAGTTCTTCTTCTTACGCACCGCGATATAATATTGTACAGAAATTGTTTTTACAGAAACCTTTCTTTTCTTTTGTAACTATTAGAACAAAAATTAAACTAAAAGAATCATAATTTTGTAAAGTTTTTCACTTTTTCATTGTCACACACACAAATAAAAATTTAACAACTGCCAAATCTTAGGCAGCTGTTGGAACAATTTTACTTTAAAAACTGTTGTCACTTTTTTTATTTTTTTCCCCAAATAGAGCTCTGGGAATTGATTACAACAACAAAAACATAAAGTTCTGGTCGAACCTACTTTCGGAGATCGGGAAAGTTCAGAGTTCCTTGATAAATTTTAATAATATTGGTGTCAAATGAAAGGTATTTTATGCAAAAGTTTTAAATCCGAGTCATGGTTTTCGAGATATGGCAAATCTTAGAAAATTTTTAACCAGTTTTTTTTTCCAAAAACGTCTTATTAACAAAAACGGCTAGATTGATTTCCAAAATATGAGTGTCGTATGAAAGGTATTTTTTAATAGCCTAAAAAATTTACTCCACAAATTTCCAATCAAATGCACAGTTTTCGAGACAATTAGGGCTATTCCGGCTTAGACTGCGGAAAGTCTTTCGGAATACATGTCAGAAATACTTTCCCGAAGACATTCGGTATTCTGGCGCAAAAATCTTTTAGAAAAAGCTCCCAAGTTCACCACACAAAAGCTTAAGTGGTGAACTTGTCAAATTGTGCAAAATAAGTTCTTCTTCTTGCGCGCCGCGATATAATATTGTACAGAAATTGTTGATACGTGTTTTTACAGGAAATTTTCTTTTCTTTTGTAACTATTAGAACAAAAATTAAACCAAAAGAATCATAATTTTGTAAAGTTTTTCACTTTTTCATTGTCACACACACAAATAAAAATTTAACAACTGCCAAATCTTAGGCAGCTGTTGGAACAATTTTACTTTAAAAACAAATGAAATGAAATGAAAAGTAATTTAATAAGCTACAATATTGATTCCAAAGATTCCAAATTCCAAATTTGGCTAGTAGTTTTCGAGATATTACTACTTTTCTGAAATTTGGACTAATTTTTTTTCCCATAGTAGTTTTGCATAAGAGTAGGGGTAAGTAAGCGGCCTGCGGCCTCAGTTCAGGATTTAAAACTCGCAAAAATGCAATACCAGCTTCGCGGCGGTCTGCGGACCAGTCTATAATATATCCAACACCTAGTTTGCAGCCAAATTCCAAATTTCCCTTGTTGTTGTTGTTGTTTATGAAAATTTCTTTGGCTTACGTTTTTGTTTTCCTATAAACAATGTGTTTATTTATTTATTTAAGTTTCATTTACTGAGCTGAATGCCCTTATAAATTACAATAATGTTTTTTTGTTATAATACAATTGAAAAATATAAACATTAAAACAAATGAGCGAGACTAAAAGTTATAATTTCGTATAAAAACAGCTCACAAATAAGAGCCAGGTAACAGCCGCTGGATCCGAAAGTAGTGGTTACAAACAAGGTGGTTCAAATAGTACCGGAACAAAGCATTATTGAAATATGCAGTTTGAAAGAATACTCGCAAGAGTTTTCTTAAATTGCTTTTCTGAACTCTTTGCCCAGGAGCTATGGCACGGCACAAATAAGAGCCAGGTAACAGCCGCTGGATCCGAAAGTAGTGGTTACAAACAAGGTGGTTCAAATAGTACCGGAACAAAGCATTATTGAAATATGCAGTTTGAAAGAATACTGCAAGAGTTTTCTTAAATTGCTTTTCTGAACTCTTTGCCCAGGAGCTATGGCACGGCAGAGAATGGTGCTCAAGAACCACCCTAGCGCTAGATGGACGCTATACACTGCAACCACTATCTCGACGAAAAGCGCTGGAAGGAGCGGTATGGCCACAGCGTTAAATGAAACGCTTTGTGGAAGCTGGTATGATGAAAGTAGTGGTTACAAAAAAAGAAAGTGGTTCAAATAGTACCGGAACAAACCATTATTAAAATATGCAATTTGAAAAAATACTCGCAAGAGTTATCTTAAATTGCTTTTCTGAACTCTTTGCCCAGGAGCTATGGCACGGCAGAGAATGGTGCTCAAGAACCACCCTAGCGCTAGATGGACGCTATACATTGCAACCACTATCTCGACGAAAAGCGCTGGAAGGAGCGGTATGGCCACAGCGTTAGATGAAACGCTTTGTGGAAGCTGGTACGATGAATTGCCATCTAAATGAAATTAGTGGATGATGTAACGATGCATGTCATAATAATCGTTGTATTTCTTGTCGGCTGAAAATGATACCGCAGCTAAGCGATGTAAAGAGTTGGCACAGTTATGGACTGTGGATGCTTAAATTCAAAAGAACGCGTGCACAATGGACGCTTAGTTCTTAAAGAAAATAGCAAAGTAGCACTCTGTGACAAGCCGCTGCAATCTTACAGAATGATGTTTTCCAAGTAATCTATAATTTTTTTATTAATTTGATGAAAGGATTCATTAAAATCGATTACATTAAAAACCATGTTAAAATCACTACAAGAGCGTCGAAGTGGCATGTAGTGAGTTCTATGATGACGCAGATGGAAAAATTCAAAATTTCTAGTTGGGCGATAAGGTACATTAAAGGTTACCATACTTAATAAGTATTCACGACTCTCCGATTTTTTAGAGTAGGTAAATTAATTAAATTCAACCGATGTCTATAAGGGGGCAAATTGATGCTAGGATCCCATGGAAGATTTCTTAAAGCAAATAAAAGAAACTGTTTTTGAACTGATTCAATAGAATTGATATGGCATTCATAATGAGGACTCCATTGAATAATAACTTTGTTACGCAAGGATCAGAAAATTCTTTAGACCAACGTTTCATGAAACCGAGAACACTATTAGCTTTGCTTACAATTTTGGAGATATGTAGATTAAAGCTTAGTTTAGAATACATGGTTACTCCTAGGTCTTCAAAGGATATAAGACGTTCCAGAATGCAATCATCAACTTTGTAGTTGTAAAGAATTAAAGGCCTGCGTGAAAATGACATTAATTTGCATTTCTTTAAATTTAAGGTCATGCAATTAATTTTACACCAAGCAGTAAAATTATTAATATCATGTTGTAGGCAGAAAGAGTCAAATGCATTTTTGATAGGCTTAACAAGTTTGACGTCGTCGGCATACATTAGCACGTAACTAGTATTTATGACGGATGGCATATCATTCATAAACAAAATAAATGATAATGGACCAATATGGCTGCCCTGTGGAACTCCAGATGTAACGGGATATTCATTTGATTTTATTCCCTTAAATAAGACACACTGAGTTCTGTTACGTAAATAAGAATGAATACATTTAAGCAGAAGACTTGGAAAACCAATCAATGAGAGTTTTAAAAGCAACAAATCATGATTAACAACATCGAAAGCTTTACTGAAATCGGTGTAAATAACATCAGTCTGATAGCCCTTATCAAAATTATTGATTGTGCAAGTAGAGAACTCCATCAAATTTGTTACAGTTGATCTACCTTGCAAAAAGCCATGTTGGTGAGGAGAAATGTAAGGATTAGAACTATGAGCAATTTGCAAAGTTAAAAAGTGCTCGAAAAGTTTAGGCAATGCTCTTAATTTAGCAATCCCCCTATATTTTCATAGAAGATATATATTCTGATCTTCCGGAGGCTATATCTCCGAAACTAGGTCCGAGATACCCTTTTTGCTCACATATTCTTTTTAAGACCTAAGAGCTCAATGATTAGAAATTAGTTTCAGAATTTTGGCGAATTTATCACTAAACGACACATGAACTCCATTTTGACCTCCATATGACCTTGAAATCTTTTTCCTCAGACGTTCTGGAAAAAAACGGACCCTGGATTCGGATTCAGGACGTCAAAGTCCCTAGGAACACATAGTCTGGTAAAAACGCCATGGCATTTTTTTTTTGTAAGCCTGTGTAATCTAGCATTATACCCTTTTCACACTGGCATCGAAAACGGCTCGTTTTCCATATCATTCGTTTTTGAGGCAAAAACCAGCCAAAAACGGCTGGTTTTCCATACAAATTAAATGTCAGACGAAAACATCTCAGAAGCTGTTTCTACAAAAACGAGCCAAACTGTCATTGAAAACAGGTGCAATTGTGAATAAATGTAGTAAATTGTGAATGAATGTAGTAAACTGTGAATTTTCACATGTCACATTAGACATTATTTATTTCAATTAAAAAAAAAAAAATTAAAGCGGAATTGAAATAAATAAATGATAATATAATAAATAAAGCAACTAAAACTTTAGCTAAAATATCCATTTTTTGTGATTTTTTTTACTAGCTGTTTTCACAATTTTCAGATTGTTTTTGTAATGTAAAGCTGACATCAGCTGTTCAGCTGTCATCAAAAACGAGAAGTACAAGTGTGAATGCAATTATAAATTATCTCGTTTTCAAAACTAATGACGCGAAAACGAGCCGTTTTCGATGCCAGTGTGAAAAGGGTATTAAGCCCAGCTGTTTTATGATAAAAAGTTATAAACAAGCAATAAAATAAAATTTTTCTTAATTCTTCTCTTTTCACATAATAAAAACCTGACAGCAAGCAACTAATAGCTTTAAGATCGCTCTAAGACCTCCTACGTAGCAGATATATATATAGATAAAAGTCGTATTTATAAAGACAGAAAAGAGCTTTCTAAATGCTACCAGAATACCATAACATCTTCGTTACAACTTTCGTAGCAGTGAAGACTGTGAGCTGTTTGACAGCTCGAATACTGTTGTCAGAGTAGCCCTAAATGAATTTTGAAAATTTTACAGCAACAATTTAAGTAATTTTTACTCGTAGGTTTTTTCTAACCCGGTTTTACTCCGTTTTTTGGAAATTTTTGCAACGTTTGAAAATTTGCCATTTTTTACTACATATATGTTATATTTCTGCTGTTGTTATGATTGATTTTTTTTTATGAAATATGTATAATATGAACTTTGGTATTGATGAGATGATTTGATGTGTAGAATTTAAACGAAGTTGCGCTGTGAAATGTTTGTGAAATAGGTAGAGGCAGTTGATAAAATTTTTAGAATGATAAAAAGGCGGTTGATGAATAAATAGAAACACTTTTCAGATTGCATTATAAGTCATGCAAATTACTGAAAAAAATTAACATTCATATGTATGAAGTATAAAAATAGCGTTTTCTACTACATATATTGTTGCTATATACTGTTGCTTTTGTTATTTTTTTGTTTGTTTTGGATTTTTGGGCACATACTTGTTTCGTATGTGCGAACTCACACGACGGGCACGGGCACGTAGGGCACGTCAAATTTGTAGGCAAACGGTGGGAAATGAAAGCACCACTTCCCTCCGCTTGCCTAGAAATTTGACGTGCCCGTGCCCGTCGTGTGAGTTCGCACTATATGTATGTATGTATTTTCCTTAAACTCCTAGGAGGAGCATATTGCCTATATGAAACATCTCCATTTGTCTTGTGGACTCCACTCAAGAACCTGGCGACAAACTTCGCTGTGTGGTTTCCGGAGAGTGTGACCAATCCATCGCCATTTGCGCAGCTTGACCTCGTTTGCTATAGCCCTCTGATTGCATTTTTGATGTAGCTCGGGATTTGATATAGTGCGAGGCCACCAAACCTTTAGTATACGCCTTAAGCATTTGTTGACGAATACTTGCAGCTTGTTCGTTAGTTGTTCAGAAACAAGCCATGTTTCGCACCCATATAACAAAACCGATTTCACATTTGAATCAAAAATGCGCACTCTCGTTTTAGTGAATATAACGGGTGAAGGCCATATTTTGTTCAGTTGAGCAAACGCGCCTTTTGCTTTTGCTATTCTTGAGTTGATATCCTCTTTTGCTCCATCATCCATGGAGATAATGCTGCCTAAATACGTGAAGCTATCGACATTTTCGATGTCATCACTGCCAGCTCTAAACGTGATGTCATCCCTGTTTGCGTTTAACTTCATGCTTTTAGGGCCAGTAAAACTCGTTTAACAATGAAATGACTTTTTCAGTGCGAGTTTATCTCCAACTCGATAGTTTGATTTTTTGTAGGCATTACTGAAAAATGACATGAAAAGTGACATTGACGAATTTGAAGTGAAGTTTGTTTATGTAATTTTTTTATTTTAAAACTTCAATACAAATGAAATACGCAGATTTTTTGTTATAAATTTTGGAATTGTTTCATTTATTTGTAATAATAAAGGCAAATGTTTATTGTATCAATTGAAATAATAAATAAACATAAATAAATATTCAAATAAAGAAATTTAATTTATTTTGGTTTTCTGCCACTACCACCGCCGCCAAATGTTCTAGTCTTCACGTGCAATTTTATAATTCAAATCCTCCGGTATTGTGTACTTGTTTTGACCAATGTTCTTCAAAATTGTTTCATTGTCAATGTAGGAGTTGATCAGCACAATAGCATGCTTTGGCCCGATACCTTTAAGAATGCAAAGGTCATTGAACTTATTGTTGGTCAACTCGATACCTTGTAAAAGTTTTTATTTCATGGATACGCATTTTACGTGCCTCACGAAAAGTCAAATGCCGTAAAACTAACTAGACCCAAAAGTTAATGCACCCATATCTTCTATTGCTGTGGCAAACACCTTTCCGGCTTTTACTAAAGCTGCACACTGCGCCCACATAAGATATACCCATAATACGCAGCAGACCTTTTGCCTCATTTACATCCTTGTTACCCGGACTAATCGATCATTGAATTTCTCCAAATCTGCCTTATCACCTGCTCCTTTAGCTTTCTCAAGCGCTTTCTGAGTTTTTCATTTTTGGTTTTTTAAATTTATTTATTTTTGTTTTGACAGCGATTTTTAAAATTAATTATTTTTTATTTACGACAGCAGCTGTCAAAATCATGAAGTATGTTAAACGAAGTTTAAATGGGCAATATCGTTCAGTTAAACTTAGTTTAAACTACGTTTAACATTCACTGAAAAACTCATTCCTGAGTTTAAACTTAATTTAAACCAGAAAATGAGTTAAACTTGCACTGAAAAACTGGCCCTTAGTCTTGGATACGTTGATTTTTAGGCCGGCCTTTTGTGATTCCAAGGCAAGGTCTTCAATTTTGCTTTGCATATCTGAATGTTTGGACGAAAAGAGGCAGATGTCAGCGCAGTCGAGATCTTCCAGATGTTCGGTAAAGTTCCATTGGATACCCCTTTTGGCCTTATTAAGAGCTTTATCAAGGATATCATCAAGAACGATAAGGAAGAGTGATGGTTATAGTAGATACCCCTGCCGTACGCCTGAATTACTGGTGAATGTCGGTGACAACAACTCGTTGTGTAACACACTGCATTTAAAGCCTTCATATTGTGCACGTACTAAGTTTATGGCCTTTGCGGCAATACCTCTTCGATGCAGTGAAACCCAGATGTTTTCTCGGGAGACACTGTCGAAGGCAGTGCTTTAGTCTACGAAGACAAGTTGAAGTGCAGCACGCCACTCGCATGATTGTTCGACAATTATTCTGAGGGTGTTGATTTGATCCACGCATGATCGGTTTCGCCGGAATCCTGCTTGCTGCTTTCGAATGGCCGAATCAAGTTTTTCGTTTACCCTGTTCAGAAGCACTTTCGTCATTACTTTTGATGGTACTGAGAGCAAGGTAATGCCTCTATAGTTTCGGCACTCGCTTAGGTCACCTTTTTTCGGTAGTTTGACTAACATGCCATGTAGCCAATCTTCTGACAAACGCTCTTCACTCCAGATTTTAGTGAGGAGAGGATGGAGAATTCGAGCTGATGTTATGGAGCATGCCTTTAGCAGTTCAGCTGTTATTTGATCTATACCGGCGGCCTTGTTGTTTTTCATGCTTTGGATAGCTTTCACTATTTCAAGAAGAACGCCGTCTTAACTGCTCTCCATGATGTTTCAATTCTTCCACCACAATCGAACGGAGCTGTCTTAAGTTCTACGAAAGATCTGCGTATCTCGTCGTTCTTAAGCTCAAGCACGTCGAATTTTTTTTGCTACAGATTGTTCGCTGGGACGTTTATTAGCAGCAAGTTTTAGTCGAATGGCCGTGACGAGAAGATGGTGATTGGAGCCTATGTCAGCGGCCCTCTGTACTCTTACATCTAGAAGACTCCCTCTCCATTTTCTTCTAATGCAGAAGTGGTCGATTTGGTTTTCAGTGATGTTGTCTGGAGACACCCAAGTAGCTTTATGACATTTTTTGTATGGACAACGACAAGACCGGCTGCATTGCAAGCGTCAATGAGAAGCTCTCCATTGCCGTTTCTCGCACTCAAACCATGTCTTCCAATCACGTGCTCAAGGTTAAGGTTTTCTGAGCCTACTTTGGCATTCAAATCGCCCATAACCATTGTGACATCGTTCTTGTGAGCACTGTTTATTGCTGCAGCGAGCTAGTTGTAGAATTCATCTTTGGATTCTCTCTCTGCCAACTCGGTGCCAACTACGCGCCATGCTTGGAAGATGGTAATATTTCTTGCGGGGGTTCGAAATCTGCACCAAATGAGCCTTTCGTTTACAGGTTTCCATTCCATAACTGCCTTTACTGCAGTTTTACTTAACAAAAATCCAACTCCATCCCTGTGGATGTCATTTTACGCTCTACCGGAGTATAGAAATTTTTCGCCGTCAGGAAGTACATATTCGTCGGCACCGTTCCATCTACACTCGCTTAATCCCAATATCTCAAGGTTGAATTTGTGGAGTTCTCTTACGGCTTGGTTTATTTTGTCTGGTTTTTGCCGAGTTTTCGTCGAAAGGATTTTACAGTTTTGACGAACCATATTAGTTCCAGTTATTGGAGAATCATTCCTAACTACGCATGTTTCTTGCACCTCCAAATCCGATGTGCATGCTGCCGAAGCAGGTGGATTAACCACACTCTGGTGGGTACCACTTGGAGAGTTGTTTTCCATCGATTTTGATCCATGCTTCATTATTATAATCTTCTCAGCAACGCCCCACGCAGTAAGTTATAAGCTTTAATCTGGATCCGGAAAGCGCTGCAACTATAGTGGCCAGATTCACATTCAATTTCAACCGTCCAATCTGGAACAGACGCTGACCTGGGAGCCGCCCACTTTGGGTTAGACGCTTCAGGATTTCGACAAGATGCATATATTAAGGCGGCATCGACTCGCCTTGTCAGTGCCAGTTACGGGCCTTGTGGGTTTTTCTTTCGAGGCGCAACGCTGTCCAACGCAACACCCTTCCACACCCTGGCTGGTCACCCGCTTTTAGTCGCCTTATACGACAGGCATGCTTACCTCGGGCATATTCTGTCCTCATACCCGCAGGGATAGTTCGCACTATGCAAGTACGATAAAATATAAATTTGCAAGTGATCGATAGAAGAAAAAAATGTATGTGAGTTTAAGGAAAGGCTATAAAAAACATAAATGTGACGCTTGGTGTCTTAAGGTGGAATTAGTCAACCCGTCGCGTTCCGTAACGTGTCGGCTGTCAAAACTTATCAAACGGCAGAGCGTATAAGACCAAAATCACACGAAGGGCACGTCAAATTTGTAGGCGAACGGAGGTACCACTTCCAGGGTTTGATTTTGCTGAGCTATTTTTTAGCCTATTGATTTGCTGTGCTGCGACTATAGAAAAAAAAACCAGCACATCAATACAGTCGAAGCACAAATTTAAAATCGAACTGTTTCCTGTGCTGTGCTGTTTTTTCAATTCATAAGCAGTAGCAGAGCCGAAGCTCTTTTACGAAATCCGATCGCTTGCTGCTACAGTTGAAGAAGATTATTTAAAAATGATTGCTTCGCTGCCGCTACGCTTTTCGAAAGAGAACGAAGCAATAGCAAAAGGAAACAAAAACATTCAGGTTGCCACCTGTTTTTTTTTTAAATTTGCTTAAACCATAAACTATAAACTTTTATAAAATCCAATATTTTTTTTTGGGGTTGCCACGTGGTTTTTTCAATAAAATCAAAATTTTTATCAATAAATTGCTAAAATTATCATTTTCTCTCTATAAATTGACATCTTGGGTCCAAAAACGACGAAACAAAAATGTAGGGTTGCCAGACGTTTTTTCGCAAAATTGCATTTCTTTGTTATATTTCTTTATTGAAAGTTATAGAATCGACCCAAAAACCCAGGTGGCAACCCTAAAAAAATATGTTAGATTTTTTAAAAGTTAATCTAAGCAGTTTAAGGCTAAAATTAAATTTTACAAAAAAAAAAAAAAACATGTGGCAATCCTGACAGTTGCTTCTGCTGTGTACAGCGATAAGCCGAAGTTCAAACAGCCGAGTTAAACAAAAAGCAAAAGCACAATCGGAGTTACGCTTCGCTTCGTGTTTGTGCTTGCTTGGTTAAAACATTGCTTTTTTCAATAACAAAAGCAATAGCAGAGCACAAAAACAAAAATGTGCTTGCTTGAATTGCTTTGACTTCGTTCGTTGAAAAAAATCACAGCAAGCAGTAAGTCCAAAATGTAAAACGCAAAAACTGACGCAGCACAGTTCAGCAAATTTTCGTTGCTATAGCTACTTTATAGTCAGCAGATCAAACCCTGACCACTTTCCTCCGCTTGCCTAGATATTTGGCGTGCCTTACGTGCCCGTGCCTTTCGTGTGAGTTCGCACTAAGTGATTAGTGAAATCGTGACGTAGCGGAACGCAACGTTGAGATCTGTTGAAATTAGATTTTCCAACGTTATGCTCCGTCGACAATTTATTTGTCAGATAAAATAAATTAAATTTGGAAGTTATAAATTGAATTTCTTGAACAATTTAATTAAAATATGGATGACAATGGATGTTTGTTTACAAAAAGTGGAATTTTTCAAATAATTTTTAAATTGTCAGGTGAAATTTCGAACGTTGCCTACCTACCGTTTTCACTAATCGATGTAAGGTTAACAAGCAACCGCAACGCCACGTTAGGAAACGTTACGGTTTGACTAATTTCAGCTTTATATTTGACCTATACATTTAGTTAGCATTTAGTAACCCTTGTTTTGTAGTTAGGTGATGTGTTTTCGGAAAAGATTTATTTTGTACACAGCGAGCATTGTTTTGTCTTAAAATGAAAAATTTGTAATTAAGAGCGGGAGAGAGAGAGTAAAAATTAATAAAACAAAATCTCTTTTTATTAACAAAATTCGTAGCCACAACTTTTACAATTTTTTTGTTTTCATTGGATATAGAATTTCCCTCTAAGAAAAGCGGCACGAAAGCGTCACGCCTACGAAGTTTATACAAGACATACAAGACTTCATAAACGTACCGCTTTGGCGATACGGATGCGAACCGTAATCATAAATGTTAAAATAATAACAGTTGAATTAAAAACTTTGTAGTTTCTATGTATTGGTACTACGTTTAGAGCTCACAAAATAGTAACGTCTACGTAACGTCGAAATGGTTCGCTTTTGCTTTCGTATCACTTACGAACTGATTTAAATAAAAGATTGCATTTTTAAATTGATAATAATTTATTATAATGCATCACTATATTCTTAAACTTTATTATTTCATTTTATAAATTAATTTAATAACCAGCACTGTACATTTGCATTAGCTATCACTTTTCATGGAAATTGTACTAAATTTTATCCGTTTCTTTTAAGTCACTAATTATTCACTAATTTTCTTTAATCCTAATTTTGTTAGAATACCGTTATTTAAGTATAAATAAGCTTGCTTTTTGGAAAATAAATCCATCAAGTTTTGAGCTGATTCAGTTTAGCTTTTCATTTATAAATCAAGCTGATTAAATTCGGCTGAAGAAATAAAAGCCTTTAAGCAATTAAGTATTGCAGGCTATTTTTTTTTATTAGCGTACCCGTGGCGTTTTTAAGCGCCGATATAACCACTAGGCAGGTCCTAATAATTAAATGAAAGGAAGGTACGCTAATCACTACATTATATTAACAGACGTATTTATTAGATTTTTTAAACCGTCGCTATTCTCCGGTTTAAAATTTTAAATCGAAGTTAAGCCACTGCTGATTTATAAACAATTTTCACTAAACCAGCCTTATGCCAAATTTGATTCTATTACATTTTTTAAACGCTATTTTTTGACAACGGAAATTCAAAACAAACTGAATAAAATAGAATTTTAAGAAATAATGAAGAAAATTATTGGCGCATGTTTGACCACCAGAACGCAAGTTTTGAGTAAACTCTAGGCAAATTAGGACAAAAGCATAATTTTCAAAGTGCCATTATGGCGGTTCTTACGTTATTGAAGCCGAATGTCTCACAAGAAACGACACAAGAAAAAATAAGGCACTTTTGGACAAGAGCAGCTCTAACGAAAGCAAAATTTTATTGTTATACTGAATGCTGTATTTGAGAAAAAAACAATGAAATTCCACACTAATAACTGAATTTTAAAATACTTACTCATGTGAAAAAATATGGTTACATTTTGTTTTTGTATTAGAACTCTTTTTAAGTAATACATATGTATGTAACAATTATTTTACAAATAAAACTATTTGAAAAAGTTTCTCTGAATCTTTATATACCACATTGATCTTGATGGTCAGCTATTACTTGAGAACTTGGGTTGTTGGGTTTTATGTGATACCCATTTAGCTCCGGATAATTAAACCGCAGGCCAATTTAGGCAACTCACGTGCTGGCCGCCAGGACCAAAGCTGAGACTATAGGCTATTTACAGGGCCCGGATTTTGATGCCCTTAAAAACATCGAAAAATGACCGAAAAAAAATGACAAAATGCCTTTAAAAACCCTAAAAAATGACATATAAAAATTAAAAAAAAAAATGCCTTAAAAAAAATAAAATCAGTGCATGTTTTTAGTCTTTTTTGATAAAAAAAATTTATTAATTTGTGTTCCAATAAACTACAACGTAAATTTTTAAATTTCTCGTAGTTAAAATGTTGCTATACAGTGTACACCGAAAAACTTCTTTCTAAGTACTTTTTTAAAAGAAAGAATTTGATTTTAGTTGCCTATTTCCAAAAATGTTGCCACTTTATAATTTAGCAATATGACACAAACTTTTATATCCAGAATTTTTTTCCAGCACGTAAATAAATTTTCTAAAAACATTCTCACCAGCATTAACGCTTTAAGCTTGAAACGAACCTTCCGCCAAGGTTTTGGCTCGCCGGTGTCCAAGGTTCGGATTACAAAAATGTATAGTTGCAGGTGGCTTAAATTATTAGACGAGTTTTAAAATTTCGATTATTCTCCAAATTGGGTTTTAATTTTATTTAGTTAATTTTCAGTAATAGTTAGTTATCATTAAATTAATATAAGAAATAAAAATATCGTAAGTTTAATTCTTAAATAACAACACTTATCTACGTCTGATGTTTTCTTTTGTCGTTGGCTCTGCTGTTCGTTGCGTTGTCATTCGCTGCTCAGCTGTTCGTTGCTCTGCTGGCTAGTGGTCGGGGCAGCACGTGGTTTTCATTTGCGTTGCTATCCGGGGAACTCTGCCTTGGGTTTCTTTGTACGATTGCCGTTACATTTTATGCTAGCGTAACGATGCCCATTTGGTGACCTTCCACAAGAACTTCGCGTGGCGATTTTAACTGTACTTCACCGTTGGACTCAATTGTACGAACTTCCCTATATGCTTTTTTTTTTTACGCCGTCGCTACTTTTGGTATAACTTCGCCGTGCAGTTTCCACGTTTTCGACTGAAACTGTACGCAGTAATTTTGACTTAACCGCGCCTACTGCTCTGTTGCTGCCTTTGCTATAATTACGTCGCACAGTCCCCACGCTTGGCGACTGAAACTGTACACAGCAATTTGACGTACGTATTTAGACGTACGAATTCCACGTTTAGTAACTGAGTTTAGACGTAAAAATGCGGACGCCGTGCCTATCTATGCTTAACTGTGCGTACTGCGCCGTCGCTGCCTCAATATAATTACGTCGCACAGTTCCCACGCTTGGCGACTGAAACTGAACGCAGTAATTTGACGTATGTGTTTAGACGTACGAATTCCACGCTTAGCGACTGAATTCGGACGCAAAAATGCTGACGCCGTGCCTACCTATGCTGAGCTATGTCTACTGCGCTGTTATTATTTTGCTATAATTACGTCGCGCAGTTCCCACGCTTGGCGACTGAAACTGAACGCAGTAATTTGACGAACGAATTTATACGCACGATTTCCACGCTTAGCGACTGAATTCGGATGCAAAAATGCTGACGCCGTGCCTACCTATGCTTAACTATGTCTACTGCGCTGTTGCTACTCTGCTTTATTTACGTCGCGCAGTTCCCACGCTTGGCGACTGAAACTGAACGCAGTAACTTGACGTACGAATTTATACGCACGATTTTCACGCTTAGCGACTGAATTCGGACGTAAAAATGCTGACGCCGTGCCTACCTATGCTTAACTATGTCTACTGTGCTGTTGCTACTATGCTTTAATTACGTCGCGCAGTTCCCACGCTTGGCGACTGAAACTGAACGCAGTAATTTGACGCACGTATTTCAACGTACGACTTCCACGCTTCGCGACTGAATTCGGACGTAAAAACGCAGGCGTCGTGCCTACCTATGTCTACTTTGCTTAATTACGTCGCGCAGTTCCCACGCTTGGCGACTGAAACTGAACGCAGTAACTTGACGCACGTATTTCAACGTACGAATTCCAAGCTTTGCGACTGAATTCGGACGTAAAAACGCAGACGTCGTGCCTACCTATGTCTAACAACGTCTACTTTGCTTTAATTACGTCGCGCAGTTCCCACGCTTGGCGACTGAACGCAGTAATTTGACGCACGTATTTCAACGCACGAATTCCACGCTTTGCGACTGAATTCGGACGTAAAAAACGCAGGCGTCGTGCCGACCTTTGTTTAACTACGACTCGTGGTAGTGTTGTTGCATATGAGTACCACGCTTAGCGACTGTGCTCATATGTTTCCACCGCAACACACGAGTTTTGACTACGCTGAAACGAAACAAAGAAAAAGAAATTGATTTGTAATTCTTACTTCGGCTACTGTTGATTAACTGCTCTCGATGAAGTTCCCCGGTCGAATGAATTCACTTTTAATTTTTATGTTGGCTTGTGCCTTTCAATTTTTGCAAAATATGTGAATGCTGCCAAATTGTCACGAAACAGCTGATCTTGTGACATGTGTGAGCAGGGCTTCCGCGGGTGATTTTTCTGAGGTTACTTCTTATGTCAACTTACTTGCTAGTTATGTCACTTACATACTAATAACACTTTTTGATACAAATGTGGGTTTTTGTTAGTTCAAGTTTTCTTTGCTTATTTTAATGTATGTGTAATTCAGTTTTGTTTCTTATAATTAGTATAAAAAATAATAGTAGTTGTTTAATGTATAATTAATGTGAGTATAAAAAAAGAATAATAATGTGGATGTCGTGCACATGTTTGGTTGCTGTGTTCTTTGTAGCTCGTTGATGTGTAGGTTGAAACGAGGCCTGCTGACTTCAACCCTCACAAGCTTTTATTTTATACTTTAAATCAAAGCAATTCCATTTTCCAAAGACAATGATGTTGACTGCAATTTTATGCCTTGTGGTATGGATTAAGAACTAGTTTTGATGTACGCTAGCCGGCCCTTTATTTTATCCCTAGAAAAATTTTGTTGAGCCTCTCTAACTGCTTTGGCATCAAAACTTTCAAATGTATCTACGAGTTTTTTACTGTTTCGAAAAACAAAAATGCAAAGCTTTTCAATTTAAAACTTATTGTACATAGAAAGGTGGCAAAAATATAAAAATCCACTAAAATGCCTCAAAAAATGGCGTAAACTATGAAAAATGACCTAAAAACTAAAAATAAACATCAAAAACCACAAAAATGCCTCAAAAGAATGCCGTATACTATGGAAAATGACCTGAAAACCATAAATGGCAAAAAAAAGTCAAAAAAATGCCATAAAAATGTTTAGCTTTAAAACGTGGCGATCATGAACGGTGTTCCTCTGTTATCAGAAAACGTTTATGTAAGAGCAGAAAAAATGTGACATTTCATCGAAATCCGAGCCCTGGTTATTTACAACTTGATCAGTATGCAAACAGGAAATCTGATACCTTTACTTGCTAGTGGTGTCGTATAAAGCTGCAGCCGATTGTGTCGGTATAATTTATCTACTGCGGCGGTTTTTTCTTTAATCGTTGCAGCGACCGCAAATTTTATTAATTTTTTTTTATTTTATAATTTTTTATTGACAAATAAATTTTGAAATTTTGAATTTATTTTTTGACACGTCACGTCAAATAATTTTTCTTTAATCGTTGCAGCGACCGCAAATTTTATTAATTTTTTTTTATTTTATAATTTTTTATTGACAAATAAATTTTGGAATTTTGAATTTATTTTTTGACACGTCACACAGTGCTGTCACCCTATACAAATGAACGGCATTTTTACAGTTTTCGTCCGATCATTATGAAATTTACCATACTAATGTATTTTGTCAATCTATTTTCAAAAATGCAATTAGTTTTTATCTGCAACAAACCAAAAAAAAGTTATTTAAGTAAATAAAACAATGGAAGTTGGCAGCATAAAATGTTTGTGCATACTTGTAGGCTTTATGAAAAACTACGTACATTAGAATAAATAAATAATAAATAATTGAAAAAATAAATAATAAATAATTGAATAAATAAATCTTTGCACTTTCTTATTAACTGATAAACCGATTCACTTTTTGTAGTGCTAAGCGCTGAAAGCCAAAAATCAAAAATTTCTTTTAATTTTATGTTTATATTTGCACGCAACGACACACAATAAACAATTAACAGAAACGTCAAGCAAATTTAGTTGTAGCATGTAAAAGTATGCTACAAAAAAAAGCACAAATTCAAAAAATTTTTAAAAATATTGCATACCTTTAGAAATGTAAATGCCACAAAATCACTGATTTTTACGTAAAAATGGTATATTCAGATTGATATATAAAGCAAACGGGGAAAAACGGGGTTGTGAATTTTCTCTATCTTAAAATATCATGCCTGTTCTGTCTTTACGTTTTTGGGCAATGCCCGCAAGTCCCGTCTTTTTCTTTTCTGCTCTAAATAAATTTTGCATTTTCCGGTTTTTAATGTTTGAAAATTTTTTCATATAATTTCTAAAATAACTTTAATTCGGCTCAATAAATTTGCATAAAAAAAATATTAAAAATAAATTGGTATGTTGTATTCTGTTTGCTTTTTATTTTATAAGAATTGCTTCTGTGGTTTAGGAGCAGGAATTATTTCTAAAAAGTGCTGCGATTAGGAAATTTTCGTAATTGATTTTTTTTCGAAAAAAAGTTTGACTTTAACTAGTTGTAAAACTTACAAATCAAACTTGTTTTCAAAAATATTGAGAGGATTTCTTAGTTGGACTATTTGCAGTAGGATGGCATTAAAAAAAATTTAAATTTACACAAAAATTTTTTACGCAAATGCCTTCTATCGCAGCACTGTGCGTCACGTCAAATAATTTAAACCGGCGCTTAACTAGCTTTAAACCTGCTCTGAGGCAGTTTAAAATTTTAACTGGGAATAAAATTGTTTATAAATCTGAATTTCATGTTAAACTTCGGAATTGCCTTATTCCATGGTTTAACTTTTTTAATTATAAATACGGCTGTAAATATTGATCGTGTTTAACTATTTCATTTCTATAGACATATTTTTTGTCCCAATGAATGACTAGTCGGTTATAAAGACCGAGGTACCGCACGGTAGCAGTATCTCCGTTTTGCTGGACATCAACGAAGAGCCGCTAGAAGAACTTGAAAATAGGCTGCGATTTGGTGTAAGATACGCCAAGTAAAAATCTTCCGCCCTACAAGCACTGGTGGCGACACAGACGAGGTCGATGACGCATAAGCATTGGTGGGGACGATGCGGTTACTCTGATTAATGCTAAAGATCCTACAAATTAACCTGAGGCACTCGAAGTGCGCCTCGGATAATTTTACCACTTTTCTCAGAGAGGAAAATGTTGACATCGGTATAGTCCAGAAGCCGGGTACTTGGTTCGGCCATAAAAGGGCTTCACGATAAAAACTACAATCTTTTTTACAAACGAGTAAATGGTAAGCCTAGATCGTGTATTATTTTGAAAAAATGTATTAGAGCTTTTCTCTGTCCTAACCTCAGCACTCAGGATCTGACAGTTGTTAAGATCGAAAATTTGAAGGGGGAAGACCTCTACATCGCCTCAGCATACTGTGCTCACGATCGAGCCTCACCACCAGAGGAAGTTCAAAAGCTGGCTGCGCGTTCGTCAAACAAAACAAACTTACTTTTCGACTTTATAATAAACTTAAATATATCTATCTGTAACACCGGAAACACTCCCACATTTGTTTTGCCAAGTTCGCAAAATTTTACGGGATGGGAGGAAATCCTGGACGTTACTCTTTTATCGACACACACTGATATTAGGGTTGTAAATTGGAAAGTTCTAACCAAAAACTCATTCTCGGATCACAGGTGGATTCTCTTCTACTTAAAATTCAAGATAGAAGATCCTCCTCCTTCTACAAACATCAAAAATACAAATTGGTCAGTATTTGAGAGAATAGTCAAATCAAAGGTCAAAAAACTACCAAACACCATTATTAATACCGCTGACGATCTAGAGAGTAGTGTTAGCTCTTTAGAAAACGCCATGCAGTTGGCTTATAGAGCCTCATGTTCTATAACCCACAGCAGGAAAAAACTTTGCCCTTAGTGGAATAAAGACCTGAGTGACTTAAGAAAGTTCACGAGGAAAATCTTTAACCAATGCCACCAACTGAAAGTATGGCAGCCCTATAGGGACTGCCTAAAAAATACAAAAAAGCTATCAGGGAGGCTAAGAAGTAGTCGTGGGAAACTTTTTGCCAATCCATAGATAACATCAAGGATTCAGCCAAGCTTGGCAGAATCCTATCTAAAGAGCACTCTTGTCCATCCTTTGTCAAAAAAGCTGATGGATCGTGGACAGAATCTACGCAAGAAGCACTAGAGGTTTTAGTACAAACTCACTTTCCTGGCTGTGAGGACATACGAAATTTACCTGTTGGCACTCATCCCATTCAAAATCTCCTGCCAGCCAGTCTCAGCTCAATATTACCCAAGGACAGAATCCTTTGGTCTTTAAACAGCTCAAAGGCGTACGCAGGATTTCATCTAGGGAGGGGGGGGGGCAAACTCAAATTTTGCAAACCTTTTTTTTTTTTTTTGAGAAATTTCAATGTAAGAGATGTATATTTTTGTGCACTAAAATATTAAATAAAAGTTCATAATAACTTAAAAAGGTACTTAGATAACTTTCTAAATAAAAATTTGCTTAGGTATGTTATCTTTTAAATACATATCACATTTCTAAACTATTTTCAGGTCGCTGACTCCAAAAAACGCATTATTTTTTTTTCCGAGGAGCCGTTCTAGATATAATCGACACTTCAATTTTTGAGGTTATAGCTCTAATTTTATAAAAAAATATTTCGAGAAACCCAATTTTGATCGAATTTTTGTATACACTATTTTAAAGAAAAATTCTTACGCTTCTTTTAAACGTATCAATTACTAAAATCCTATTCAAATTGGCTAATTAAAGTTAAAAGTTAAAACTGAGCGAAAAGTTCATTTTCATAGCAATTTTTGACAATTTTGCAATATTTTTTATATTTTTATTTATAAGTGTATTCAATTTTAAATATTTTAAGCCCAAATTTACTTAAATCAGATCATGTTTTAAAAAGTTATTAAGGTTTCAGTGAAGTAAGACCATTTTGATTTTTTATAGGAAAACGGGGTCGATTTTTATGAAGCAAAAAAATTGTATAATGTTTAAAATGCTTAGAATTGTACAGAGTACACGTGAGAATTTTTTAGAGTTTTTGGAAATTTTATTTTTTTTTTCTTTGACCAATTTTTGAAAAGTTAAAAAAGGTCTGAAAAAATGTATGGAGTACTTTGATACTTTGAACGATTTTAAGCACTTTAAGCCTTATACATTTCATTCGCAAGAGCCTTCCTTTTGAGTAAACGAATGCTTTTCCGACCACGTAATTGAAAAACAAAAAAATCGACTTTTATAATCGGATGTTATCTATCCTACTGCACAAAAAATTTTGAATTTTTTAACGCAGCATTTTTTGCAAAAACATAATCTTTAGTTTTAAGCAGCTTTGGGTATCCCTTCTGAGAAGAAAAAAAGTTATGAGCAAAAAACATTTTTTTGTACCTGTTTATTTTTTCAATAAAAAAACGAATAGTCCTACTTCAGTGAAACCTTAATAACTTTCTAAAATATTATCCGATTTTACTTTCAAATTGTTTGCAATTAAATAAATAAATAGTAGGGGAAGACGGGGTAGATTCGTACACGGGGCACCTTCGTACAGTGGCTTTATTTCGAAAACTATAGAAGTTAGCACGTCCGCTTCTTCACATGCAATATTGGTGCTTTTGCAGCCATTTAGCTTGTGAAATGTGGCGGTGGTACGATTGTTGACTTGGCCGAAAAAAGACTTTGTGTGTTTTTCCAGTGCAAAAGTTATTTTCTTATCTGACTTTAACTTCGTTTAATGGTAATAACTTTATGCTAAAATTTTAAAATACTTCTGCTAGTTCAAAAACAGATATGCTATTTTACTGTGTGTTTACTAATTTTGCGATTTTGCTAATAGTTTTAATAGAAATAACAACAATCTATATTGATCAGTTTGGGGCACATTCGTGCTTATAGTTACGGGGTACATTCGTACACACAAATTTACCCCTATGAAGCGTAATTTCAATTTATTTAGTATAACAAAATTAAGAGCCGATGTATAATTACCAATTAATTCATGGAATTACTGAAACACGTCTAAAAGCAAACGCAATACTCCAAAGATAACCTTAATATACCGCTAGTCGACAGCTATGAAAGTCATTTCTCAATAGATGCAGTTAATTATGCTTGGGGCAACGGGATAGTTTATTCCTTACTCCTTTCACACTTTTCACACCGTCTCCAACCAATAGAGGCTTGATTGGGCCTTTTAATTGAAAACTGAGAGCTGCATTCAGCAAATGGAATATCAATAACCATGGAAAAGTTCCTACTATGTACAATATTTCAAGTCTGGATAAAGTTTTCAATCGTGTCATAGTAAAAATATTACAAGTGCATTTGAAATAACAAGAATATGGCCATTTAACAAACTTTTGTGCAGCGACGAAGATTTTGCATCTGTTGGGACTTACCAGTCAAGTTCTATGGCAGATCTGCATGCGAAAGATGTTCTATACTTTCATGAGGATACTCTTTCATTCGATCCACATACGATTTCATCGCCTTACTTGCTGCATCCACCGTTGCACGTATACCCCACGTTATGTACGAAAGTACCCCGCATATGGGGCACATTCGTACATTTTGAGTATCTTCAGAAAATCTGTCATTGCTCTTAAATGATAAATCGGACCGTCTTTAGCTTACACTACGTTAAAAGCTTAATATTGTACTTATTTTACTGCATACTAGTTATTTTGAAAAAGCTGGTAGCTTGCTTTATTTTTAGCCATAAAGTAGAAACTGTACGAATCTACCCCATCTTCCCTTATAGTAAAGATAAAAAAAGTGTATTTGTATAAACTATTGTCCAAAAAATCGTGTTTCATTACGCTTTAATATGAAAAGTTGTAAAAACTACTGTAAAAATGAATGAATATGATATATTTTTAACTCTTAAGCAAGAGATAAGGGGGGGGGGCAGCTGCCCTCCCTTGCGTACGCCCTTGAAACAGCTTCTCACCCTACAAATCACCTGGGCCAGTTGGCATTCTACCAATTATGTTGCAAAAACTACAAGATACAGTGAGTCCATTGCTCGCTAAAATTTTCAATGCTTGCATAACTCTTAACTAGGGGTCTGCACAAGACATCTTGAAATAAAGTGTACTTTTTTTTACACCCACATTTTACACTGAACTGATGCATTTGATCCAAAAAATTCAAGATTCAAATCATCGTGTACACTGATTTCATTTTGACACTATTTACATTGTCTTGTTTTATCAGTGTGAAAAATAAACTTGGTTCTAAAAAATACATCAGTGAACTCTATTTTATAAAAACAAATACTTTAGGTCACTGTAAAACGTGCGAGCAGAGAACCACAATAAAATTTATGATATGGTAACACTTGCAGAATTGTAGTAGCTTTCATACATTTTTGCGACAGAGAGAGAGAGAGAGAGTAAACAAAAAAGAGACACAAGAAGAGAGCGATAAACTACTCTTATCACACCATTAGCATTTAGTAGTGTACACTACTACTACAGTATGCAACTAAAATAACTGCAACAAATCAAACAAGACAAATTAGCACAGTATTTGTTTATTTTCTTTCAAATTCTAGTTCTGTCAAGACATTTACACACGACACTAAACTAGAGCATTTGATAAATAAAAAACGGGTACAAAATATAACGTATCTTGAAACGAAATGTCTTAAAACGCAAACAAGACGTCTTGTGCAGACCCCTACCCTTAACCACATCCCCTCTAGTTGGAGGAAAGTTAGGGTAATATTTATTCCAAAGATAGGCAGAAGTGGTCATGAATCAGTAAAAGATTTTATTTTAGACCAATAAGTCTGTCTTCCTTTGTTCTTAAAACACTAGAAAGAATACTAGATGTCTACATTAGGGAATGGCTGGTCAGCACAGCCTCTTTCACCTCACAGCATGCATACCTCAAGAGATGATCTACTGAAACAGCTCTTCATGAAGTCGTACGCACGACTGAGAGGTCCCTTTATTTCCGTCAATTTACGCTTGCAGCCTTTCTAGATATCGAAGGGGCTTTTAATAACGTTTGTATCGAAGCTATTAATTAAGGTCTTACCGGGCTTGGGGTAGAGGAGTGTCTTACCACTTGGATAGTATCCATGCTTGAAACAAGAATTGTTCAGGCTTGTATGGGTACAGCCAGGTGGTAAAATCAGTTAGCAGAGGAACACCTCAGGGTGGTGTCCTCTCACCTCTGCTCTGGATACTGGTTATAAACACTATCCTTAATCAGCTTAACAAAAATGGTGTTAAGGTAGTTGCGTATGCGGATGATGTGGCAATACTGTCATCAGGCCCCTTTCTAGGCGTGATTAGTAATATCATGGAAGGAGCTTTGACAAAGTTAAGCTCATGGGCCACAGCATGTGGCCTGGGAGTTAACCCTGCAAAAACTGAGCTTATGCTTTTTACCACAAAAGACAGCCAAGTATCTAGGAGTCATACTAGATCCAAAGCTAAACTGGAAAGAAAACATCGAACTGAGATGCAAGAAGGCCTGCGTAGCCTTCTACGCCTGCAAAAAAACTTTCAGTAAAAAATGGGGACTTCAACCAAAAATGGTACTTTGGATATACACAGCAGTAGTACGTCCAATCCTCACTTATGGCTCCCTAGTTTGGTGGCCGGCTACTAGCAAAGGCTATAATCAGGCAAAACTAGAGAGGGTGCAAAGGACCGCCTGTGTCGGTGTAACGGGGGCACTGAGATCATGCCCTACCTCAGCTCTAAGCGTCATTTTACACCTTTTGCCTCCTACTTCTTTTATTAAAGCTATTGCTTCAAGCAGCGCAGCTACTCAGGGAAACCGGCTCTTGGTGCCAAAGCCGTATGGTCACTCTGCCATCCTTGAAAATCCGCAGACTGAGCTTACCAGCTCAACAGACTGCACCTGTCCCATACTCAGTTTTGATAATAACTTTCGAGTATGGATTCCTGATAGAGCTCAGTGGGAAGATGGGAGTATCAACCTAAATTTTGAAACCGCCATATACACCGATGGCTCCAAGATAGAGTGTGGTGTTGGCGCGGAAATATTTTCAAAAGACCTGAAACTATCAATCATTTAGCTTGCCAGATTCAGCCAGCGTCTTTCAGCAGAAGCTTTTGCCATCCTCGAAGCCTGCAAATCATTAGAGAATATTAATGTCATTTCCATCAAAGCACTGAATTCAGCAATAATAAGGTCAAAATTGGTGGGGGACTGCAAAGAGGAGTTGGTCAGGTTCGGACGTCGGTTTGATCTTGCTCTCGTTTGGGTTCCAGGCCATAGGGACGTTCAGGGCAACAAAAAGGCTGACGAACTTGCAAGGCACGGTTCCTCCCTTAACGTCACCAGTGCGATGCGTGTACATGCCCCGCTAGGTATAGTAAAGAAGAGGATCTTCTTATTTTACTTAACCGAGGTGAACACTAATTGAAAAGTATTGACTAAATGTAGGATATCCAAGTCAATCTGGCCTTTATACAGCAGGTCAAAAACTACTTATTTACTAGCTAATAACCATATTGAACACTTTCTCTGTGACTGCCAGCTCTGGCTAGAGCTAGACTTAAATCACTAGGAAAGCCTTTCTTCAATACACTCAGCGAAATTGCCGATATTGAAATTGGCTCGCTGCTCAGTTACCTTAATAGGACTAACTGGATATAGATATAGTTAGTTAGGTGATTAAAATTTTTACATACACTCATACCAGTCTGTCGAGTCACTTTTGTGGTAATAAAATGGCACTTTTAGTGCTACTTAGTCTTGAGCTTGCATCGCTAAGCCGCCACTCTAACCTAACCTAACTATAGCCATATTTTTTTTTTTTTTGTATTTATGATTTTATATTCACTTACATTACACATAACATATGAGAAATATTTTAATTGAATTTTCTAATAAAACTTTTGCCGTGAGTTATATGTATGTAGGAAGGCGCATATATTTTTGCTTTTATTCTCATGAATGGTTTTTTATTCTAGAGAAGAATATTTTCATTTGTGGTTGCTTGTTTTGTCATTTTAAAATAAAAGAAGTTTAACCGGCTCGAACAAAATTGAATGGGGTAAAAATTTATAAACTAAATTTTATTTGTGGAACAATGAAAAAGAAAAAAATTTTATATACATACTTACTGCCTAAATTGGAGCGTCAGCGTTATTTTATTGTCAAAAATTTCTCATGTACATACAATTTTTATGGCGCATACCGAAATTGCCAACGCTCAACGTTCAGCTATTCGAATTTCCAATTTTGACAAAGCGTTATGGAGTGAAGTTAGCTGCAAAAAAGTAAAAAAAGAAACAACAAAAGATTTTGACAAACAATTCACTTCAACGCAACGCTCTTCATTTCGATATGGCGCTTGACGCTTTTGTGTAACGTTATATAACGCAATGCCTGCCGCTCCAATTCTGGTATGGCAGTTAGGTATTTATAATGTTTTCAGATGTTTCAAAATTTTGAAGAGCACAAAAAATTTGACAACTTCGCAGTTGTCTTTTAAACAAAAAAAACTGTAAATTTTAAAGTATTCGCGGAATTTATTATATACATATGTGCAAACATAATTTCACCTAAGTATTTGCGGTCCAATTGCCAAATTATACCTCTTTCCGTACTAATTAATTCATAAAAGAATGCACATAGCATTATGTCCCGAACATAAGATCGCCAATGGTATTTCATATGGGTATATCCATAGTAACGTAATTCACAATTCGTACGACAAGGCATTAAAAAAAGAAATGAAAAGGATTTAAAGGTATAAACAAAAATATGCGATGACGTTACACTACAAAAAACGGAAGAGGATTTTGACTTGGATTACAAAATTGCAAAACTTTGCGATTTGCGCAAGGGTTTTTGAATAATTTTTTTTTTTTTTTTTTTTGTAGGATTTGAAATAATTCAAGTTTATTTTCCAAGTAATTAAATTTAAAAATCTTTTCTGATTTTAATAAAACTAAAAAGTACTTAATAAAAATTAGTTTTAGTGAATGACGTAACACTTATGATGTAACTAACTCACTTAAATTTCTCACTTAAATTTCCATTGAAATTGTTTTTAAAAAAAAAAAAAAAAATTAACGCAAATTGAACATCAATTTTAACTATTATATATTAGAGTGATGTAGACAGACGTAGGCCACAGGTTGGAGTGGGTCACCCAAGTAATTTTAAGGTTAGTGACATCTATGTCAAACCTCGCACATTAATTATCGTATTTTGACGCGGGGTCACTTTTTATAAGGATTTGGGGTTATAAATCTGCTTTCGCACTGTCCAGAGAAACGTGCTGTAGATTTGTCGCGAAAGTTTTTACCCTCGTACCCTTTCATACGATTTGTGATCGAATTTTTACAAGAAATACTCAGGTTAATATGCAATATGTTAGTTAAACATGTTATCTTTGGAATGCAAAGTGATTTTTGCCCATTATTCACGTTGTGTTTTTGTGGAATGCATATAATCACGGTTTGAGTTAAGGTTTAAACTGATTCTTTATTATTTCAATTTTAGTTTTACAGTTGAAAAAATATGAAAAATATATGAATTATATTATTTACATTTTATGCCATTTCAGCAAGTCTGCAGGGCAGCGGATTCTTATGAATCGGCTGGACTGTGGATTCTTAGAACGAAAATAAATAGTATGTTGGCTGCACCACATGTACGTTTGTATGTACGTACATATGTAGCAGTAACAGTACCAAGACGTGCAGATCATATAGACTATAATGTATGGTAACATAATAACATGCATGTGGATCGCTAGCCACATATGAATGATTGTACAGTGGGATGATGTGACATGATTATCTGACACCTCCACCGTAAGATTTTTGCAGTCCCTGCAAATTTACTGAAATTTACATTTTATAAAATCAATCTTTATTATATATTTTTTCAAAATCCTTAATTAAGTTTTTAAATATTTGTTATATTATTTATTGATTATATATTTTTATCTAAAATAAAAAAATTTTTTTTTTTTGAAACATAAGTGGACTTATTTCATTTAATGGCAAATGGATTGTTTTCATTTATTTTTGTTGGATTTACGGTATTTATTTTAATTTTATTGACACTTTTATTAGCTCCTTTATTTTTACATAAGTATACTATGAAAATAATTATCAACATTATTAAAATCAAAGAAGTTGATGAAATCAAAGTTGCTTTAACCTGATGTTTAAAACTGATATGTTCTATCAATTCTCTATTTTCCATAATTTTTCCGTGGATGTTTTCAAGTGTTAAATTATTTTTAATTTCAGATATCTTGTCACTTTTCTCAAATATCTCGATGATATTTACAAAAATATTTTCCTCGTTTAAAAATTCAAATTGATTTATTTTAATCTTGCATAAGTGAAATGTTATAAGAGCATTTCCTTCCATTGATACGAAATCAAAATTACAATTGTGCAATATATCAGTTTTACGAAAATTTTTTATTACTAACATATTATTCTCCAATTGCTCTATTTCTTCATTGGAATTTATCTTATATGAGCAAGTGTTATTATTTTTAAAAAGTTCGCGAATACATTGATTTTTTGGGAATTTTAGGTTTTTCTCTTTTATCACGCTACTAGTATCTTCAAAGATATTTTCTTGATGGAAAATAACTTTGGTAATAGGTATGTCTAATTCTTCATTATTTTTGTTTGGTATGGGTATAATCACGCCCTTAAAGAATTCTTTATTTGAGAATTTTGGAATATTGAGCACAAAAATGATTAGTTCTTCCGTGTACATAACATTGGTTTTCATATATGTCATTTTGTTGATTGAAATGTTGTATTGCTTTATTTCCTCATTTGACAAGAAGTTGTGAAAGTATAATATCTGAGAGTTTTTCGAGTTGTTTATTTAGGTTTTGTAAAGTGATATAAATTTGGAAGGCCTGATCGTTATTGTTCATAGTAGAAATCATTTCGTTAGTTTTTCCTTGAACATCGTAAATATTTTTTGAAATGAGTTCCTGTTGTTTATTTATATGTCTTCCTATGTTTTTTATATTTTCGATAAGGTTGTTATTTATAAAAACTTGTTTATTAACTTCGTCTATGGAGTTTTTCATATTGTCATCAAGATTATTTAGGTGGTCATAAATTTCTTGTGCGTCCTCGTCATCCATTGTTCCTATCAAAAATTTATATGCCCTACCTACAAAATTAAACAGTCCTCGTTTTTTCCTGTTAGTTATAGGCTTGAGTGTTTGTAAATTGTACTTTAAAGATTTTAGTTCTGATTCCGCAAGTTGGAATAAAAAGTCGTCTTGCGGGAGGTTTAACAACTTTGTCTTGTTTTCAAGTTTTTGCAAGATTTCGTTATATTGAGTTAAGTTAACTATATGTAATATTTTTATATAAGAATCTAGAATGATTTTCCTTTCCAATTTAACCATTGTAAATCCGTCATTGTTGTTTAGTTGTTTAATTTTTATTGATGGTCGATACTGGATAGTGGTATTAGTATCCTCTTGAGGTATTGAGTAGGTCGCATGAAAGTTTATTATTAACAACGCAAGTGATATCTGCAACGATACATTTTAATTATTTCGTTAGTAGGTGATCGTATAGTTGGTCTTATTAAATAGACATTTTTAATCTTGATATTTATATTTCCTTTTGACTTGATTTTTCTAATACCTTCTTTGTTTATTATTGCTATTTGTCATTATGTAATTGTTTTCTCGGGTATGGTTTACTAATTTTTTATATTTTGGTTGTGACTTGCTTACGCGATAATTTTTTACAATGTTTTCGGTCATTTGTCTAGTGTTATCTTTTATTTTGTTGTTAATTTGGTTTATCTTCCTAGTTTTGTTTTCTTCCATTATTTTTGAGAATTCATTTATTTCTTCTGTCGTTATTAAATTATTTATGAAATCTATTGGCTTTTTCTTAGTTGTAGAGTGAATTGTTGTATTATTTATTTATTTATTTATTTATTTAAGTTTCATTTACTGAGCTGAATGCCCTTATAAATTACAATAATGATTTTTTTATAATACAATTGAAAAATATAAACATTAAAACAAATGAGAGAGACTAAAAATTATAATTTCGTATAAAAACAGCTCACAAATAAGAGCCAGGTAACAGCCGGCTGGATCCGAAAGTAGTGGTTACAAACAAGGTGGTTCAAATAGTACCGGAACAAAGCATTATTGAAACATGCAATTTGAAAGAATACTGCAAGAGTTTTCTTAAATCGCTTTTCTGAACTCTTTGCCCAGGGGCTATGGCACGGCAGAGAATGGTGCTCAAGAACCACCCTAGCGCTAGATGGACGCTATACATTGCAACCACTATCTCGACGAAAAGCGCTGGAAGGAGCGGTATGGCCACAGCGTTAGATGAAACGCTTTGTGGAAGCTGGTATGATGAAAGTAGTGGTTACAAAAAAAAGAAAGTGGTTCAAATAGTACCGGAACAAAGCATTATTGAAATATGCAATTTGAAAGAATACTCGCAAGAGTTTTCTTAAATTGCTTTTCTGAACTCTTTGCCCAGGAGCTATGGCACGGCAGAGAATGGTGCTCAAGAACCACCATAGCGCTAGATGGACGCTATACATTGCAACCACTATCTCGACGAAAAGCGCTGGAAGGAGCGGTATGGCCACAGCGTTAGATGAAACGCTTTGTGGAAGCTGGTACGATGAATTGCCATCTAAATGAAATTAGTGGATGATGTAAGGATGCATGTCATAATAATCGTTGTATTTCTTGTCGGCTGAAAATGATACCGCAGCTAAGCGATGTAAAGAGTTGGCACAGTTATGGACTGTGGATGCTGAAATTCAAAAGAACGCGTGCACAATGGACGCTTAGTTCTTAAAGAAAATAGCAAAGTAGCACTCTGTGACAAGCCGCTGCAATCTTACAGAATGATGTTTTCCAAGTAATCTATAATTTTTTTATTAATTTGATGAAAGGATTCATTAAAATCAATTACATTAAAAACCATGTTAAAATCACTACAAGAGCGTCGAAGTGGCTCTTGAAGCATGTAGTTAGTTCTATGATGACGCAGATGGAAAAATTCAAAATTTCTAGTTGGGCGATAAGGTACATTAAAGGTAACCATGCTTAATAAGTATTCACTAATAATATCGCCTTTTATAAGCTTAAGTAAAAAACATATGTTAAGCATGGTTCTCCGATTTTTTAGAGTAGGTAGATTAATTAGCTTCAACCGATGTCTATAAGGGGGCAAATTGATGCTAGGATCCCATGGAAGATTTCTTAAAGCAAATAAAAGAAACTGTTTTTGAACTGATTCAATAGAATTGATATGGCATTCATAATGAGGACTCCAAACAACAGAACCATACTCTAAAATGGGTCGTACGAGCGAGGTGAATAATAACTTTGTTACGTAAGGATCAGAAAATTCTTTAGACCAACGTTTCATGAAACCGAGAACACTATTAGCTTTGCTCACAATTTTGGAGATATGTAGATTAAAACTTAGTTTGGAATCCATGGTTACTCCTAGGTCTTCAAAGGATATAAGACGTTCCAGAATGCAATCAACAACTTTGTAGTTGTAAAGAATTAAAGGCCTGCGTGAAAATGACATTAATTTGCATTTATTTAAATTTAAGGTCATGCAATTAATTTTACACCAAGCTGTAAAATTATCAATATCATGTTGTAGGCAGAAAGAGTCAAATGCATTTTTGATAGGCTTAAAAAGTTTGACGTCGTCGGCATACATTAGCACGTAACTAGTATTTATGACGGATGGCATATCATTCATAAACAAAATAAATAATAATGGACCAATATGACTGCCCTGGGGAACTCCAGATGTAACGGGATATTCATTTGATTTTATTCCCTTAAATAAGACACACTGAGTTCTGTTGCGTAAATAAGAACGAATCCATTCAAGCAAAAGACTTGGAAAACCAATCAAGGAGAGTTTTAAAAGCAACAAATCATGATTAACAACATCGAAAGCTTTACTGAAATCGGTGTAAATAACATCAGTCTGATAGCCCTTATCAAAATTATTGATTGTGCAAGTAGAGAACTCCATCAAATTTGTTACAGTTGATCTACCTTGCAAAAAGCCATGCTGGTGAGGAGAAATGTAAGGATTAGAATTATGAGCAATTTGCAAAGTTAAAATGTGCTCGAAAAGTTTAGGCAGTGCGCTTAATTTAGCAATCCCCCTATAATTAGATATCATAGATCTGCTACCAGATTTATGTAAAGGAATTATAAAAGATGCTTTCCACACTTCAGGGAAAATGCTTTATGAATTTTTTCGTTCAAATCATCAGTGTTACTTTGATCAGCATGGAAAATTCGTAAGTGTTCGTTTAACGTTTGACGCAGGCGTTCAACGTCTGAGTTGCCTGTCTTATTGTATGGGGTTGTAAAATGAACAACTATTCCATTGTCCTTAAAAAATTCTTTTATTGCTGTTGTATCCAGTTCGTTGTCTGTTATAATGTTTTGTGGTTTCCCTAAGTATTGTATTCTGAGTTTAATTGCTTGAATTATAGAGATCCAAGTTCTATCTGCCAGTTTATGTACTGTAGCGTATTTTGTAAGTTTATCTATAGTAGTGAGATACATTGTATTTCTCAATGGATACCAAATGTCGATATGAACTATTTCATTATGTTTCTTTGGAGTTTCTGTAATATTAAGGTTATGTTTTATAGGATTTCTATCGAATTTTGCTACGTTGCAAATTTCGCAATTATTAATAAATTTATGTACCTGTTCCTGTAATTTCGGATAATAGATTGACGTTTTTAATTCTTCTAATGTTTCATTTATACCTCTATGATTGTTTTTAAGGTGATTCTCTTTTATTTTTTGTAACAAGGTTTCTCTATCTGTTACGTCTTCGAGGAGTAGGTTTGATTTTACTATTTTCAAATTCTTATTTCTTGCAAAGTATTTAGTGTAAAGATCTTGAAATTTCATAAACAATTCTAAGTTTGGAATAAAAATAGATACTAAACCTTTAGATGGTAGAATGTCTTGCATTACTTCCAAAAGATTATTTTCAGGCGTTATATTTATTATGTTCCTAATTTTATTTTTATATAGAATTAACTTTTTATTTGAGGCTTTTTGAGAGTAATCGATTATTATTTGTAATTTAAATAGATTTAATGGCTTTTCTGATATTCTAATGAGATTTGTGTCATCGCTTTCTGCGCTATGCATAGTCTCATCATCGCTTTCGTTTTCATAAATTCTTCTCAATTCTTCTAAAATTTCCTCCGTTGTCATGGGAACTTTGATATGTTCATTCATGTTGACTTCCTTTATAGTTTCATTTGCTATGGCTGGGCTTATTCTGCTAAGTCCGTCTGCTACAACATTCTCCTGTCCTTTAATATGAATAATGTCGAAATCAAACTCGTTAAGTTTGATTTTCCAACGTTGCAGTTTGCTATTTGGTTCTTTCAAATTGTTTAACCATACTAGCGGTTTGTGATCTGTTTTAACTGTAAATTTACGTCCGAAAATGTAAGGCCTAAAATATTTTGTAGCCCATACTATCGCTAATAACTCCTTTTCAATGGTAGAGTAATTCTTTTCATGTTGGTTTAAAGTTCGACTAGCATACGCTATTACTCTATTTTGTTGCATTAGGACGGCTCCTAAAGCAAAATTACTAGCGTCTGTAACCAAAACAAATTCTTTTGTAAAATCAGGGTGAACTAGAATAGGATCGTTTTGAAGGAGTGTTTTTAATTTTTGAAAAGCTTCTATATAATCTTTATCTCTAGTGTTTACCTTATTATCTTTCTTCAGAAATTTTGTAAGATGGTACGCTATCTTCGAGTAGTCTTTGATAAATCGTCTATAGTATCCCGTGATACCCAGAAACGATTTTATTTCTTTTTGGTTTTTCGGTAAAGGAATTTTCTGAATAGCTTCTACTTTATTTGGATTTGTTTTTATACCATCGCTTGTGATTACATGACCTAAGAAATCTGTTTCTTTAGCCATAAATTTACACTTTTGCAATTGTATTTTTAAGTTCGCGTTATTAAGGCATTTGAAGACTTTATCGAGAGAATCAAGGTGTTCTTCGATACTTGTTGAAAATACTAGTATATCGTCTAGATACACTAAACAGATTTTTCCGATGAAATCTTTTAATACAGTATTCATGAGTCTTTGGAATGTCGCATTCTTTAGACCGAATGGCATTCTTAAAAACTCATAATGTCCATGTGTGGTTGAAAATGCTGTCTTATGCACATCTTTCGGGTCCATCTCGATTTGGTGGAATCCTTTCGCTAAATCTAGCGTCGTGAAGTATTGACACTTGCCTAATTTGTCGAAAATATCCTCTATGTTGGGAATAGGAAATCTGTCTTCTACAGTGTTATCATTTAATTTCCTATAGTCCACTACGACCCTCCATTTTTGTTTACCTGAATTGTCCGTTTTCTTAGGAACAACCCAGATTGGGCTATTGTAAGGACTGTTTGATTCCCGAATAATTCTTTGTCTTAGCATTTCATTTATTTGTTGGTTAACCTCTTCCTTATGGATATCCGGGTACCTATAAGACTTGCTATGGATTGGGACATCATTTTATGTTTCGATTTTATGTTTAACGTTATTAGTGAATGTAAGGTTGTCATTTTCATCATAAAATATCTTAGCATATTTTTTTTTGGATTTTTATTAGTTGGCTCTTCTCAAAATGGTTTAAGTTATTTGTGTCATTATTTATTTCCGTAGTTTGACAATTAAGTATTTCAAAGTTTTCTACGTTATGCAATTGTTCGTAATATTCTTCTTCTTCTTTGCAAAGAAAAAATGGTATTTCGGCATGTTGTGTTATTAGTTTCCTATTAGGGTAGTCTATCTTACAACTTATTTCATCTAAAATATTATTACCTATAAGGCCGTGAAATTTTTCATGAAAATCAAATTCTAAAAGTTTGAACTTTTTATTGGGGTTAAATGAACCAAATTCTTTAAATAAGGGGATTGTATACATGTAATTGCTTTTATAGATTGTATCAAAAGTTTTAATTTCCGCATCAACTTTTGTTCTCCATTTAGGATCACAAACACCCGGTTTTATGATACTAAACTCCGCGCCTGTGTCTATAATTAAGTAAAATGAGTCATTTCCTCTTACTAGTTTTATGTAAGGAAGTTTTTTGAGACTCCCTCTAAAAAATTTGAGTTTAAATTATTAACTTCCATAGGTTCATCTCTGTTAGTCTGTCTGGATTGTTTACTTTGATTATTATTAGTACGTCTCGTATTTTGCGAGGTGTTTTCGTTTCGATTGTAGTTATTGTTATATTGTTTATAATTAGTGCTATTGCTATCATAGCGTTGTTGCCTATCAGGGTTTCTTGCTTGTTGTTGGTTATTATCTCGATTATTCTGGTTAGATGGATTATAGTTTCCATTATGTCTTTTATAATAATTGTTTTCACTTTGATTGCTTTGTTTATTATGGTTATAATTTGGATTTCTATTATTGTAACGGTTGTTGTAATTGTCGCTAAAATTTGTACGTGTGTGTTGTGTAGTTGTTGGTCTGTATTGGGGTGGTCCATATTGGGTGTATCCCTGATGTCTAGCTTCCGTTATTATTTTAAAAGCTTCTGTCAACGTATTAGGGTTTCTGGTAATAATCATTGTCTTTGTTGGTTCTGGTAGGTGGTTGCGGAAAACTTGTAGTGTTATCCTGTTAATTTCCTCAATTGAGTAATCTTCCTCATTGTGCGTCATCTTTCTATTTATTATTTTATTTGCAAGTTTTTGAATTAAATAGAAGTAATTTTCAATAGTACCGTTTAATGTTGTCGTTTTCAACCTGTCCATTAATTCTATAACGGTTTGCTTTTCACCGAAGTTTTTCTTTAAAGTGTCTTTTACTTGTACCCAAGTTTCTGTCTGTTCCCTATGCAAAGCTTCTGCACACTTTCCTGTACATTTATTCCTAATAAACCCAAACAAAATGCGTTTACACTCTGCGTCAAAATGGTCAAATGCTGGCAAAATATTTTCTATTTGCTGAATGAAATCAGGTAGTGAGTTTGAATTTGTTCCATCAAATTCTTTAACGTGACCAATACAATTGATCAATAGGTTCATCTGTTGTATAGTGTTAGCGTCCATTATGCAATACGTTAAAATAGATGGATAAAAAAAAGAGAAAAGAAAAAGATTTGGACAACTAGGGTAATTAAAAAAAATATTTAATAGAGCACTCAATAATTGGAGAGACTTGATGGCACAATATGTGAATTTGTTTTACTTTAAACGAGTTTTGATAGAACACTTAATAAACAATAATAAAATATAAATCAACTTACTACTACATTTACAAACATATTCAATCTTGTCTTTCTTGTTGTCTTTGTTGCGTTTAATCAAACTGAAGAAAACTTGTTGTAATAGAAGTTCACGCAATTGCTAATCGATGAGTTAGGTGTTGGTATAATCCCTTGCCTTTCTGCTTCTTTGTTGCTTACTGTTTGGATGCTGACCCTGTTCCTATCGTACAGGGGTGCTGGGTTTCCCGGAGTGAAACCTTTTCTCTATGGTTCAGTTGCTACTTTGGTCAATATTCCGATAACGGATTTTCTTCCATAAGTTTAATGCATTTTTACTTTTGTCTATTTATTTTATTACTTTTATTGAATTCCACTGTTGACCTCATCAAGTTGGAAATGGGAGATGATGGGTGCGGCAGTACAGACACTTTACTATTGAAGGTTCTCGGCTGACCAGTTGCAACTTCGCACTTTGTAACAATTTGTGAATAATTTTTTCACTTTCTCACCAAATTTTTCAATTTATTGATTTTCCACAATCATTTACAGTCACTAGAGCATTTGTTAAAGTTTTAATTTAACTCTTGGTTTAATCACAATTAGATATTTGTAGTTTTTTATTGAATTTCCACTTTTCCCAGTCACTTGGCTTCGCTTGTTTCCCGACTGCGCTAATCACGGTTTGAGTTAAGGTTTAAACTGATTCTTTATTATTTCAATTTTAGTTTTACAGTTGAAAAAATATGAAAAATATATGAATTATATTATTTACATTTTATGCCATTTCAGCAAGTCTGCAGGGCAGCGGATTCTTATGAATCGGCTGGACTGTGGATTCTTAGAACGAAAATAAATAGTATGTTGGCTGCACCACATGTACGTTTGTATGTACGTACATATGTAGCAGTAACAGTACCAAGACGTGCAGATCATATAGACTATAATGTATGGTAACATAATAACATGCATGTGGATCGCTAGCCACATATGAATGATTGTACAGTGGGATGATGTGACATGATTATGTGACAATATGCAAAAAAAGGGGCTTGTAGGTAGAAGTGGGCCACTATTTGTGGACAGACATGGGCCACTTGAGTAATGCCGTTCTTTGTATAGTAAATTGTTTTTATTTATTATGCAAATGTCTTATTTACTCATTTTTATCATTTTAGCCATTATGCCTCCAAAAAAAAAGAAGGAAACCACCAAAAAAGTGGTAAATTTTGAAAAATCGCAGATACCAACAAAAGATTCAAAAGAAGTCAATTGTTCACAGCCAGCTGTGAAAAAAGGCAAAAACAGAAAGTCCTCGGTTTCTTCAGATGAAGACATTGATTTTTGTATGATTTGCACTAAATTGATGCCGACAAAGCTCACAAAAAACAAAAAATTCCATCTAGTGCGACATCTGCAACCGACCGTTCCATTTACAGTGCGTCGATATGACCAACCGCACCGACTTCAAGTGCGTCAATTGCGAGTAGGATCTGTGCTTTATCACTGCGAAATGTTTTTTTCACAACAACTTTGTAATTTCTACTTCATCACTATTTTTTCCAGACATTAAATAAACATTATTAAAGTCCATGTTTTTTATAATTTTTGGCCCTCATTTCGTGTCAAGTATTTTAAATTTTGCAAATTTGACAACAGATTTGTGATCAGCGCTTCTAAAAACCCCTAGAAGAAGAATTTAAAACAGATGGCAGCATTTTTCAGATAAAAATTTTTGTGGCCCACTTCTCCCTACAATTTCGGAAAACTCGGAAAATAAACTTTTCTTTTACATAAAAAAGGAAAATTCTTTACAACTGAATTTAAGAAATCTGCTATGATGGAAAGTCGCGTCTTGGGATACTCTTGCGATTAAAAAAAAAAAAATTTAATTTTTCACCATTTACAAACGAAAATAAAAACATGGCCCACTTCTGTCTACATCACTCTACTTATATCTAGCCAAACTTGAAAAATCTATAGCTACGAAAATGCAGTTTCTAATCTGTTTTAAATATTGTAGAGCTGGGAGCCATTGGAAATTATTAAATGTTCTACCCATATTCATTTCTGGTGCGTTCTTTTGTATTTCTTTAAGCTAAAGTAAAAGCCCTCATTTAAACTCGTTTTTGTTTAATATACACACTAGAGAGGATCAATTTTTTTCCACTTGCTTTTAATCAGTTTCGGATTCTACGTTTAATTTTACGTTAAAAACTCCTGGGGACCATATATCTGCAGTGAATTTCGAGTCGGCCAAAAATCGTTTGAAGTTTTGAGTTTTTTTTCGCTGTTGCGAGATTGCCATTGAAAATTTATAACTTCCGAACAACTTGTTGTATTGCTATGGCACCGTTGGAAAGGTGTTGTTGCGTAGTATCAATGTCTTGGATAATTTTTTGGAAAAAGTCACATAATAGCTTTATGCAAAATGTATCAGAAATTTCTTATGTTTCTTATAGTGCATAAAAATATCATTCTAACGAGTGTCTATTCATCCAGATACGGCTAGTCATTTCAAATTTATGATCTTTTGAATGAAGGCAGATAAAAACTTCTTACAAAGTATATTACAATTCAAATCTTCGTAGAAAAAAAACCTTCTCCGAACTGTTGGGTGAAAAAGCATTTAAGACAAACTTAATCAAAGAATGAGTTCTAGTGTAGCACTTTCAATTACCATTAATTAGTAGAAAAAAACTGTTAAAGGATTTTTTGAAGTTGAGTCGTCAAGCGGTGTTATAGCAGTTCGAAGTTCGAAAAATCAAGTATTTTAGAGAAAACGTATTTTTGGGTAAAAAATTTAAATTTTTGTATGAAATCATAATTTCTCTTTTATGTTTGGAAGAACATTGCTTGAGCATGCTCCAATGATTATTTTCTTGTCGAACATTATGGCATATCTTGTAGTTTTGGACAAAATTACAGAAAGCTGTGAAAAAAGACAAAACACCATCAATTGATAAGTAAAAAAAACTGCTAAAAGATTTTTCGAATTTGGGTAATTAAGCGGCGCTATAGCAGTTCGAAAAGTCGAGTATTATAGAAAAAACGTATTTTTGGGTAAAAAATTTTAATTTTTAAATAAAAAACCGTTACGTAATTTCCTGTCTCTTATGGCGATAATTTCAGTCTCATACAGTTTTCTGAGTTCTATCAATGGATTGTGTAGCAATCAAAAACACACACTTTATTTAATTATAAAATGGTTTATTTAAATTACAAATGTTTATTTTAACACGGTACAATTGTTTAGTTTACTGTTTATTTACATTCAAACTCTAATATTACAATTAGCACTTTATTTACTTTCACTGGCACTGTGTGTACAACCTTTTCACTCTATTGAAATCAATTGACTTGCAGCACTCATGATCAGAATTGCAATAACGAAACATCTGGCAACATCTCGTTGACTCACAAAAAATTTCCTCGGCTAATAATTTCTTCTTCTAGTGCACTGAATATTGCAAACAGTACAAGGTATCGGGAAGGACTACCATGAACTCGAAGTCCTTTTTGTAATCCTTAGCGAAATCCACCAGCACGTTCCCGGAGGCCGACACAAAATCCCGTGCGAGAGACTGATGTACTTTTTAATTTAAGATTTATTTTCTTGCAATTAACCGCGAACGGTAAAAAGGTCCATTTTTTTTTTAATACAGAAAATTTTACTGTAATATCGCGTGAGTGATTTTTGATTAAAAAAGTTTTTTTTTTTTTTTTTTTAATTACCAACGAACGGTAAAATTGACCATTTTATTTTAATGCAAAAAATTATATGAAATCTCGCGTGACATATAATCAACCGATATAACTGTTTATATACAAAAAAAAAAATGTATGTACATGTATTAAACAAAATGAAGACGTTTATAAGGTTAGAAACCAAAAAAAAAAAAAAAAAAACACGCGATGTTTTGAAGTATAACACCTAACAAAATGTTCATTTATCACGTTTGCAAATTTTCAAAATAATTAACCGCGTCATTAAAAGGTCTTTTTCATCTCAAACGCTTCGAATAAAAATATAAATGTCACAGAATCACTACCAACTCAATTGGTATCACACTACAACTAAACTAAAATTAATTTGTATAAAATTAAAAAGTTCCTAAGCAAAATAACATAGTTTTTATTTTTTTAAAATGTCTAATGAATTTAAGTTTCATTTAATTAATATATTCATCACATATAAATTAACTTGTAGAATACCCGTGCTTCGGCTTACGCGGTCAGCCGAAGAATCCTAATAATTTCTTGATAGTAAGCATCATTGTTTTTATTGACATCTCGAACTGTCAGGTACTTTTGCGAAGTTCCTTTCCATTTATTTGCGCAAAAGGATTTTTCGACACACCGGCCTTCGGATTGAGACTATCAATGCGTATTTTCGCTGTCGTCTGTCTACCCTTTAAGGCAGCTTCACATCATTTGGTATGTCAAAGTACAGGAAACGATCCATACTTCTTTCAGTCTTCCGAATTGGCCCACTCCCTTCACCAGAGAAGCAACACTAGACCATTACACTCCATCCTCCGTGCTGTGCAGGGTCTTTGCGAAACTTTGGATTCAATCTTTCTCTTTTTGGTCTGCGCACTCACAATAATTCATTCCATTGAGGACCTGTAATGTACGTATTGAAAAATTTGATTAAAACGCAAAACAAAACATTTTTATACAGTACAACATCAGATTTGTGAAGTTGAAGAAGTCGGGTTGGGAGCCGTTTAAGCCGCTAGCTATCAGCCGTTGGGGGGGTACGTGACAACTTCAACCTAACCGTGCGTACAAAGTTTTTTGTTGTAGACTCCCTAAGCTACCATTACTTTATAAGGCCTGCAATGATCATTTACAAGAACAAAAATCCCTTAAATGATCAGAAAAAATTAGAGAAACCAAAATTGTGGGTATCAACCATTGTCATGTGATCTTCAAGGTGTATTCGAAGATCTGTGCTCTTACCCGCCCTACCTATGGTCTTACAGTACACAAGATTTTAATTAAGTAAGACCCCAAAAGCAACTTAACCCGTATCCTTCACATTACCCTAGGAAAAACTATTTTTAATTTATTTCAGCATCTTAAACCTATTTTATTTCAAAAGAAAAATTCTATTGAACTCATGTTAAATTTAATAATAATTATTCATCAAATGAATTTACATTATTTCACGGATTCTACGTTAAAAAAATATAAGAAAAAATCAAAATTGTCATTAAGACGAAGTTCAAAAAAAAAAAAATGTTTTTTTTTTTTCAATTAATATGGTATACGAAAAAGGCTTGTGCAACTTAATAGATTATCTACACATGTAAAAAAAATAGTACTACATACTAATCAAAAAATATGTTTTCAAAAAACATTTTCAAAATAAACCTTTTAGAAACAACCAGTCAAAATAAACCGGCTATAATTATTTGATATAAGGTTATATTATCTTAAAGAATAAAATTTTATCGAAAAATAAATGTCGAAGTAATGATTAAATGAAGTATATGAAAATGTAAAAAATTATGTTACAAATCCCACAACAGCAGCAAACATGCAAACAGCGAACGACAAAGTCTCCAAAAATTCTGCAAACAGAAGAACTAACAATTCTCCACTCTTTTAATTATCATATATGCGAGCAAGAGACTGAACTTGTCGACTTGTTACATGCTTGTTGTTGCTTTATTTTTCTTTTCTTTAAATTTATATCTTTTGTTTTGATTCTATTTTTACATTTCCAATAAATTCACTGTTTTTTAAATTTGTTTTAATTATGTAAAATTAATAACTCACAATATTTGTTTTTGCTGCAACCATCCATCGCTGAAGGCCTTCGGTGATTTAGACGATGCTTCTTCTTGATCTTGATTTTAATTTAAAATTTGGAGATATATACTAAATAATGCATGTTAGTGTGCGTAAATGCACCCCTAATTAATATAATTCACTGGTTGGACTATTTGATTAGCTTTAACCCTTTGTAACCAAATTATTAATAATCTTAAATTTAAATTTTTTTTTATAGAAGTAAGCAGCACTAATTTTATGAAGATTTTATGTACTTTTAGTAACGCGCAATAATCTCTTTTAAAGTAATTTTAAGTTATATGAAATTCTTCCACTTGTAAGCAATATTAAACTAATATTTTAACATATATATAAGTATATAAGTATATATATAAGTATATATATATATATATACAAGTATACTAACTGTACTGAACTTATTTTTTTCACTCTTTAACTTATTTTTAAGCCCTTTTAAATTATTTAAATTATTATTTTAGAATTTTAAAACTAATTTAAAGTTAAAGTTTTTAGATTTTTTGTGTGGTTTTTAATCACTTTTAGAAATACTTTTACCACTAAGATTATTTTTTGAGAAATTAAGAAATATGTTATTTCTGGCAACATGTATATATGTAAACTTCTGTATACACAAATTCGCAAAGTTTTTCGTCGCGTCTTCTTTTGTGATTATGAACTCCGCGCACAGGCTAAAGTTTGACTGACAACAGCGTGGTATCAATGATGGTCAGTTGTTTTTTTTTTGACACCAGGGGGTCGATTCTGGTTCAGTGAAACTGTGAATTGTAAAAAAAATTATCACTTTCATTTTCACCGAATCTTTTCACTTCACTTCATCGATTGAAGCGATTCTGTTTTACAAAGTGAAAAAAGAGAGTTGAATAAAATTTTCAATGTGGTGTGTGAAAAATAACTGACATTATCTAGCTGACAAATAGTTTGATTTAAAATACAAATTTTATACACATACGTAATGAGATTCTGTAGCTGATGTGATAGAGGATTTGCTATTTTAATATTTCGGAGCATTGTGTTAGGAGTTCAATCCCAATGGGGGACAGTTATTTTTTTTTTTTTAATAATTAACGCTTACCTCTTTTTAGTTAAGCAGAGGTAAGCGCTTACTCCCTAGGACATACAACGAAACGATGCTTCTTATGGAACATAAGTGCTTGGTACTGACATATACATAAATGCCAATGAAAAGCTTTTCCCCTTGGTCGAAATTTATTAGGTGGTCAAAACGAACTCTAGTTTTTTAATTGAACCAACTAAAACTGGACTGCGAGGGAATAAACGGCGTGAAATTGAAGCGAAACGAATATAGAATCAATCGGGGTCGTGGGGTGAAAATTCGTTATATTTTGCAATTTTAAATTTATCCATCTGATTGAGCACCTTTAATTTCCGGCCATTTACATCGACTTATTCTTAATGTTTTATAGGAAACAGCATTTGAAATATTTTTGTTTATGTTTGTTTTTCATTAAATTAAATTTTTATCACTGTCAAATTTGTCAGTGAAAACTTTTGCTTGAGGTGTAAAAAAACTTTTCACATTTTTTTAAATATTATACAACAAGAATCGCTTTTACGGTGAAGTGATAAAAAATCTTTTCACTTCGACTTTTCACTGAACCAGAATCGACCCCCTGGTACAGGAAAATTAATCTTCGAGAGTACAAAAAGGCGATGGAGTACATATCATTGGGAGATCAATTGCGCTATAGTGTGCATAAATCAACTTTGCATTTGCAGAAGTTTTCTGTTGGAGAAATTAAACTGAGTTCTAGTCTTTTTTCAATAACAAAAATTCATATGATAATTACCTTTGAAGTCTTTAAGAAATACGATGAATTATTAATTTCTTCAGGAAATATTTCCGAAATATTAGTTTAATTTTCCAATGAGCTGGGAAACTTATTTGTGTCAATAAATTGACAAACTGGAAAAAAATATTGCGTTAAGCAATTTTGATATTAAATTTCTATTAAAATTAAGAAAATCTCAGATGGAAAAGTTTATTGATTTTTTGGAACTCACCAAATTTAAAAAACCACAAAATTTATATGTTAACTTTATTTAAGTATACAAATGGTATATGAAGCTTCGTTTGGTAGCTCACAGGAAAAGGAAGATAGATTTTAATATGACACTTGATCATACCTCGAACAGTGCAGACATTAGGCAAAATATTGCAGTGATGCCAAGACCAAATGTGTGGTTTAAGCATTCGCTTATCTAAATAGTTATTTGAGGTAATGTTACACAATGAGAAAAAAATAACTTCTAAATTTGTTCATTACAAAACCAGATAATGTTTTGGTTTATTTAAGCCGAAAGATTAGATGGAAATTAGAACATTCATTGTCGAATATCCTTTGCGTTAAATGTGCCTACTAGCTTGCCTTGCAAGTCTTCCAATACATAGTAATGGTTACCGATCTTTTCGCGAACGTGAGCCTTTACAAAAACTGGACTTAATTTTGCGCTGAAATTTTTTTCAAAGCTACTTTGGGAGAAATTTCTCCAAAATACTTATTGTCCAACTTTAAATGAAACTACTCGAGTTCTTAGATTGTATTGCTGTGCGTTTCTGTCGTATGCGTCTTTTATGTTCTTTCTTAGGTCTTTTCGTAGCAAATCTAGTTGATCGTCACGCTTTAACTTACAATGAGGTTCTTCTAAGAGATTCAGATTTTTTAACACAGAATATGTTGACCCATGCGTTATCATATCAAAGCCAAATAAAGCATGATATGGAGAACATTTTAAAGTCTGATGTAATGAATTTCTAAGGGCACAACTAATTGCTGGAATATTTTCATCCCATTTACGGTGATCGCTTTTCAAATAAGCTCTAATTGCTGCTATCAAAGATCTATTGACTCTCTCAGACGCATTCGATTGAGGTGAGTATAAAGCTGTATACGCATGAGATATGCCTAACTTTGTGAAAAATGCATTAAGATCATTAGATTTGAACTGAACACCGTTATCGCTCACCACTACTTCAGGTACGCCATAATGATAAAAAATGCTTTCTAACAGAAACTTTTCAATTGCACTGGATGTAAATTTTTTTAATGGGCATAACCAGTGATATTTTGTTAAATGATCTACGACAATTAATAAACCTATAAAGCCAATTTTTGTTCTAGGATAAGGACCTAATATGTCAATATATATCCGCTGGAATGGTCTACAGGATTGGGCTTGTGCTCCCATTGGTGGTTTCAGGCAAATATTTGTCGCTTTGCTTTCCTTGCAAATATCACAATTTTTAATATAGTTTCGCACATCACGCACCATTCCTGGCCAATAGAAATATCGTCTTATCAAATCCAGGGTTTTGCTTATACCTCCATGAGCGGCGATAATTGATCTATGAGTTCTTGCTAATAGATTTGAGCGAAGTTTTTCCGGGATCCACAATTTCCAGGATTTTTTGTCCTTTTCATCATCACCAGTATAATGTACGGTTCTAATGTATACAAACTTTTCAACTATTTTTACATCAGGATATTTTTCAGGGTTATTACGGAGTTTAGTTTTTAGTGCCTCATAATCGCAGTCGTTAAAGTGATCAGAATTCAAGTCTACTTCTGGGCCTATTTCTTCTAAAGTACAGATTTCCTCGCTGTGAATTCTGGATAGCGCATCAGGCACCACGTTGTCTTCCCTTTTCGGTGGCTTATACAGAACTTATAGGCTTGTAATTTCAATGCCCACCGAGCAAGTCTTCCGCTGAGATCTTGTTGTCTCATCAACTAAACAAGACTCGAGTGATCTGTGATCACTTCGAACTCCCGCAACTCTAAGTAACACCTAAACCTTTTTATTGCTTCAATTGCCGCAAGACATTCCCGCTCTGTAACACTGTAGTTACGTTGTGCAGAATTCAGTTTTTTGGACATAAAAGCTACTGGCTTTTCAGTTCCATCATCTGAAATTTGCACGAGAATTGCACCAATACCGTAACTACTAGCATCACAGTGAACGAAGAACTTTTTTGAGAAGTCAGGGTTCACAAGTCGGGGGCTGAAGTCAGTAAAATTTTCAAATTTTCAAACGCTTTTTGGGCCTCATCTGTTCATATGAACTTTTTCTTTGTAGAGAGGGTTTCGGTTATAACCGAAAAATTTACTACAAACCTCCTGTACCATCCTGCAAGTCCCAAGAATCCTCGAACTTGTTTAAGGTTTTTTGGCACTGGCCAAGTCAAAATTGAATTTATTTTTTCGGGGTCTGTTGCAAATTCCGCCATTTCCTATCAAATATCCTAAATATTTTACTTGCGTAACGCAAAATTTGCTCTTACTAACGTTAATAGTTAAATTAGCCTGCATAAATTTTTCTGCGATTCTTATCAAAATGGAACGATGTGTCTCCAAATCTTCGGATACGATGCATAAATCATCCAGGTATCCAAATACACAGTGACGTAGATCTGGTGGAATCAATTCGTCCATAAGTCTTGACATGGTTTGGGCCGCATTGCATAGGCCAAACGGCATGACCACGAATTGGTACAAAAGGCGTCCTGGAATGGTAAAAGCTGTCAGATGTTTTGACTCGGGTGTTAGGCCAATTTGCCGAAATGCATCTTTTAGATCTATTTTTGTTATGAGGTTTGCTTTCGGTAATCGTGAGAAAATGCCTTCAATATTGGGAAGAGGATACGCATCCTTCTTCGTTACCTCGTTAATTTTTCTCGCGTCCAAACATAATCTAATTTTTCCGGGTTTTATTACCATTCTCATGGGAGAACTCCATGCACTCGTTGACGGTTCAATTACACCAAGATCTAGCATCCTGTCAATTTCCTTAAACATAAGCTGTTCTACTGCTGGTGACACTGGGTAGAAGCGTTATTTAACTGGTTTTGCGTTGCCTATTTCGATATGGTGTTGGATCAATTTTGTTCTACCTAATCCTTGAATTTGAAAATTTGGAAAAAGCGATTTTACTACTTCTAATTGTTCACGCTGTTTTGCTGTAAGAGGATATGTCTCTTTCTCATCAAGACTACTATTTTCTTGCAAACTTTTCTCTGAACCTTCAAGTGAAGAAATTAAATTTGGTGCTAAATTAAACTCTTTCCAAAAATTGATTCCTAGGATTAATCTGTGAGCAATCGACGGTATAATGAAAATTTTTAAATTTTTCGTTTCACCCTTGTACTCTAAATCTACTTCAATCCAACTTAAAACTTTCTGAAAACTACCATCAGCAGTTTGAACAGAAGTACTTGTTTTATGAAAACTTTTCAAATTGGTAAAATCTTCAAGTGCAAGATCAGATCCTATACAACTAATATTGGCACCTGTATCTAACAGACCTATTTCAGTTCTATTCAGGAAAGACACTTTAGCATAAAATCGCATATCTTCGTTATTGTTGAAAACAGCGGAGACAAGTAATTTTTTTGTAAGTCTCACAGCTTTCCAAAATCTTCGTATTCGTAGTGTCGACCTTTTTATTTTTTTAGTGGCACAGTTCAAATTAGGACAATCTTTAAAAAGTTTGTTCTTTACAGCATTATACTCAACCCATCGTTCATGATATGGACGAATAGGGTATAAAATGGGTGTACGTTTATTGTCAGATAAAATATTTCGTTTTAAAATAGTTTTTATAAGGCTAGAAGTTTTTTAATTTTCTACTGTTTTTACTAATTTATTTGTCGTCAAACTACCTGAGCTAGCCGGTGATTCATTTTGAAGTTTTTCGGTTTCTAATTTTGTCGGGTTCCCATTCGGGTGGTTTTGAAAGGACCCGCTTTCAAGTTTTCCGAACGCTTAGCTAAACATTTAGAACATTGTGGTTTATACGTGTTCTTCTCACCACAACCATAGCAAAAATTTGCCTTTCGGACAAGCAATCTTGCCAATGATGACCCTCTTGGTCACATTTCCAACATTTTGAAATTTGTTGCTGCAATGCATCAACATAAGCAGGGACTTCTGATGTGAGAATATCCTCATCTTTGGGTGATTCTTTGAAATCAATTTCGGCAATATTACGACGTTGTGCAAAATTTTGGTTTTGCAAAGTACGCGATTGTTGGCTGCGCCTAAAAGCTTCCTCGGACAAAAGATTTTCCCTCATCTGACATAAGCTACGTGAATGTGCAATTGAATTTATTTTGACATACAACAGTTCGTGTCTGATATCAGGTCGTAAATTACGAATAATAATTTCGATTAAGTCAGAATCTGAAAGGCTTTCATTCAAACGATCGGTAATTGATAATACTGCTTCATAGAAAACCTCGAAAGTTTCATTAGGCTTTTGCTTTCGGCTACGAATTTCTTCCCGGATGTCGTAATCGGTTTTATAATCTTTATATTGTTCTTTTATGGCACGGCAACGAATACCAACATGATTTACCTGTTTGTGGTAACGCAAAAACCAGTCTCTAGCTTTACCAGATAACATAATGTGTAAATTACCGCATAAAGCTTCAAAGTCATTGTTACACTCAAAAAAATATGACGGTAAAAACAACAAATTTAACAGTAAAAACAATTGTAAAAACAGTCAAAAAGACTCCCATTACATTTACAGTCATTTTAACTGGAAATTGTAGGTCATTTTTTTTTTTACTGTCGTTTACAATTTATTGCAACCGACAGTCAAAAATTACAGTCAAATGACAAAAACTGTTTTTTATCAAATGACTGTAATTCGCAGTTATTTAAATGGTTTTACAGTCAAAATTCAATTACTGTTTTTTCTAGATTAACTGTAATTTACAGTTATTTTAATTGTTTTAAAGTCAAAATTAAATAACGAATTTTTTTTTTTTTTTTTTTTTATTTATTGATTTATTCATCTAGTGCAGCTTACATTTTATAAAAATTTATTGAAAATACAGTAGTTTGTGTAGTTTATATTTAAATGGAAAATTTTACTTTAGCGACTGTTGTTTTTTTGTTTTGCCCAAATAGGGCTCTAGAAATTAATTACAACAACAACAACAAAAAGTTCGGGTCGAACCTACTTTCGGAGATATTGCCATCGCAAGATCGGGATATTTCTTTAATAAAAATCAGTATAAGTTGGGAACCCCTGGATGGATTTTGAAAATATTGATGTTTTTTGAAACGTATTTTACCGGACTTTATAATTGCTCTACAAAATTTTCCAATTTGAGTGACAGTTTTCGAGATATGAGAATTTTTAAAAATTCACCCCAATTTTTCCCAAAAAATCGTTATTTTTCCATCTTTAATAAATTTCTATAGAAAAAACAAAAATGACCCAAATCAATTTTCTTGAAATTAGGAACTTTTAACAACAACAATGCCAGAACAGACAACAAATGCAACAACAAATGGAGGGCCTACGCCCGCAGCTCAGAATTTAAAACTCCCAAAAATCCAACACTGGCTTTGCGGTGGCCTTCGGCCGAGGATCAGTCCATCATATATCCAATACATAGTTTGGTAGCCAAATTGAGCGCGAAATTTTTAAAAATTTTTTAATTTTTGCATTCTTGTTAAAAGTTCCTAGTTTCAAGGAAATTATTTGGTCTATTTTTGTTTTTTTCTATAGAAATTTATTAATGATGCAATTTCAGATACATGTTGCATATCAAATGAAAGGATATAAATTGGGCTTTCTAATTTAGTTATAAAAGTTATGGGGTGAATTTTTGAAAAATTGTCCTATCTCGAAAACTATGACTCAAATTGAAAAATTTTTTAAAGCAATTACAAAGTCCGATAAAATACCTTTAATATGACATCAATATTTTTAAAATGCATTCAGGGGTTCCCAACTTATACTGTTTTTTATAAAAGATGAATCCAGATCTTCCGATGGCTATATCTCCAAAAGTAGACCCGTTCAGACATTTTTGATTGCATAGTCTTTCTTAGAATTAAAAACTTAACAAACCAAACTAGGTTTAAAAAAAAAATATTTACAGTCGCTAATGTAACGTTAAGCAAAAACAAATCCTTTCAAATTAAACATCGCCTATAATGAGTTGTGTTAAGCACACAGCCAACATTTGAAAAACACACAGCCAACATTTGAAAAACACACAGCCAACATTTGAAAAACACACAGCAACCAACCTATATTTTGTGAAGAAATGTGTACCAGGATGTCCCTCCGTATTCGGTAGGCATTGTACTTTAAACTTAGCCAAGTCTTTGTGAGAATGTTCCTTATACCAGATGAATGCAGGTGTTGCAGGTTCTTGTGCGCTTTTCAGTAAAATATCTATTTTTGGAAAAAAAAGAAACCAAATTAGATTATTCCACATAACAAATCACATATTTTATACTTACTCTTCACCCTCGCCCATTTTTGTTGTCACCTCAATAGATATTCTGTATTTAGTATTTGGTTTTAAGGCGTCCATTTTCATTGCCGTTCTATTGGGATCGGTAATGTGTGGCTCGTATTCACGTCGCTCACCCACAAAGGTGCTTTTAACCTCTTCGAAATAAATTGTATAACCAGTGAGTTTGCCATTAGGACTTAATGGTTTCTTCCGTGTTAATCAAAAAGTCGGTGAACCTTACGTGTATCAAAATCAATTACAGCGCTGGGTGGGCCATTGAAACGTCCATTATAGACAAGCACACGCGCGAAATTCTTAGAATCGGGCTTAAATTGTGTTACTAATATTTGACTGCTTCTCTCTCCTGTTCAGTCCACTTTTGAATTTTATAACCCTTGAAATGACCACGCACAGATTCTACACTGACGGGATTTCAACCGAGTACGGCTGAAGTTGCGCTAGTATTTTGAATCATTGTAAAGTTGGTCGGAGCTTCTAGGGATCTTGCATGAAAAACAATAAAAACAATTTCAATATTTTCACTTTTTTGGAATTCTGTACATTGCTTAATCAAACTTACGATCTTCTCCGGAATAGCCGAAAATTTCTTCTGCGTCCACTTTGGATTCACTACTTTAATCAAAGTTTCAGTATAAACAAGGGTGCGTTCACTTTGCCGAATTTTTAGCGATTTTTTTATTTGCAAAGGGCTAGTTTACACATTCATAATTAAAATAGGGGAGGGGGGGGCTAGTGTGGACTGGGGGCTAGTGTGGACTGGGGGCTAGTGTGGACTGGGGGCTAGTGTGGACAAATTCAAATTCTCGCGCCGTTTTGAATTTTTTGTTTCTGTTTTATATTTTTCAAGTTGGTATTTGCACTCTGCATCACCAAAAAAAAATTCATTTGTTGACAGTTCAGCTTTCCATGATAACGTGACCGAACGTGTTTTACGCAGCAAAAAGTAATTTTTTTGTTGTTTCGTAATTTCAGTGATACTTTTAAACTAATTATTCTTCTGCTGCAGTGTTAATAGATAATACAACTTAAAATAGTGTTTATTTAAACCATTGAAATTATTTTTGAAGAACTTTACCGTAAGATTAAAAAAAAACTATTTTTGTTTAAAAAGACATGAAGGGGCTAGTGTGGACAACTGAAATGGGGCTAGTCTGGACATGTCCACATCAGCTGAAATGACTCCAGAAATCGTCAGATTATTTCTAAAAGCAGTTCCAAGAAAGTAAGTTACTAAAAAGAAGAACGACAGATTCACGTAGCCCGATTTACCGGATACCAGCGAAATTTACCGAAATGAAATAGTGGCAAAGCTGCCACAACCACAACAACTGTCGAAAATATCGCGATCAGCAAGTTATATGAAGTTTGAAACAACATGGACAAAAAGTATGTTATTTTGGCCAAATTGTCACGATCCACGGTTCTGAAGATTTCGACAAAACTTTTCTAAAAACAAAGAACAATAGATTCACGTATCCCGGTATACCGGATACCAGCCAAATTCACCGAAATGAAAAAGTGGCAAAGCTGCCACAAGCACAACAACTGCCGGGAACATCTCGATCAGCAAATTATATGAAGTTTGATATAAATTTCTCCAAATACAACAATGGGATAGCAGTTAATTTTTTATTTGTATTATTATTTGTATTACATCATTATTTTCTTGAACAAACATGTATCTGAACTCTTTCTTAACGTTTTTGTATGAATTATCAAGTTTCTTATGTTGTCCACATTAGCCCCCAGTTAAATCAATGGTTGTCCACACTAGCCCCGTATAAGGGGTTAGTGTGGACAAATGAAAGCTCTTTTTCAAATGCATTAATAAAGCATTTATGAAAATAAAAAATCATAACTATTGATGCAATTATGAAGGCGAGAGGTATAAGTAATCGTTAAAAATTACTTTATTACAAAAATGATATATTTACATATATAATTTTGTAATTATATAAAAATTGTCCACACTAGCCCCCCCTCCCCTAATCATATATTTGGTGATTATTTTAATCATGAAATAAATGAGCAAACGATGCCACGAAATCAAACAGAGTTGTGTTTTAAAATATTTCACAAAAACAGAGTTGGGTTGTAAAACGTTTCACAATTTTTTCCTTTTGGGAGTAAAATAATACAGTTTTCGTGAAGAAATCTACGAGATGGATGAAATAAGTAGTTAATAGCAACATAATTTGAGAGTCTATACAAAATTAACTCACAGTTTGACACAAATTTGTTGCATGAAAAAATAATACAAAAATGTATTAAAATTCATGATTATAGTTGCGCAACTATCTTGTCTGAATCGAGTTTGTATAGCAAATCTTTCGTGTGGTCGCTCACGTATGCCGCTATGTAGAATCGGATAGTTGCCCAACTATCCTGTCTGGCTCTTAATCGAAAAATTTATTAATTGAAAATAATATTCACAGATCTTATTTTATGTCTTTCAAACAAATAAACAAATTTATTAATTTTTACACAAGAAAAGACTTGCTAACTTAGATAAAAAAATTTTTATTTTATCAAAGTTTTTTAAAAGGAAACTATTTGGCCGTGCTGAAGGTAAAATTTTAAAGTCGCGTAATAATTCTTAATAATTTTTTGGCGTCGTATTAGATATGTGACTGATTTTGACCTCAAAATAATAGTTTTTTTGACTGTTAAAAACCGTAAATTTCCGTCATTTTATATCTCTAGAAATGACTGTAAAATTTAACTGCAAAATATATTTTACTTACCTTCACAGTAGAAATAAAAATAACTGTCGAAGAACAGTCAAAAATGTATTTTCATAGAAAAATGACTATTTTTACAGTAAAAATAACTACAACTGTAAAATTCAAAATTGACTGTAAATTTTGACTGTTATTTTACCTACAAATTTTTTTGAGTGTAAGGCTTGCTGCCGTTAATGATCGAACTCTATATAAGAAATCATCAACGCTTAAGCCATTCGACGAACCGTCGAATTTAACGTTCCAGTTTTGCATTATGGACGTAATTTTTTCCGCGCTTAAGTTTGAATAAACATTTCTTTGTATATGTGAAGTATTTGGTCTACGTAAATCATCTTCATTACGAGATGGATTCAAATTAGGATTAGCGTTACTGATACCATATGGACTAGCAGTATGGTTTTCATGGTTTCGTTGCAAATTTAGATTGGACAGCATGCGCTGCAAACTATTTTCAATCATACTCGAAATTTGATTGTAGTCAATCGCTTGTGCAGTGGCACTATTATTTGCACTACGGGGCGTATGAGTGTTATGAACTCTTGAATTGTTAAATGCAATATCTAAGTCTAATAATGGCAGAGTATAATTTTGATTATTGTTTTGATTCGTACTCAAATTATTTTGTTGAGGATTAGGTATTGAATTTTGAACTGAACCCTCTTGATTTCTTCTAGTAAAACCGCGTGTGTGATGTCGTTTAGGAACAGCTCCACGACCACGAAGACTGAGCGCTGAATTAAGATTTGGATTAGAATTATATAAGTTAGAGTTCAAAGTTAGATTTGAACTATGTAAGTTAGAGTTAACTGAATTACTTGTACGAGGTTGTTCTTCAACTGTAATTGTCACTAGCTCTGATATCTGTGCAGAACGTCTGCAGTTCGGGCGTTCTTGCGAATCAGTAAGCCAGTGTTCAATGCATGTTTTATGAAAAACATGGTTACACCGTGTAATCATGCATTCCAAACCATTCGTTAAGGGTTGTATACAAATTGTACACGAGGATTCGGCATGTGGTACAAATGCTGGCAAATCCTCATTACTGTGCCTGACGGCCATTCTTCTAAAAATGTAAATTTAAAACTGAATGTTTTATAAAAGCGTAAGATTACATAAATAATCTTGATTCAAAATTAGTTTAAGATTTGTTTGTGTATTAAAGTTTTCCTTGATTGGGTAAGGTTAATTGAAAGATACGAGCAAATAATTGACAATGATTGATACAGAAGTAAAAAAAAAACTAGGCTATGAACAAAAGAAATGATATAACATTGTTTTCAATGAAGAAAAAACTGCGAAAATTTTGTAACATAGTTCTCAACTTGTCGGATATAAATCATACAAAGCGACTACAATAATCCCAAAAAGTTGAAAGACAGCATTGTTTGTAAAACTATTTTCGGACAGATTTTGCATTCATCAGCAAAAAAACTGTATTTCCAGAAAGTTATTTCACTCATAACAGTTAATTGAAAACAAAAATTTTAAATTTCTTAATTCGCTTAATGGTGTTAGAAGCCTAAGTTAAGTTAAGCAGATATGAAATAAATTTAAACAAACAAAAGATAGCATATCGGTCGATAGTTTTTTGGACAAATTGCCAAAAAATCGAATTCCAGAAATGAACAAATGTCATTCAAATTCAGGACATATGTACCAAAACATAAATATAGCTTTTCCGAAATTTTGTATTGAAATTTACTTTATGGGTGTATGTATGTACAGACATATCAGAAGGATTTGATAAAAACGCAAAACAAAACATTTTTATACAGTACAACATCAGATTTGTGAAGTTGAAGAAGTCGGGTTGGGAGCCGTTTAAGCCGCTAGCTATCAGCCGTTGGGGGGGTACGTGAGAACTTCAACCTAACCGTACGTACAAAGTTTTTTGTTGTAGACTCCCTAAGCTACCATTACTTTATAAGGCCTGCAATGATCATTTACAAGAACAAAAATCCCTTAAATGATCAGAAAAAATTAGAGAAACCAAAATTGTGGGTATCAACCATTGTCATATGATCTTCAAGGTGTATTCGAAGATCTGTGCTCTTACCCGCCCTACCTATGGTCTTACAGTACACAAGATTTTAATTAAGTAAGACCCCAAAAGCAACACTTAACCCGTATCCTTCACATTACCCTAGGAAAAACTATTTTTATTTATTTCAGCATCATAAACCAATTTTATTTCAAAAGAAAAATTCTATTGAACTCATGTTAAATTTAATAATAACTATTCATCAAATGAATTTACATTATTTCACGGATTCTACGTTAACAAAATATAAGAAAAAATCAAAATTGTCATTAAGACGAAGTTCAAAAAAAAAAATGTTTTTTTTTTTTCAATTAATATGGTATACGAAAAAGGCTTGTGCAACTTAATAGATTATCTACACATGTAAAAAAAATAGTACTACATACTAATCAAAAAATATGTTTTCAAAAAACATATTCAAAATAAACTTTTTAGAAACTACCAGTCAAAATAAACCGGCTATAATTATTTGATTTAAGGTTATGTTATCTTAAAGAATAAAATTTTATCGAAAAATAAATGTCGAAGTAATGATTAAATGAAGTATATGAAAATGTTAAAAATTATGTTACAAATCCCACAACAGCAGCAAACATGCAAACAGCGAACGACAGTCTCCAAAAATTCTGCAAACAGAAGAACTAACAATTCTCCACTCTTTTAATTATCATATATGCGAGCAAGAGACTGAACTTGTCGACTTGTTACATGCTTGTTGTTGCTTTATTTTTCTTTTCTTTAAATTTATATCTTTTGTTTTGATTCTATTTTTACATTTCCAATAAATTCACTGTTTTTTAAATTTGTTTTAATTATGTAAAATTAATAACTCACAATATTTGTTTTTGCTGCAACCATCCATCGCTGAAGGCCTTCGGTGATTTAGACGATGCTTCTTCTTGATCTTGATTTTAATTTAAAATTTGGAGATTTATACTAAATAATGCATGTTAGTGTGCGTAAATGTACCCCTAATTAATATAATTCACTGGTTGGACTATTTGATTAGCTTTAACCCTTTGTTACCAAATTATTAATAATCTTAAATTTAAATTTTTTTTTATAGAAGTAAGCAGCGCTAATTTTATGAAGATTTTATGTACTTTTAATAACGCGCAATAATCTCTTTTAAAGTAATTTTAAGTTATATGAAATTCTTCCACTTTTAAGCAATATTAAACTAATATTTTAACATATATATAAGTATATAAGTATATATATAAGTATATATATAAGTATATACTTATATATATATATATATATAGTATATATACAAGTATACTAACTGTACTGAACTTATTTTTTTCACTCTTTAACTTATTTTTAAGCACTTTTAAATTATTTAAATTATTATTTTAGAATTTTAAAACTAATTTAAAGTTAAAGTTTTTAGATTTTTTGTGTGGTTTTTAATCACTTTTAGAAATACTTTTACCACTAAGATTATTTTTTGAGAAATTAAGAAATATGTTATTTCTGGCAACATGTATATATGTAAACTTCTGTATACACAAATTCGCAAAGTTTTTCGTCGCGTCTTCTTTTGTGATTATGAACTCCGCGCACAGGCTAAAGTTTGACTGACAAACAGCGTGGTATCAATGATGGTCAGTTATGTTTTTTTTTTGACACCAGGTACAGGAAAATTAATCTTCGAGAGTACAAAAAGGCGATGGAGTACATATCATTGGGAGATCAATTACGCTATAGTGTGCATAAATCAACTTTGCATTTGCAGAAGTTTTCTGTTGGAGAAATTAAACTGAGTTCTAGTCTTTTTTCAATAACAAAAATTCATATGATAATTACCTTTGAAGTCTTTAAGAAATACGATGAATTATTAATTTCTTCAGGAAATATTTCCGAAATATTAGTTTAATTTTCCAATGAGCTGGGAAACTTATTTGTGTCAATAAATTGACAAACTGGAAAAAAATATTGCGTTAAGCAATTTTGATATTAAATTTCTATTAAAATTAAGAAAATCTCAGATGGAAAAGTTTATTGATTTTTTGGAACTCACCAAATTTAAAAAACCACAAAATTTATATGTTAACTTTATTTAAGTATACAAATGGTATATGAAGCTTCGTTTGGTAGCTCACAGGAAAAGGAAGATAGATTTTAATATGACACTTGATCATACCTCGAACAGTGCAGACATTAGGCAAAATATTGCAGTGATGCCAAGACCAAATGTGTGGTTTAAGCATTCGCTTATCCAAATAGTTATTTGAGGTAATGTTACACAATGAGAAAAAAAATAACTTCTAAATTTGTTCATTACAAACCTCTGGGGATCTTTAAAATGAAAACTAACAATGAAAATTGGAAAACAAAGAAAGTTCTCTTTGAAGCTTTGAAAGTAGCCTGGAAAAGGATATCACAGAACATCATTAATATTTTAATGTCCTCCATGTCTTAAGGATGTGCTAGTGTGATCCAGAATAAAGATTTTTCAACTTAATATTAATTTTCAAAGTTTTTATTAAATGTAAAGAAGGGGGTGCTTTAGTTTTGTCCACTGAATTTTCGAAATTGAAATGTTTATTTAATGTTAACTCTTTATTTATAAAAACCTGAATTTTTAAAGTTTTTGTTTGTCAATAATAAACGTATAAATAAAACCCCTATTGCAAATAGAAACGCGAATGAAAACAAAATACTTTTCTCTATTTTAATGTGCGCAATTAACATTAGTTAAAAAGAGTGTTATAAACAATTTGCTTATCCTATGGTACTTAGCAAAAACTGGTATAAAATTTCCCTTTCTGCACAAGGATTGCATGGTCACCCTACGTCTGGAGTAGCTAATATAGGGGAACGATAATTTGGCTATGTATTAGTATGAATTCAAAATTATTCACATTTTTTTGTTAGTAAAATTATATTAAATTTGTCCGTGGTTGGCAGTTCTGAATTTTAACTTTTATTTAATATTTTTAACTATTTTCAAAGCTACCAACTTTAAAGTGCAGGGTATGCTAAGTAAAATTATTAAAAATTTCTTCCGTTTCCGTACAAAACACTTTAACGAAGCCCATCACATAAGTTCGAGTTGATCAAAATATTCCAAAAAGTTTAAGAGTGAAGCTTCATACAACTTTATATATAGTGCGTGATTAAATATTCAGTTTATTAATTGTTCAGAATTTTTCATACAGAAATTGGTAAGCAAATCTTCCATTTTTTTTAGTCAATTTAATTAAATTTAAATTTTCCATAAATAGACTCGGAAGAAAACTACTCGATTTTCAGTGAAAAGATTTTAAAGAGCACGAATCTTTTGGGAAAAAAAGGTAGGCTTTCGAACCCCATAAAAAAATTTTAAATTAATTTGAAAAGATTTGTATCAAATTAATAAACGCATAACATTTCAGATTCGTGCATTAATTTAAATTCCATAATAAAACCACACAAATATACATAGAAAACTACTGCAAAGTCATTATATGAGAGGAATCCATATGTTAAGCCGAAAATACGTCAAAGAAGATCACATACGCTCAACGGTAGAACTCCGAAAAAATTCGACCAAATCCAGCATATGCCTCATAGAATTACACAGACCGCCTCAAAAATTAGTTTGTGCGCAGGTTTGCTTGAAGACGTTCGATACCGCTTCAAAGCCGAAAATTTGCAAAACATAAAAAAATATATAAGAAAAAAAAAAAAATAGTCAAACCTTGAAATAATATTACGGCTTAAATTTCGGTACATTTTGAAAAAAATAATTTCATAAGTTAAAGTTCTTTCGTTACCGATAAAACTAAATTCTTGATTCGTAAAAAAATTAAAAATAGTGATATTTAAAAACAAAAACAAAAATTGGCTTACAGGTATACTTAAAATTAAAATTTGGATGCTAAAAAAATAAATACTTAAGGGGATATAAGAAAAAAAAAGAAAAAATAAACATATGAGAAGTTAAAAAATGAACTGATATAATACATTTTGCCATAGAAATTTCTTAAATAAATCTAATTAAAAGTAATAATAAAATCAATTAATTTCACTAAATTTGTAACAAGTAAATTTTCATATTAACTTCTCAATTGTTTAAACATATTCAAAAATTATAAAAAATGTTAAAGTAGAGTTCGGGTTAGTAAACTTTTTATTAGTCTATTAAAAAAAAGAAAAAAGAAATAAGTCTCCAAAATTGAGTGAAGATAAAAAGTACGAAAAGCGAATTGAAAATTTCTATAACCTAAGCCTAAATACTATACATTTAACATAACATTAACATCCACAAATAGCAACAACAACATCAAGAATCCAACATTAACAGAGGCCTTTCAACTTGTGCGGGATTTGAGAATATGTGCGGGATTTGAGAATATGTAAGTTGGTTTGTTTTCTTTATACTTTTATTATTTTTGTTTTTGGCTTATGAAATTTCGAAAATGAGAACTGAAAGAAACATGAAATAAGTTTTCGGAATCTTAACTAATAGAGGTTTAAAGTTTTGCTAGAAAGCTTATTTTCTTTACTCAATTCTATTTCGAAAAGTTAGTTTTGTTTTGGTTCTCTAGTTTTTCTTTGTTAATTTTTTTCTTTTGAGTTCAATGAACATATAATTCTGTTGAGTAATATTTGCAATTTACCATACACTTGAATTATATAGAAATCGTCAACAGAATATTTTCTCTTATTCTTTATAAATTTTAGTATGTTTAAGATACCATTTTAAGTAACTTTTGATTTTGATAATAGATGTTACGGCTTAAATTAAGTCTAATTTATCAAAGTTGTGTAAAAAATGAAATTTAAACAATTATATTTCTATTGAATGAATTTTGAAAACAAAATGTGTTGCTAAATTTTCTAATTTCCTTGTGGTAATAGGACTTTAGAAGTAAAGTTGTGAGAAAATTGGATCCTGTTAGAAAGCTTCTCGCGCACTAGGATCATTTGGATGGGTGGGTTAAGATGCGTATATCTCAAAAAATATCTAAGAGATAATAAAGGTTAAAATAGATAATTCCGTTTCATTCTTTCGAATTTTGATCTTTTGGTTTTGATTTCTAGTTTGTTTTAGTTTCTTTTCGGTTAAAGTGGCACTTAGGGACTCTATAAAAGCAAAAGTAAATGTAACTAAGGTTTCGCGGTGATAGCAAGAGCCAACGAACCCCCCAGCCGACTATTTGCTTGTGATGTCAATGGGTCCCGAATCGGTCTTTTATCCCATACCAGAGACTTCTAGTCTTTTATACAAAAAAATGCGTTTTTGTAAGCATGTTGTGAAATCCTGGCCTTAGGTTACCGTGTATGATTACCGTGGAGCTAAAATTAGGAAATATTGCCTTGGCGTTTGTTGGCGTTTTGAAATCTTATAATTTTCACCACTGGTACCTGCGCGTACGTTACAAGAGAAAACCATATTACTATTATTTTATCGTTTCTATTCGCAATAGGGGCCTAAATAAAGTAAACACACATAATAATTCAAGTCGTTTTCTTAAAAAAGAAAAATTTGCTTATGGGGTGCTAAAGTTTTGACCGATACTGTATGTGTATACATTAGGGAAATTTTGCCTAAGTGTTTTACCGCCACCGTGATTGCCAAAAGAACTCACTGCGCCTAAGGTTAGATCGATTTTCAATTTTGATCATGGGGCAGAGTGGTGGTAATCTTTTGGCAACTTATTTTTGAAAATCTTAACATTTTTCCCATTTTTAGTTTGTCTTAATTTGGTATCGCTCGCAATTGATATAACGATGATAGTGGCTTGTGTGTTAATTTTCTTTTCTCTGGATGTGTGTGACGAATCCTTAGAATTATTTTTATTTCTTTTTAATTATTATTTTATATTTACTTTTATTAATCTTTATCATAATTTTTTATTCCTTTCTTTTTCAAATATTTTAAAAATTTTTAAATATCTTATTACTAGGCGTGTTTCTTTTGACGCGTATATATAATTGTATATGTGTGACAAAAAAACGCGCATCTGCAATTAAATATAACAATTGAAAGTTTGGCAGCACTGAAAAAATTTTGGCAGCACTGAAAAAAATTTGACAGCTGACGAAAAACAAATATACATAAAATAAATGAATATCAACAAACTAAAATGAATCCAAAAAGATATCAGCTGAGGAAAATATTTGCATACTATTTATTTAATAATAGAATATTCAACAGACGAAGTGGTAACAAATTAACGAATAATTCATAATTTTTTATACATGATAAGTATATGAATCCTTTTCTAGGTTTTCAATCTTTTGACCGCAAGCCATCCACTTCTTGCGCTTGCTACAAATAAAAATTAGGATTTCATTCTTAATTTTCGTTAAATAAATTAAGGGCCAGTTTTTCAGTGCAAGTTTAACTCATTTTCTGGTTTAAACTTAATTTAAACTCAGGAATGAGTTTTTCAGTAAATGTTAAACGTAGTTTGAACTAAGTTTAACTGAACGATATTGGCCGTTACATTTTATAAAAAAAAAACGAAAAAAAAAACAAATAAATAAATGAATAAAAAAATCCATAATTTGAAAAAGAAGAATTTATTGGAAAATAAAAAATTCACAAACTTCACTCTTGACCACTATTTAATGAAATCACGTTCAGCATATGATTTCCAATCATTATGACCATAAAATTGCTTAAACATTGGAGCAACCAAGATGCCTTTGAGCAAAGATTTGACACTGGCTCCGTATACCAGATACCAACCTCCCAACTGGGTACATTTTTCATTCAATCAGCTTCTTCATCGCGATTGCGACGCAATTGCTTTAGTAATTCCCGATCAAAGTTTGCATGACATTTTTACCTGACCGCATTTCGACTTGATCACAATGCACTTGCTAAGCGTTGATGCAATCCAACCGTTGTGGTGGCCAAACGCCAATAATTGAAAGCCAGCAATTAAAATTTTTTTGTAGCCATCCGCTGTTAAACTCGCACTGAAAAAGTCATTTTATAGTTAAACGAGTTTAACAATTTAAACGAGTTTAATATAACTTAGTTTAAACGAAGTTGCACTGAAAAAAAGTGGCCCTAAAAATTTTAATTTACCTTTTATCTTACTCTGCCATTTTTAGAATCAATTCTTTTGACGTTTTGTTTGTTTTTTTTTTTGGTATTTTAGTTTGAAATTTATCGATAAATACTCATCTTTGATGGACAGCACTGGCTTTTATCCTCAATTATGATCTAAGCGACGCTTGCTATCGCCAACTATCGCTTCATACAAATATTTTGCTAACTATATATACGCGTCAAAAGAAACACAGCTATTGTTACGTCTGGATTGAAAAGCGTTAAAAGTCTCCTATCAATGTATGTGGCGGACAGGTACTGGTTGCACAAGCATTGTTCTGCCTGAACGGGGACATTCATAGTAAACGTTCTGAAAGTGCACTACATTGCAAAGCAAAACAGAAAAGACAACCAACTTCAGAAAACTGGTTGAAAAAAGATGGGAGGTTGAGTTTCCGACATCGTGGCAGGTTTTTTCTTTCTGTTTGGAGGAGTCAACGTGCAACGTCAGTATCTTTAGAAAGATTGGTAAAATAAATGCAACTGTTTGCGTTACAAACATAAATTTTCTGGAGTGTGGATTTACATGCAACTTGCAACCGAAAGATAAAAGAAGAATTCCGCAGCAAAAATTCCATCAATTTTGTGACAAAAAGTTAAGGATTCTCATCCTAATAGTGTTGTACAATGTATCTGGCAACTCTATGAATAATGTCACTGGTTTGTAAGAATAATAATAAAATAAAGTTGACAGTTGTTGTCTAGCAATTAAAGGAATAACACATGGCGCAGTCGGTGTAAGAAATTACGCAAATGGTAAAAACGCGCAGTCAAAGCGAAAGCGAAAAGGGGGCGCAGGATAAAGAAAAAAAATTTACTGAAGAGAAAGAAAAAATTATTAATAAAATTATGAGTTTGGAAGTTCGTCGCCCTGATCCCTTAAAATTAGATGGGAACGTTGCAGAAAATTGGAGAGTATTTAAACAAAATTTCGACATTTTTGCTGTGGCGATTGCGTTGGAAGAAAAGGCTGAGAATCAACAAATTGCTGTATTCTTAAACACCTGTGGATCTGAAACAGTGGAAATATTCAACACATTAGGATTAACTGCTGATCAAAAGAAAAAATTTCAAGAAGTGGTAGCTGCCGTAGAAAATTTTTGCACTCCGAAAAAAAATGAGGTGTACGAAGCATTCAAATTCAACAACAGAAAACAAAATGAAGGCGAATCATTTGATTCATATTTGTTAGATTTGAAAAAATTAGTAAAAAGCTGTGGTTATCAGGACGAAGAACGTATGATTCGCAACAACATCGTCATGGGAATAACTAATAATGCGTTGCGCAGAAAATTACTTGAAATTTCGGGCCTCGATTTAAAGAAAACAACTGAGATTGCACGTGCATCAGAACTTGTTGAAAAACATGCACATGACATGCAGCAAGGGGAAGGGAATCTTGTTACAGTTGCAGCGGTAAACTCAAAACCAAAGCAAAATGCAAGTGGCTATACGAGCGAGAAGAATCGGTTTCATGAAAGGTGTAATGTATCAAACAAGAACGAAAACGTAATGAGAAAAATAAACTGCAAATTCTGCAAAAGCATGCATGAATTTAGAAAATGTCCAGCATTTGGCAAACGGTGCAACAATTGCGGTCGTTTAAATCACTTCAGTGTTGCTTGTTTTGCTTCCAGAGTTCGTGAGCTTAGGGACTTAAATGATGTGCCCGATGAAAATGAAATTTGCTTGCATAATATTTCTGAAGCCAATTCAAATAGGCAAAGATGGTACGAAAAAGTTCGTGTTAATGACTTGTTAATAAATTTCAAACTTGACACTGGTGCTGATGTTAATGTTTTGCCATACAAATATTTAAAACTTATGAAAAATATAAAAATTCAAAAAGGAGGAGTGCCACCGCAAAGCTATGGCGGAACTGATTTATGCTATAAAGGAACGGTTGAATGTGTAGTAATGTGCCGAAATGAGATAAGTATTTTAAAATTTACGATTATTGATACTAATTTTGAACCTCTTTTGGGATTAGAAGCGTGCGAACAACTAAATTTAATTAAACGTATTAACTCAATTAATTATTTGACAAAAGAGCAGTTTATAAAGCAAAATAAAGACGTTTTCATTGGATTGGGTTGCTTTGTGAAAAACTTGGATATAAAAGTTAAACAAGACTCTATTCCTGTTGTACGGCCAGCAAGGAGAATCCCTTTATCACTTACTGAATCTGTTAAAGTGGAACTTACAAAAATGGTTCAGAAGGGTATAATCGAACAAGTTGATGGTCCCATAGAGCGTGCTTCAAATCTGGTAATTGTTGAAAAGAAATCAGGGCAGCTTCGGTTATGTATAGACCCACAAGATGTAAACGCAGATATTTTGACCGAAAATTATACACTTCCATCATTTGAATCGATTGCTGTCAAATTATGTAATAAAAAATTTTTCACAGTATTAGATTTAAAGGAAGGTTTTTGGCAAATAAGCCTCAACAAAGCTGCCAGTGAATTATGTACCTTCAATACCCCTTTTGGTTGTTACCGATTTAAAAGGCTTCCTTATGGAATTAAAATTGGACCAGAGGCTTTTCAAAAGTACAATGAGCGGAATTTTGATGATATTGAGAATGTTAGCATTTTCATTGATGATATATTAATTGCTGCAGATACTGTTGCTGAACATGATCGCATTTTGCAACGAGTTGTGGACAGAGCCAGACAACTTAACATCAAATTCAATGAAACCAAAATACAATTTCGAGTATCCGAAGTTAAATATTTGGGAAAAGTCATATCAAGTGAAGGCATTCAATGTGATCCCGAAAGAGTAAAGGCCATTTTAAACATGGGTAAGCCTGAAAATAAAGCAGACCTTCAAAAGTTGTTTGGTATGATCAATTATATACGTGAATATATACCTAATTTATCTGAAATTTCGCAGCCGCTCAGAGAACTTTTAAAACATAACGTGGTCTATAATTGGCAATCACCACATGATGCGTGTTTAGAAGCAATAAAAAAACTTATTGCTGGTGCGCCAACTTTACAGGTATTTAATGAAAAAGATGAGATTACAATTGAAACTTATGCATCGAAATATGGGCTAGGCTGCTGTGTTATGCAGAAAGGCAGACCGATTTCATTTGCCTCAAGAAGCCTCACAGATACAGAAATTAACTATGCTCAAATTGAAAAGGAGCTTTTAGCTGTGGTTTTTGCGTGTAAAAAGTTTCATTATTACATTTATGGCCGAAAAATAACTGTAAGAAGTGACCACAAACCACTAGTCGAGATTATGAAAAAGAGCTTTAGTAAAATTCCGTCAGCTCGACTACAACGATTGAAATTAAGTTTAATTAAATATCAGATTAATCTGGTTCATGTTCCTGGCAAGGAATTATATATCGCGGATTTCCTTTCGCGCTATTTTGATAGTGAAAGTTCTACACAAGAAATTGAAGATTTAAGCGAATTTATACATACGGTGAATGTTACTCCTGAGAGATTAGAAAGCTTTCGAAAGGAACTGAATAACGATAAATGCTTGGTTGAGTTACGCAATATGATACTAAATGGATGGCCACTTGATAAGCGCGTGATAGATGAGGAAGTCAGATTCTACTGGAAGCATCGGAATGATCTGTTTATTGATGATGGCATCATATTTTTCTACGACAGAATTATTGTACCTGCTAAATTGCGCAACGAAAGCTTATCTCAGTTACATTCCTCGCACTTAGGAATTGAAAAAACGAAAAAAAGAGCTCGAGGGTTAGTTTATTGGCCCAGGATTGATGAAGCAATTGAGAACATGATAGCGAGTTGCTCAACGTGTCAAATGCACCGTTCGTCAAACGTGAAGGAGCCACTCATTCCACATGCCGTACCTGAACTTCCCTTCAACAAACTGGGAATTGACATTTGTGAGTATGCTGCAAAACCTTATTTAATAGTATCTGATTATTATTCCCGTTATTTGGATATCATTCCAATCAAATCAAAAACGGCAAACGAATGGAAAAATAAACTCCAAATATGTTTTTCAAATCACGGTATTCCAGTTGAAATAGTTTCCGATAACATGCCATTCAACTCATATGAATTTAAAAATTTTTGCAATGAAATAGGAATTAAATTGACCACATCGAGTCCGGGCTATGCTCAGTCAAATGGTTTTGCAGAACGGTACGTTGGTATAGCGAAAAATTTAATTAAAAAAGCCTACGAAAACAAAGAACTGCTTTGGCTCGCCTTGCTTGAATATAGAAATACTCCCCTTAAGGATGTTGATGCGTCACCTGTTGAACTTCTTATGAGCAGAAAAACAAGAACTCTTCTGCCAGCTCGAACAACTTTATTTTATCCGAAGGTGGTACCAAAAATATGTGGAAATATAAGCAAAAAGAACTGGACCTGTAAAAAGTACTATGATCGCAATTCAAAACAGAGACAGCCTTTTGTGAAGGGGGAGAAAATATGGTATCGACACAATCAGCGCGGCTGGATTAAAGCAACTGTAACAAATTCACATGATGGGCCAAGGTCATATTGGATCCAACTTGAAGATGGAACAGTGTTCAGAAGAAACTCTAAATGGTTGCGGAAACGAACAGCTCTATAAAAATCAAATAGTTATTGATCATTCATTATTTTTACTAAATGTTTAGTTTTGAGTTTATATATGAATTTAAATATGAATTTGACTCTTTATGTTAAATACAAAATTATCATTTATCTTTATTAATTAATTTAGATTTGAATTTAATTTTAAAATACATCATACAAAATGCAATTATAGTAATCTACTATATTTAAGAAGAGAGATGTTGTACAATGTATCTGGCAACTCTATGAATAATGTCACTGGTTTGTAAGAATAATAATAAAATAAAGTTGACAGTTGTTGTCTAGCAATTAAAGGAATAACACAAATAGTCAAATTGCGAAAGGCGGTAGTCCGAAGGAAATCCCATCAAGTTTATTGCCGCTGTACTGCCAAAATCATCGTCAACTACAAATCGTCGAAAGTAACAGCACGCTAGATTTCATCACGATAAGTGGTGGGAAAATTCCCGCTTCAACACATTAATTCGTTCCTGCTAAATGTGGCTTAGTTTTGGGTAACGCCACTAAGAAAATAGAATCAAAGCTAAAATAGTGTTGTAGGCCCGGGTAAGAAAGCAGAATACGTGACCAAAAAGAAACATCCGAAGAAAATAGATCTAGCGACTACCAATTCTCATCATTGCCCACTAACGTTCACCACGTTAATGCCACAAAGACAACTAAACACATTGAGCAATACTTCATCATAATCCTGAGCATAATTCAGAACAACAGCCACGTCAATCGGAGCCCACCACATCTGAAAATCCAACAAGCTACAACATTCAACCAAAACAACACCAACAGACGACAGCAAAATTGTCCGACCTGCGAAGGATTCAATAAAATAAGCAAGTATGGTGACTAAAAAAAAACAAGTAGAAGAAATCATAAATTTTAAGTTGTTTGAAAAATATTGAAGGTTTGCAGAAAGTAAATAGGTTAGGGAGATTCTAAAAAAAAGGCAAAATGCAAAGTGCCTAAAAAAAAGAAAAACTATTATCACAAAAGATTTTTTTTTGCTGGTTTCTATAATTTCGTTTTATTATTTGAATAACAAAAATAATTTAAGAATAATTAACTAAAAAAGACAGAAAAAAACAACCAAAAAAATTTGGTAGAAACTAAAAAAAAAAAATATATAAATTAAGAAAATGTATTTGTCAAATTAGAGTTAGAACTAAGTGAAGAAATAAGCTACAGATATTGTGTCAAGGTTTATTTATACGGCGTAATTTCGTTTTTCTTTTCAAAATTTTTTTTGCGAGAAAAAGTATATTTCTCTATAAATTCAAAGCCCCTGTAGGAATTGGCCAAACCCTATAGAGCATATAATGACGGTAGAATTTCTATAAAAGCGGAAACGATGAATTTATCGTGATATAAATAAACCTAATAGAGGAAGTACTACGAAAAATCTAAAAACTAAAGTATATTATGGAAAGATAGAATTTGCAGTTATTAGGAAACAATATAAAGTTGTGTAACTGTTACGATATATGTCATTTAGGTATTTATTGCATTAATACTTACCTGTGAATATTTTTACGTTTGAATAATTTTCACTTACCGTGTGTAGTGCTGTCTTTTGAGACCTATATAAGAAAAATTGTTATATATTCATAAGAAGAGATTAACAAAAAAAAAATATCAGATAAATTAAGACGAATCTTAGATTAATTAAAAATACTTTAAATTTAAAATTAACTAAGATCTAATTTATAAATTTATGTTCAATTCTCTGCTTATGCATATATAATTAAATAGAATTACTTATTTTTTAAGCTTACCTGGTAATTTTTCAGTATCCAATATTAATTTTGTTTATAAATAAAAAAAAAAACAACCAAATGTTTTTGTACAAATTTATGAAGTGAAATGTGTCGTAATTTTAAAATGGAGTAGAGATTTTGTCTAGTATGTTGAGGTGAAGTATAAAGGAACTCATTTATTTTCGGGGGTATCCACACATAATTAGGCCAACGTGGATGCCTAAGGTGACTGTAAGGTCAGAGGGAGGGTCGGCTAAGTGCAAGTACATCTGCACTGGTAATCTCGTTTGTCTGAAAATGCTCATTAGGAATTTCTCATAACGCTTTTAGTGCTTGGATAGTGTTTAATGTTTATCTCCTTTAATCGCAATTCTTTCTCATCTTTTGTGTCTTTCTATTCCCTCCTTTTCCCTATAAACTTACAATTTTGATTTTGGCACGCATATAATTTTTAAATATGACGGTTTGAGAGCGGAAAAAAACCCGCTCATTTTCCGGCGAGCTCAAGCCGAGCACCGATGTTTCGCCAGCGTGTCCCGCTCTAGCAACCTTCCGTTATATTTTGGCGCCCAACATAAGGGGCATTTGTAAAAATGCTTCTTGCTCCCTACTCTTTTTGTCTTTCGGCCGCGCTAGTTTTCAAAGGCTATGTTAGCGTATGTCCCGGAAAGCCACTGTGCTATGCCTGCGTAGCGACGATGACCTATGCTGGAGAATTCGAGTTCGACCGAAAGATAATTCTATCCTTATTTCACCTCCTACTATCGCTCTCTCCCTCGTTTATTCGTGTCGGGTTTTTTTAGCTTTGGGTAGCGTATGTCCTGGAAAGCCGCTGGCTATGCCTGAGTAGCGACGGTAACCGAAGCCATGGAAGCTTGATTCGACTGAAAGAAATATTCCCATTTGTATTGTGACCTTTCGAATTCTGGTTAGAACAAATCGACCTGGTCGGTTGGTAAGTCATGTGATTTGCTGACCTATACAAATACATTCGCGACCACCAACAGGTCGATGTTGTGAAAACTCGAATTCATCGTTTCTATCTGTCGTATCTTTCAATTTTCTGAGATTTTCCTTTAACACCCTTCGAGCAAAATGAAGGATTGGTAAATGAATTTTTTGTCATTAAAATTTTCAGTTTTCTGAGTTTTTATTTCTTTATTGATTATAAAAAAAGTTGTTTCTTTATATTTTAAATAAAATTAAAATAAATAAGATGGATTCTTTTTATATAAATACTAAACTTCAGACAGATATACCTTATTACTACATTCCTTAATTTACGATGAACCTCAACTTACTAACTAACTTGAATAATCTTGAAGAATTTAATATTTTTGTTCCGTGAACAGATACTTATTCTGGTCCGTAAGTAATCTTTTTTTTGTTATTCTAATTTATTTACAATCATTAATAACTATTTAGTTCTATTTTGTATCTTTTCTTTCAAAACTAATTCATTCCTTTATAATCTAATTGTTTACTAGTTTCCTAATTATATTAACCCACATTTTTTGTTTGTTATTTTTTGTTTTTAAACCATTTTATTTAGTTTTGTTAACTTTTTTTCGACTATTCATCTATTTTCTCGACGGTATCATCTAACTAATTTTTTTGTGATAGAAATTGAAATTCTTAGATTATAGATTTTTCTTTTCTCCAATTTTAAACATACCAGTTAGCCACTAGTGGTTATGAACAATAAACTACGTGGTCGAGGTAGAGGTAAGGTTGTCAACCCTATAAGTAATAGAACGTATCAGATTAGAACAAGATCTTACCGTAATACCTCCACACAGATGGCGTCGACAACAACAACCAGTACGACAAGTACTACGACAAACCCAACTATGTCCACCACACAAACTATTGCTGCTGCTAATAGCAATCCAAATGTAAGCATAGAAAATTCTGGCGCTAGTTCAGGTACCGCGAATACTGTAACGACTCCACCTTATAGCAGCTTAACTGCACAAAGTATCCGTGAGGAAATTAGAAATGGTGATAATGTTATACCACCACCAGCTCCTATTAGGGTGTCACCAGACACGGTTATTAATGAGCATGGCTTGACACTGCGTGAGTACATGACTGCAAGTTCAGGTGCGGCGCAAGCGAGTGTATTGCAAGAAGTTGATGCTTGTATTCGTCGACTTGTGCCACGAATAGTAGTCGAGTCGATGCAAGCCGAAAGAGAGCGTCACCAGGGAAATGCTTCTTCGCCATCATTGAATTCATTCATTGATCGAGCAGGCTCACTTAATCCAAACCTTGGCCAAAGTAATAGCAACCCCGAACGACTAATCCCTATGCAGCAACAACCGAATGCCGAAACGGAAGCACAACCTCGTGTAAATAACGTGCCTTGTCAAAATACTCATGCACAACAAACTTTTCCACAATATTTTCAACACCAGTCTCAGATTCCTAATGCACATTTGGTTCAACAAAAGAATCCGACAAACTTTTATGCGCACTATAGCCACCTGCCCCAACCCAAGTATCTTGAGTTGAGCAAGTGGGGCATTAAGTTCGATGGATCTGCAAAATCTAATACTGTCGAAGATTTTTTGTTCAAAGTGGAAGTACTTCGAGGAGACTACAATTGTACTTGGGAAGAGCTGATTCGGAACTTTCATCAGCTGTTATCTGGTGAAGCTTCTGAATGGTTCTGGGGATATAGGAGGCAAAATCTATGCATACAATGGGAATCGTTAAGGCAACTATGCAGCGAAAGTTCAGAAGATTCGAGAGTGATTATGAGATTCAAAGGAAAATTATGGAAAGACGGCAAACATATAACGAGTCAGCCGAAGATTTTTGCAAGGCAATCGTTATCCTAAAGAATCAAATGCGCGATCAAATCCCTGAATTTGAGCTCGTGAGGATAGTGAAAGACAATTTAAAGGAAGGTTTGGCTCAGTTAGTGTTTCCTATAGTAATCCATTCAATGGATAGGCTGTTAGAAGAGTGTAAGCGAGCACAAAGAAATATTGCCAAAAGACAAAGGGAGCGTGATAATTTCCGAAATGCACCTCTACGGAAAGTCCATGAGTTGGAGGTCGAGGATCCACAAGAGTTCTATCAGGTAGAAGCCATAACAAACAAACTGACTGATCTAAAACTTAAACCGCAGCTTGTTTGCTGGAATTGCAAAACTGTTGGTCACAGTTTCTTTGATTGCACCTCAACTCAGAGGAACATTTTTTGTTATCGCTGTGGCACCGAAAATGTAATAACGCCAAACTGTAGTCGATGCCAGGGAAACGGGCAAAAGAGTCCGAAACAAGCTGGAGTTTCGTGGCAGGGTCAGCAGAACCAGCAAAAGTAGAGCCAAACGTTGAGAAAATTAGTATTAGCTTAGGGGATAAGAAAGTTAAAATTTTGAAAAGTACAGATAGGCCTGTTAAATTAAAAGATAACGATAGTAGATTACGGGAGATAATTCCATATCATATAAGATTAGAAAATTATAACCAGAAGAGAAAAAATATTTTTAGTCAGGATAATTTGGAAATTAGTAAAAGAATTTTGAATACGCGGCAAAGATACGATAATAGAAAGTGCGAACGCAAGATTATAGCTTCTACGAGTGTACAATCTGAGCTAGACATTAGACCTTACATGGAAGTTTCAATTAATAATTATGAAATTAAAGGTCTTATGGATAGCGGAGCAAGTGTTAGTTGTTTAGGAAAGGATTGCCTTGAAATAGCTGAGAAGCTCAAACTAGAGATTTTAGATTACAAGTCTACTATCAAGACAGCTGACGGTAGAGGACAACAAATTATAGGGAAAGTCAAAGCAAAAATAGCGTGTCAAAAACACATAGAAGAAATAACGTTATATTTAGTGCCATCATTGTCACAAAAACTATATTTAGGAATTGATTTCTGGAACAAGTTCAACATAATTCCATTCAAGGTAAATAGCCTTGGAATCGAACCTGAAAAATCTGATTTTGACACACCAAAAATGCACGACTTGACCAAAGAAGAACAGAAACAGCTTGAACTAGCTAAAAATGAATTCAGATGCTACTCTAAATACGGCTTAGGAAAAACACACTTAGAAGAGCATAGTATAGATACAGGAGACGCACCTCCAAGGAAAATGCGCTATTTTCCTATTGCGCCTGCTGTTCAGAAATTAACTTATGCTGAATTAGATAGGATGCTTAGCCTCGATGTAATTGAACCAGCAGAGCAAGCTAGCTGGAATAACAGAACTACTTTAGTGATGAAACCAGGCAAGAATAGACTATGTTTGGACGCTAGGGAATTGAATCAGGTGACAATCAAAGATGCGCATCCGCTACCAAACATTGACGGACTCTTAAGTAGGCTCGGTGACACGGTCTTTATTTCGGCAGTGGATCTGAAAGATGCCTTCTGGCAAATCCCACTTGAAAAGTCGAGTAGGCCGAAAACAGCATTTACCGTTCAAGGAAGGCCACATTACCAATTTAAGGTAATGCCCTTCGGCCTTTGTAATGCCGCTCAAAGATTATGTAGGCTCATGGATAAAATTATACCATCTGAGCTTAAAGACCGTGTATTTGTCTACTTAGATGATCTGTTGATTGTTTCCCCTGATTTCAAAACCCATTGCGAAATTTTAAAGATAGTTGGTCAAAGATTGTCATTCGCAGGCTTAACCATAAATATGCAAAAATCGAAATTTTGTTTCACTGAGCTAAAATATTTGGGATATCTTGTTGGTGGCGGCAAATTAAAAACAGATCCTAGCAAAATTGAGGCCATAGTTCGGATAACCGCACCTAAAAACGTCAAGCAAGTTAGGCAATTTTTAGGTACTACTGTTTGGTACCGAAGGTTTATCTCGAACTATGCAACCCTCAGCGCACCAATAACAGATACCCTAAAGAAATCAGCGAAGTTTCAATTTACTATCGAAGCCAAGGCAGCATTTGAAAAATTAAAAGAAGCTCTCGTTTCAAGCCCTGTTTTAGTTAGCCCAAATTTTGATAAGAGATTTTATGTTCAATGTGATGCGTCTGATGTAGGCATTGGGGCTGTTCTTTTTCAAGAAGATGAAACTGGAGAAGAGCATCCAATTGAATATTTCTCTCAGAAGTTGAATGCTGCTCAGAAGAATTATTCGGTTACTGAAAAAGAATGCTTAGCAGTGATTGCCGCAATCGCCAAATTCAGAGCATACATTGAACTAATGCCATTTACAGTGATCACTGATCACTCTAGTTTAAAATGGCTAATGAAACAAAAGGACTTAAACGGTAGACTTGCGCGGTGGAGCTTGAAGCTTCAAGGTTTTGCTTTCGATATCCAGCATCGTAAAGGTTCCAAAAATATAGTCCCTGATATGCTTTCTCGGTTCGATATGGAAGAATTAGACTTGGATAGCCATAGCACAATTTTAGACATGAACTCCGAAGCATTTAAAAATGATAGATACAAAACTTTGATTCAAACTATCGAAGAAAACAGTGACAGGTTGCCTGACATGAAATTTATCGATGGTTTCGTCTATAAGCGTACGAATTTTTACGATGGTGATCCGATCAATGAAGATCATTCATGGAAACTGTGGATCCCTGACAAACTTTCAAAAAATATTGTGAAGTATTATCATACCTCAGACACAGCTATACATGGAGGGATAGCGAAGACTTTAGCCAGAATTCGAGAGTATTTTTACTGGCCAGGTATGTGCGCCCAAGTTCGTGATTTTATTAGAAAATGAAATCGGCATTTCACGCTCCCCAAGCCAACGCTAGTGAAAGAGTCAACCAATCTATTTTGTCCTCTATTCGAACTTTCCTTGAGAATGATCAAGCGGAATGGGACCAAAACCTCTCGAACATCGAATGTGCTTTAAGGTCATCAGTGCACGCATCTATAGGCGTTACACCATATTTTGCACTTTTCGGCAGTAACATGATAACTCACGCAAGTGCATACCAAATAGCTCGCAAGCTTAATGTTCTAGTAGATACCGAAGTAAACATTATCACGAAGTCTCAAAGGCTAGAACTCATTAGAGATCGCGTAAGAAAGCAGCTTCATAAAGCATATGAAAGAAATGTCAAAACTTATAATAAACGTAGCAAAGAAATTTTATATAAACCGGGACAAGAAGTATACCGAAAAAATTTTATTCAAAGCGATTTTTCCAAAGGTATTAATTCTAAGCTTTGTCGTCCTTGGTTAAAATGTCGCATCCTAGCGCGTGTTGGAAAAAACATGTATGAAGTAGAAAATATTCAGGGAAAGCGAGTAGGGGTCATACATGCGCAACACCTGAAGCAATAGAATTTTGACACACGGATCTCAGTGTTCATAACGTTTTGGTTAAGAAAAATAAATATCTAGATCTTTCAATTACAAATTAGTTCAAAAGATCTTTGAGATAAAAATGCAACCATAATAATACTAACACAACCTTCTGCTTTGACTATAGTATGCATGCATTATGTACTTCGTACTTCACAATGTTGAGATAATAATTTTACTCAATAGTAGGGTCTCGATTTGCACACTCGGTACATCGGAGCATATCATACAATCAGAGAGTACAAAAGAATCATATATAAAAAAAAAAAAATGTAATTTTGAATCTAAGAAAGGACGGCTAAAACGTAATCAATACACAAAATGATAGGCTCGACCGTCGAGTGTGATGTGTGGTAGTCTATGAGTAAACTAACACAAGCATAGGTATGGTGAGCGCAATGCTCGTGCGCGTATGTCGCGTCGGATACAAAGTTGGTCGTAAGATTATTGAGTTTTAAAGTTTTGACACTTGGTGTCATTGTCACAATATCCAGTTAAGGTTTAATTTACTGCTAAATGAAATTGAAATTGATATGAGATTTTATGTAACTTAACTGAACATCGCAAAGATAGCTCTTAATCTCATAAACTTAACCACTTTTGAACTTTAGCATTATCAAGAATTTCAACTATCAAATAAAATTTACTAACTTAACTTATTGGTGTGTCAGCAACACTGGTATTCAAATGACTTGGCTGATGAAAAAGTCACGTATATTTGTGGCGGTGAGAGCCAAAATCGGAAAAATTAACATCAATCCTAAAAATATAAGAATGATATCGTATAAATACATCAAAAGAAAATCAAAAATAAGCAAAAATTACCATATTGAAAAAAAAATTTAAATCTGTATTCGAAGCAGTTGATTCTAGTGGTAGATGCCCTAAACCGGAAAATCAGTATTCGGGGTGCCACCTTAAAAAAAAAAAAAAAACATTCAGCTAATTTTATGATGAAAACCACAACCCTGGCTTATGGTAGGAATAACACCTAGTAGGAATGACTGATTTACACACGGAAAAGTTCCGAAAATAGTTTTTTTTTATTTTATTCGAACGCAGGGACAGCATAATAATTTATTTTGAGATAGCACTCAACTCAAAAGTAGGAGCTACGTATGACTATAATTGTAATTACAAAATGAAGTAGTTTGAAACTGTTTTGAACAGACACATTTATGTGCTAGTAGTTGCGAGATTCATCTCAGTAGAATAAACTTAGTATTTGTCTGTGTACATTACCTAAATTTACATGTGAATTAGATTCATTCTTGTCATAAACACTACAAAATTAATACGTTAGTATTCTGTATAAAAATGAAAGAGTAATGCTATGTAATGCAATAAGCTTGTACAGCTCTTGGGTATTTTTGACAACACAATGCTATAGATATACATGAGTTCGTATTTATGATGTCAGAGTCCGATCTTCGATGTTCCCGCCCCTCGACACTCATGGGTATTCGAATCCAAGGGCCGGCTTTGTGGCGGACAGGTACTGGTTGCACAAGCATTGTTCTGCCTGAACGGGGACATTCATAGTAAACGTTCTGAAAGTGCACTACATTGCAAAGCAAAAAAGAAAAGACAACCAACTTCAGAAAACTGGTTGAAAAAAGATGGGAGGTTGAGTTTCCGACATCGTGGCAGGTTTTTTCTTTCTGTTTGGAGAAGTCAACGTGCAACGTCAGTATCTTTAGAAAGATTGGTAAAATAAATGCAACTGTTTGCGTTACAAACATAAATTTTCTGGAGTGTGGATTTACATGCAACTTGCAACCGAAAGATAAAAGAAGAATTCCGCAGCAAAAATTCCATCAATTTTGAGACAAAAAGATAAGGATTCTCATACTAATAGTCAAATTGCGAAAGGCGGTAGTCCGAAGGAAATCCCATCAAGTTTATTGCCGCTGTACTGCCAAAATCATCGTCAACTACAAATCGTCGAAAGTAACAGCACGCTAGATTTCATCACGATAAGTGGTGGGAAAATTCCCGCTTCAACACATTAATTCGTTCCTGCTAAATGTGGCTTAGTTTTGGGTAACGCCACTAAGAAAATAGAATCAAAGCTAAAATAGTGTTGTAGGCCCGGGTAAGAAAGCAGAATACGTGACCAAAAAGAAACATCCGAAGAAAATAGATCTAGCGACTACCAATTCTCATCATTGCCCACTAACGTTCACCACGTTAATGCCACAAAGACAACTAAACACATTGAGCAATACTTCATCATAATCCTGAGCATAATTCAGAACAACAGCCACGTCAATCGGAGCCCACCACATCTGAAAATCCAACAAGCTACAACATTCAACCAAAACAACACCAACAGACGACAGCAAAATTGTCCGACCTGCGAAGGATTCAATAAAATAAGCAAGTATGGTGACTAAAAAAAAACAAGTAGAAGAAATCATAAATTTTAAGTTGTTTGAAAAATATTGAAGGTTTGCAGAAAGTAAATAGGTTAGGGAGATTCTAAAAAAAAAGGCAAAATGCAAAGTGCCTAAAAAAAAAGAAAAACTATTATCACAAAAGATTTTTTTTTGCTGGTTTCTATAATTTCGTTTTATTATTTGAATAACAAAAATAATTTAAGAATAATTAACTACAAAAGACAGAAAAAAACAACCAAAAAAATTTGGTAGAAACTAAAAAAAAAAAAAATATAAATTAAGAAAATGTATTTGTCAAATTAGAGTTAGAACTAAGTGAAGAAATAAGCTACAGATATTGTGTCAAGGCGTAATTTCGTTTTTCTTTTCAAAATTTTTTTTGCGAGAAAAAGTATATTTCTCTATAAATTCAAAGCCCCTGTAGGAATTGGCCAAACCCTATAGAGCATATAATGACGGTAGAATTTCTATAAAAGCGGAAACGATGAATCGATGAATTTATCGTGATATAAATAAACCTAATAGAGGAAGTACTACGAAAAATCTAAAAACTAAAGTATATTATGGAAAGATAGAATTTGCAGTTATTAGGAAACAATATAAAGTTGTGTAACTGTTACGATATATGTCATTTAGGTATTTATTGCATTAATACTTACCTGTGAATATTTTTACGTTTGAATAATTTTCACTTACCGTGTGTAGTGCTGTCTTTTGAGACCTATATAAGAAAAATTGTTATATATTCATAAGAAGAGATTAACAAAAAAAAAATATCAGATAAATTAAGACGAATCTTAGATTAATTAAAAATACTTTAAATTTAAAATTAACTAAGATCTAATTTATAAATTTATGTTCAATTCTCTGCTTATGCATATATAATTAAATAGAATTACTTATTTTTTAAGCTTACCTGGTAATTTTTCAGTATCCAATATTAATTTTGTTTATAAATAAAAAAAAAAAAACAACCAAATGTTTTTGTACAAATTTATGAAGTGAAATGTGTCGTAATTTTAAAATGGAGTAGAGATTTTGTCTAGTATGTTGAGGTGAAGTATAAAGGAACTCATTTATTTTCGGGGGTATCCACACATAATTAGGCCAACGTGGATGCCTAAGGTGACTGTAAGGTCAGAGGGAGGGTCGGCTAAGTGCAAGTACATCTGCACTGGTAATCTCGTTTGTCTGAAAATGCTCATTAGGAATTTCTCATAACGCTTTTAGTGCTTGGATAGTGTTTAATGTTTATCTCCTTTAATCGCAATTCTTTCTCATCTTTTGTGTCTTTCTATTCCCTCCTTTTCCCTATAAACTTACAATTTTGATTTTGGCACGCATATAATTTTAAATATGACGGTTTGAGAGCGGAAAAAAACCCACTCATTTTCCGGCGAGCTCAAGCCGAGCACCGATGTTTCGCCAGCGTGCCCCGCTCTAGCAACCTTCCGTTATATGTATGGTCCTTGTATGAATATTGAGTTGATTAAATCATAAAAAAAATACAAAAATTGAAATCAATACTTTCATTAAATTAATTTTTTAGGAAAAAAATGGGTAATTTTGTTTTAATTTGCTTGCAAAACTTCTATTCAAATTCAAAGTTTATTCGGATTTTCTAAAGTCGTAATGCAAACTAGTTTGACTGACAGATAGTAGCCGTGTTTCTTTTGACGCGTGTATATAATTAGCAAAATATTTGTATGAAGCGATAGTTGGCGATAGCAAGCGTCGCTTAGATCATAATTATGGATACAAGCCAGTGCTGCCCATCAAAGATGAGTATTTATCGATAAATTTCAAACAAAAATACCAAAAAAAAAACAAACGAAACGTCAAAAGAATTGATATTAAAAAGGGCAGAACAAGATAAAAGGTAAATTAAAATTTTTAATTTATTTAACGAAAATTAATAATGAAATCCTAATTTTTATTTGTAGCAAGTGCAAGAAGTGGAGCAAGAAAGAAATTTTGCTGTTATTTTTTTCATTGCTGCCAAACTTTCGATTGTTATATTTAATTGCAGATGCGCGTTTTTTTTTGTCACACATATACAATTATATATACGCGTCAAAAGAAACACGCCTAGTAGCTCAAACCATTTTGATTAAAGACGCCGGGACTCAATGTGCTTTCGTGAGCATAGTTAAGTGTCCGGCATATAGAGGGCAGCGCGTGCAGCGTGCTCATCAATCGCTTGACAACACACGCAAGTAACGCGTGTGCTGTTACATAGAACTCATAAACGCGCTTACAAATACACACAGAATGGCCTTTATTATATAGGCAGACTGGCTCCTGCACTTCGCTTATATATACGTTTTCTGTTCATTTTGAACTTAATTCTTTTTTAATTTATTTTATCAACTTCGAAAATTCAAAAAGTTGAAAGTTGGTCAACTCTACGCCTTGAACACAGCGCGTACGTTATTCGCTTTTCCTGTATCACTCTGCATAAGAAGCTATGTTTTTAAATCAACTACTTAGTTTCATAAGCACAGTAGACAAAATGAATTGAATTGAATTCTTTATTGAGTCTTATATCAGCGAGTATACAAAATATCTTAATCAAACAACTATCTTTTGGTACATTTCGGCGGCTATAAAAGTATTTCCTGCAAAAATCTTAACAATATTACAAATAATAAATTTAAAATGCCTCATGGCAATGTTTTCTTTTTATAGAATATGTGGCCCTTGCTCCCGGAGCCTTTTACTTGTTTACTTACCGTAAACCTAAATTAAAACAAAAGTGCATATACTAACGAACATTGAGAAACACAACCCGATCAAAAAAAGTATATCAAAAATATATCAAAATGATATCAAAAATTTGTCAGTGACATAAAAAATTTTGATAAAAAAAGGATATCACAGTGATATACGGAATGTAACGCTTTCTGTATATCACCATGATATCAAAATGATATCAAAAAAAGATATCAAAATGTTATCAAAAAAAGATATCAAAATGATATCAAAACTAGTAAGGGTGTAAATTTTGCCCTGGCCAAAAAAAATACCCTACACTGCAGTATTTTGAAAATTTTGCTTATATGAGAGGTGCCACGCCCTCTTGTCCGAGTACACCCAGTTTTTGTTCAGAGCTTGCATTTATAGTTTTTAGTGTCAGAGTGAAATTTAGTTGGATTATCTCAAAAAACTTTTTCAGTATAGTATTTTAAAACTTTTGCTTATATGGGAGGTGCCACGCCCCCTTGTACGATTTCAACCAATTTTTGCTGAGAGCTTTAATTTATAATTTTTAGTGTCTGAGTCGAAGTTGGTTCGAATATCTCAAAAAACGCTTTAATTATAGCGTTTTGAAGCTTTTGCTTGTATGGAAGGTGCCACGCCCTCTTGTCCGAATTCGCTCAGTTTTTTATCAGAGCTTGCGCTTACAATTTGTAGTACTTATGTGTATTGTGGTTGTCCTAAAATTGCATTTTGAATATAATTTTTGTATGGGCGGTAGGCGTGTCTGTTCACCGATTTTGCTCATTTTCAATCCCCCGAGCTAACTTTAACGACGGAGGCAGTGTACCAAATTTCATTGAATTATCTTGCTCAGTTTTCCCAAAAAGTGTATTTCAACACACAGCCAGCCACCCAGCCAGACAGACGGACATGGCTATATCGACTCAGGAGGTGAGGCTGATCAAGAATATATATACTTTTCTATATCTGCCACGCCTCCTTCTCTGCGTTACAAACGGAAGGACAAAGTGAATATACCCTGGGTGTAGGGTATAAAAAGGTATCAAAATGATATCAAAAAAAGATATCAAAATGATATACAATTTTTGTACATTTCTGATACAAAAATGACAACCAATTTTGGGTCTGATAACTAAAGTGACGCAGATTATGGCCAAATTTTGCAATATTGTGGTAAATCGTCGGCAACTAGTTTTTTTTTTTGTACTCAATTATATTTTTTCTGCTTTTTCACTAATTTCATGACAAAACTCACTTCTGACTAAAATTGGCTGCTCGTCCGTTTTCAATACTTTTAGTTTTCCCAACCACAGGCCGCATGCAGCAACTGAATGGAGTGTCGATTTTTTTGCACTCAATTATATTTTTGTGCTTTTCACTAATTTCATTAGAAAATTAACTTCTTCACTAAAATTGGCTGCGCGTTCGTCTTCTATAATTATCTTTAAATAAAATTCACAAACGAAAAAGTAAAATTTGACATATCAGCAGCTGATAAATTTTTGATATCATTTTGATATACATTTCTGATACAAAATTGATATCAGCGGCTGATAAATTTTTGATATCATTTTGATATATATTTCTGATACAAAATTGACATGTTTTTCAATGATATCAAAAATATATCAAAATGATATACAAAAAATGGATATCAGCGGCTGATACATTTTTGATATACATTTCTCATACAATGACAAGAACTTGACAAGTTTTTTTGATCGGGAAGTTCAACCATGGCATGTCAATTTAAGAAAAGTGAAAGTGTAACAAAAATTCGATGTTAAGTAATCCTAAAGAAGAACAATTTGAGCAAACCAAAGAGCATAGTAAAACAACAAAAGCCCACACTGCAAAACCTCAAATTACAAACATATAAAATTAAAACCATTGTGTTGTCCCACTTCTAAAATTAAGCAATTAACAATAAATACATTAATGTACATAAGATAGAAGTGAAAATATAAGTTATGAATTGCTCTCCAATTTTATAAAACAAGAATAAAGAATTTGTTTCAAATAAAAGAAAGTAAAGGTGAGTATAAATTCGAAACTCAACCAAGATTATGACTAGCAATAGTCTTCGAATAGTAAGGCATAGGCGATCCATTCATTTAGTACACCAACCGGGAAGTGATATGTAGAATTTAGCCAATTTGTATCAAGCTGCGACAAATATATTTCATTTATACCGCCCTGTTCCCAATTCCACTTTCACGTGAAAGTGGGTATAAAGTGGAATGCGAAACTTTTTGAAAAGTCGGCATTATGCTACGACTTTTCAATTAATTTTGCGTTTTTAAAGCTGTTTTATCGATCAAATTGAAAAAAAAAAAAATACACACGTATAAGCTCCAGAGTTTTTCCCTTTTTTAACGAGTAATTCTTATTTTTATTGTAAATGTAATATTGTAAATATTGCTGAAATAAAAACCTCTAACTAAAAAAATATTTTTTCCGATGACAAGTAAAAAGTCGGCAAATTGGCATTTTCGAAGTCAGTGTTTGTGTGAATTATTTGATATTTCATTATTTCATGGTGTTAGTAAGAATAGTTCGAAAACAGGATGCCACCTGATTTTATTTCTTAAATTGCAATAGAACATCTAGTTAACCCAATAAAATGCACTGAGCATGAAAAAAAACTTTCTGAAATTCCCTCAAATCAGAGGAAACCCCATAATTGGGCATCTCGCCTAATACACTATTTTGACAGACAAAATTGCGAGCATCTATAATTTCAAGTGCAGCCGTTGTTAAAGTGAAACTCAATTAAACTTAATAAATTTAATAAAAAGCATTTTGATTCATAAATCTTGTTTACTTGTGTATATTTTTTAACTGACAGCTAAAAAGTTTGCGTTTCTACTGTGAAAAGTTAAACGTCTTGAACAGTCGTTGAAAATAAAAAGTAATCAACAAGTCTTCGAAATTAAAAGTAATTGAAATTACACGGATTACGGAACAGGCCGGATAACTTCATTTTCGGAAGTGCTCAAACTAGTAATCTTTTTTTTTCATCAAACGAATAGCATATTTCATTAGTGGTATAACCTTAGCATCATTATATATACATAGTTATATTGGAAAATCTTTTAGTCCTATGCTCAAAATTTTTACCTATACAACATCTTAAAACCTTTCTCTCTAATCTTTCCAATTCCAAAGCAACTGCAGGAGAAAAAGAAAACCAAGATGGAAATGCGTAAAGAAGCACTGGTCTAATAAGCGCTTTATACAACATCAACTTAGTTTTTTTCGGAATTCTTTATTACAGAGCAAAGGCTTCCCTTTGCAATGTTACCTCTGGCATGTTGATTGAATTTAAACAAGTTATTAAAATTGACTCCAAGGTAGTTGAATTTGAATGAAGAATTTTCTCTCCATTAGAAAGCTGTCTAATAAGTGGAAAATGTATGGCGGAAAATTTAAACATTTAAACAGGAGTCCCTCTCTCCATACACTATCGAACATGCAACAGTGCATTTTTTTTTTTCTCTAAGTCCAATAGTTACATCATTGTGCAATTTTAATAGAGCATGAACAGTAGAGTGCTTTTTTTTTTTTAAACCAAACTGATGGTCTGGAATGAAGTCAAATGGAATCATGTGAGGAGATTCCAATTTATTCATTATAACCCTTTCCAAAACTTTAACTACATTTGACAGAAGTGAAAAAGGTCGGAAATTATTGATAGAATAGTCATTATTTTTTTTGGATTGGTAATATTTTTTTTTGGATTGGTAATATTTTAGCCATTTTCCAGCGCTTAGGAAAATATCCATTGTTGATGCAATTGTTAAATAAAATTGTTATAAATTGAACCGCCTTTTTTGAGATTTTTTTAATAGCAAAATTAGAAATACCATCCAAGCCATAAGATTTTTTGAACTTAAAACTTTGAATTATATCAGAAATTTCATCTCCAGAAGTGAAGTGTTCATTGGCAATAGGTTCAAGTGCCGAGTTATTCCTATCAAAAACAAAAACGCTTGATGGCTTTGACAATCTCATTAAATTAACCGACGATTGTACTTCGTTAACCAATTCCATGTCGAAATTAGGAGTATTCATTGGAAAAGCATTTTGAAATGATTACCGAATGCCTTAACTATCTCCTGTTCTTCATTAATTTATTTCCTTCCACAATTACCTTTTTTGTAGCGTGGTACATATAAAAATAAAAAAAAATAAAAAAAATGAATTGGTAGTTTTTTTTTTGATTCTTGTTTGGCTAAAAAAAATTAAAAAAATATATATTTAGCGTAACTAGCGTTCAAAAATAGTAAAAGAAATAAATAAATAGTCATCACTCCCTGCTAGGTCACTTATTTGTTAATCTATTTGATTATGGTTGTTCTTTTTTTTATTTCACTGCACTTACTATGCATAGCATTACCCTTAAACACACATGCTTCACATCGAATGTATAACACCCAAAGCAGGTAGCAAAAACATTGAGAGTAACTAGCAATTGCAATACAACATGTTCAAGGTATGATCCATTGCATCGTGTGCAGATCATGACCCAAAGAGCGGCTGGTGCGTATGTATTGTGATTGGCGAATTGGTGGTAGACCTGGGGTTGTTGCCTATGATCTAGTATAACAGTTAGAACACCACCTACACATAGAGGATAAATTATGATGGAATTTATTTTTGATAACTGGTCAACGATTCCTTCTGATCGCCTGGTGGGGGATGATTCTGTGAGATGAGGTTGATCGATGATCAGATGCATTTATGACCATATGTACCGATATTCCGGTCAGCAAGTAGTTTTTTTTGTTGGTGCTGGTCTGACTTTATTTAGTTTTTTTTTATGAAAATGGTAATTTGATTTGGCCTTGACCATGAAATAGGGGTCGTTGACCCACAAAACCGTATTTGATTTATAAAAAAAAAAAAATTTCCAAAATCATCCGATCGCAAGTCTCCCAAGGCTTTATAACCGAACGGATAAAGCGGTACCATGGAAGCATGGCAGGTTTCTTTATGCATAAGAAATTACTCGAAAATCAGTTTCGCAGTAGATTTTATTGAATACGGTTCGTCGGCGGTGAATTTAAAAAAAAAACTTAATTCTAAAGTTTAAAGTTATTTTTAAAGGAGAAGGATAAAAATCCTTAAGAAAAAAAAAAAAAAAACATTAGTTTAAAACAAAATTTAAAAAGCGCGAACCGGAGTTTTTTTTTTGAAAAGAACAAATATAATATATTCCATTTAATATGTGAAAAGGCCGTGAATTTTGGAAAATGTGCTAATTAAAGTTAAGTAAAAAGCAAAAAAAAAGAGGAAAGATATCAAAAATTTGATTTTAATTTGAACATTTGGTTCGAAATAGGAAAAGTTGAAAAACAAAAAAAAAACATATTTGCTATTTAACGAAAAAAAATAAAAAAAACTACAAAAAAATTAGTATGCCAAAAGGACTGTCCTTCATTTAAAAAAAAACTGTGGAAAAGTTAAATTATAAGGAGCGAAATTAAGGCTTATCAGGATATTCAGGGAAGGATATATGTGCTAAAGCAAAGCAAAAATAAAAGGATAAATAAAGGATCTAAGGTAAGATTTGTGTTTTTTTTTTATCCATTTATTATTTTTTTAAAGAAAAGTAAAAAAAAAAGTTGTTAGGGAACCAATGGTGTGCCAAAGGACAAATATTTCCGTGTTGCATTCAAAGGAATAGTTTTTGCGAATTTGTGTTTTTCAGGAATTTTCCTATCAAATAGTTAATTTTAGGAAAACACAAGTGGCAAAAGTTGCTAGAATTGAATGCATTTTATTTGATTAATTTTTGATGAAATAGTGTTTTTTTTTTGTTTGGATTTTCTTAAGTGCCTTTATTAAAAAAATAAAAAATTAGTAGAATTGTGGTCCTTTGGGACTATCCAAAATCTGCGTCTGTCTTTGTCACACTATTGGTCCATCTAAAATGGGTGATTTCATGTTGAGTTTCACTCGCCGCTAAATGTGATCCTTTTATAGTTAATTTGCGAAATTTTTATTGTGTAACAAATTACTTAAGCGAACTGAAAAGAATTTGTTTAAATTGCTTAAAATTAGTCTGAAAGTGTTGAGCCGGTGTATCCTAAACATGGAATCACCCAAAATTTAAGTGCAAATTGTCGATCCTTACCGGTTTCGTTTGTTTCATTTTTTTTTGTCACAGCGAGTGCGTAAAGAAGTTTCACCGCCGGACGAAAAAAGGACGAAGGCCAGGAGCCCAAAAAGATAAGTCCGTAATATCGCTAAAATTTACGCTCGCGAGGATCCTTTAAATTAAATTAAAGAAATAATTTTTTTTGGCTATGTATTTGAAAAATTTCAACCAAATAATTTTAAATAATTTTCTGTAAACCGTTTGGTGTTGAGCCAAGTTCATGGTAGGAGTTCAAAACTGAAGAAAAATATTAAATATATGTGCTGAGGCAGAAAGGCAGAAAAAATCGTCGTTTAATTTTTTTTTTTAAATTTGCTAAAAATTAAATTTCTATTTAAGAAAAAAAAAAAAAAAAAAGAAGAAGAAGAACATAACATATGCTATATACTTATAGTGGTTTTTTTTTGCTTACGTAAAGTTCTGATTTTAAGCTATGTTACCAATCTTAATTTTTTTTCTTAAATTTTGATATCAATTTGTAAAACCTCTGCAACCGTTTTTTTTAAATAAGCGTTTACCTGTCTAAGTATTTTTTCTATTCCCCCAATCCTTTAAGAGCTCTTCAGGGAAATTAGGGTGACTCAAAAATATGAGTTAAGTCATGTTTTTTTTTTCTGCTGTATAAAAATTTAAATATTCGCGTAATTTCGTTTAAAATTGCTGAGTTCATATGTGTTGTGAAGGTTATTTGATAATTCTAGCTTTGATATTTTTTTTAATATTTAAGTGTAGAATTAATTTCGTGATTCGTTAATTTTGTGCGAATATGTTGTTTTTCGAAAAGATTTATACATATATCTAAACAAATAAGCCATTAAATTTAATTAAATATTTTTCCTTATAAAGGTTAATTCAAATATAGAGTGTGAAATCTGATGTTAACTTTTTTTCAACATGTATTGTAGATTTTTATTTTAAGGAACTTTTAATCATAATTTATTAAAATTTCTACATATAAAACGAAACTTTGGTTGCGTTATCTTTTGGTCCTGTTTTGTCCGTTTTGCTGAAAACAAAATGATCGGTTGATTTTGTTAACTGGGGGGGTGGAAAAGCGGGCCTGGAATAATGGAGAAGTGAAAGTGTGTATGTGGGGGTGTGTGTGAAAGTAAATTTCTAATTCATTTGTGGGATGGCGGAAGTGACGTCATCATCGGTTGAGTGGGTGCGCTACAGGCAACAACAGCAAGCTTGCGTCCGTGTGTTCTCGATTTCGGTTTGACGTCTCATATCGTGGTTTTGGTTCGATATATTGGTTCGAGATGTCGGTTCGATATGTTGGTTCGATTATGTTTATTGAGCTGTTAGTTTTTTTTTACTTGATTAATTTTTAGATGCTTTTTTTTTCATTTGGTTCTATTAAATTTCGAGTTTGAGTTTCTTTAAATTTTGAGAAGTTTCAATATGGTTTGCTTTTTGGTTTTGGTTTTTAATTTTGATTTTTTTGGTTTGATTTTGGCAATTTTTTTTTTTTTTGTTAGAGAATTTTTTTTTTTTTTTGTAAGCCGGCTGAACCGGATGTGACGGGTCGTTCCTCCCCTGAGGATTTTCATTGAGCTAGTCGATGGTCACATTCGGTAGCTCAACATGGCGTTCTAGCCTAAAACTACAGTTGGGTAATAACTTTAAAAAAACATCTAAAAAAAAGTTGAAAAGTTTTTTTACCACAGATCTTAAAAATCTCTTTAAACGCATATGGACCAGGAACAATGTTGGGCAATCTTTCATCAAATTGCTTGTTAATCCATATTCTAACTCTGTCTTTTAATATTTTCTTGAGCAAAGAAATCCAGTTAGAAAGTTCTTTATAAGCAGAGTTCACTCTATTGTAGGAATTGTGAAAAATACGTTTCAATTGTTTTTGCATACAATGTTTAGTTTTAAAAAGCTGTCGAATATCATATGGCAAATTTTTATACTTTTTAAAACTACCACGTATACTAGTAGAATGAGGGTCTAAGGTTTCTAAAAGAATTTCATTAAATTTTTCAATATGATAATCAATTTCAGGATTTGACAAGTTATTAAACTGCGTTGGAAGGAAATGGGACATCTTTGTATCTGAATCCTCTCTTAAGGCTCTCCAATCTGTCAACAAGAATGACCTATTGTAACTTCTCTGAAGATTAGGTAATTCAAAGCCATTAAATAACACTGGGCAGAAGGGTGGGCCAAATTGTATGGAGGAAATTTTATCGACCTCGGCTACCCCCCTATGTGAAAGTTCATTCAATTCTATGAATATTTGCCCAAGGAACTATACCTCTGCGTTCAACTTTAGTTCGGCGCATTTTCGATCGAAAATTGTACCTTTCATCAATATTTTTTTTATTTTCATACTAAATTTTAAAAATTTTTATAAAGGCAAAAGTAATGTCATTATATGATTTATCTGGTATTCTGTCAGTAATCAATTAAATTGGGTTCTGTTTACATAAAAACTTCACTTGATAGTGTGGAATCGATGCCATATATTTAAAAAAGTGATATGGGTCAAATAGCCGATTATTATGACCGACATTCAAAATAAACGATTCATATTTTTGGATGCATTTTTTCAAACAAAATACCAACCTAGGCTAAAAGTTCATTCAATTCCATGAATATTTGCCCAAGGAACCATACCTCTACATTCAACTTTAGTTCGGCGCATTTTCGATTGAAAATTTTACCTTGCGTTTAATATTTATTTTTATGCTTAATTTTCAAAATTCTTATAGAGCCAAAAGTAATATCATAATATGTTTTAGCTGGTATTCTGTCAGTAATCAATAAAATTGGGTTTTGTTTTTACGAAAAGTTTACTTGATAGCGTGAAATTGATCATATTTATTCCAAAAAATTATATCGGTCAAATTATATATATTTATTATAAACGATTCATATTTTTACATAGATTTTTGGTATATTGTTCTGTAAAATTACAAAAAGCGGCTAATTTATTTCCTAAAACTGCCACTAGATGTTGCCCTGGAAAAAAATAAATGTCAGATTCGGCATCCTAACATCCAAAAATACATGGGTTGGTGTTTCGATTGAAAAAATCCATGTAAAAATATGAATCGTTTATAATAAATCGGTTATTTGAACGATATAATTTTTTTGGAATAAATATAATCAATTCCACGCTATCAAGTAAACTTTTCGTAAAAACAGAAACCAATTTTATTGATTACTGACAGAATACCAGCCAAAACATATTATGATATTACTTTTGGCTCTATAAGAATTTTGAAAATTAAGCATAAAAATAAATATTAAACGCAAGGTAAAATTTTCAATCGAAAATGCGCCGAACTAAAGTTGAACGTAGAGGTATGGTTCCTTGGACAAATATTCATGGAATTGAATGAACTTTTAGCCTAGGTTGGTATTTTGTTTGAAAAAATGCATCCAAAAATATGAATCGTTTATTTTGAATGTCGGTCATAATAATTGGCTATTTGACCCATATCACTTTTTTAAATATATGGCATCAATTCTACACTATCAAGTGAAGTTTTTATGTAAACAGAACCCAATTTAATTGATTACTGACAGAATACCAGCCAAATCATATAATGACATTACTTTTGCTTTTATAAAAATTTTTAAAATTTCGTATGAAAATAAAAAAAATATTGATGAAAGGTACAATTTTCGATCGAAAATGCGCCGAACTAAAGTTGAACGCAGAGGTATAGTTCCTTGGGCAAATATTCATAGAATTGAATGAACTTTCACATAGGGGGGTAGCCGAGATCAGTTTTCAAATCGGCCCACCCTACTGGGCAGTGGTCTGAAAACGTTGGCAGCGTGCAGATACTGTAATTGGGATCAATTAGATTGTCTAAGTGAGACGAGACCAAAAAGTGGTCTAAATAAGAAGAACATCTTTGAAATGACGGTGTAGCCACAGTAACAAGACTGGAGGTTGCGAACTGCTAATAATGCTATCAATAGCTACTTAGAGATACTTGTTGGGTTTTTTAAAAAATGGAAACTTAAGCTCAATGTTAACAAATGTGAATGTACTGCATTAAAAGGTTTAAAAAAGTACTTGTTCCCTAATGCTAGAAAATTCATCCCAAATATTGCGATAAATGGTCAACCAATTGCTTATAAAGAGAATCTAAAATATCTAGGAGTTATTCTTAATACCAAATTTGTTTTCTATCGTCACATTGATTACATATTAATTAAGGCCAAGAAAGCATTCTTTTGTTACCTAAATTTTCTAAAAAGAACGAAGGACTTAAAAAATGAAATAAAATTGAACTGTTACAAAACAATTATACGTCCCATTCTAACTTATGCCTTTCCAATTTGGTTCAATATTTCTTCTTGTCAGATGGAGAGATTAAGGCAATTTGAAAGGTTCATTTTACGGATTTGCTCCGGAACAAATTGGGTGCTTACTCATGATGGTACTTATAAAAGGGTCTCGAATCGCAAAATTTATAATATTTGTAAAATAGAACGTATTGACACTTTTCTTATAAAATCAGCTCTAAAATTCATTAATAACACTGTGCTAGTCGAAAATTCTAACATTGATGGGACCCATGTTGTTAACATAATTCGGGCACGCTGATTTCAATGGTCATAGTCATTTTTATGGTTTGGCTCTTGTTTTTGAGAAATTCATGTTTGAAAATTTAACTAAAAAAAAAAAATTTTTAATAAAAATCAGGTATTTTTTTCCATTTCAACCATTGCCTATCAACAGATACCTATTCAATTTGGTCAAATTTATCACTTTTGCAACCTATTGAGTGTTCACGCTTACAAAAAGTGCAGCAAAATGCTAAAAAATCTGTTTTTGTAAAAATTTTGTGTGTTTCAGATGGAAATATTTTTTTTTATCAAATTTATTCTACTTCTGATGCTTCTTCTTCACTTGTTTTAGTTCCTTGGCTTAAGCAATTGACTGTCGCTGGGATAACTTGAAACGTCGTACAATCATATCTAAACGATTTTGCGTAATTTTGATGTGGTTGCATTGTGGAGTTACATTTGGTTGTTGAAACAATTATCTAGATGCTTCTTCAATGCTTTCCAATTAAGGTTACAAATATTCACTCATTGAATAAGTTTTGTAGGCTTTTACTCCAATTGATATTTTTTCGTTCTGTTTAATCCATTACTGAATTCAAGCACGCATGACATTCTTCTGGATCATGTACTAAGCATCCTGACATATAATTGACGGGGCCCATTCTCCATAACAAACTATATGTTCACCAAAGTACAAATGATACACTTCCGTGGTTTCCCACCACGCTTGCTTGACGAAATAGTAAATTTGCCACTTTGCTTAATTTTGCAGTTATTAATTTTTTTAAATTTTTAACTTTAATATGACCAACCGATAAAATAATGCACTAACATACGAATAAATTATTGCTTTTCGTCATTTAATCTAAGAATATTATAGAATCAAGAAAAAGTATCAAAAATAGAATAAATTTGAAAAGAAAATTTTATTTTCATGTAAAAACTCTACATTTTGGCAATAAAAAAGATTTTCTTAACATTTTCGAGGTCGTGAACACTCTAAAAGTTACAAAGGTAAAAAATTCGAACAAACTGAATACGTTTCTGGTGAAAAAATTGTAGAAATGGAAAAAAAGTACCTGTTTTTTATTAAAATTTTTTTTTTTAGTCAAATTTTCAAACTTCAATTTTTCAAAAACAAAAGCCAAACCATAAAAATGACTATTACCGTTGAAATCAGCATACCCGAAATATGATAACTACATGGGTCCCATCAATGTTAGAAAAAAAATTGCGCCAATTCGAGCACAGTGTAATCTTTCATACATTGACAATCAGTTGGTAACAAATTACTTGGCAAAAGGAAATCAAATTACACATCCTTCTAACGAAAGATTCTTATCCCCAATACATCTAAAAATTTTAAATGATAATCATAATTTATATAATGGAAATCAACTATTTTATAACCATAGGAAATTTAATTCATATGATATAAGCAACAGAGTATATAACACTAGTCAATATACAAAAAATTAATATAGTTTCAACTATAGTAGTTATTATGCTTAGTTTAGTTTTTGATTCTAGTTTTAAGTCTTAGTTTTAAGTTATAATCACTTTACATAAAATATGCAATTAAATTTCCTTTTTATCCCTTTTTTGGAAAACTATTATAAATGTAACCAATGCCTGGGCAAATTATTTAATTTCTTTCTTTAATGTACTTATTATTTAAATTTGAATTCCTAGAAAAATATTATATATGGGTGATTCTCAGATAACTGTACTTTTTGTGTCCTCTGGAGATTTCACCTATACAGTAGGCTTTTTTTTTCACAAAAAATTACGCTATAAGTTAGAAACTATGTTTTTCTAATAGAGCGGATCAATTTTACCACCAAATAATTATTGGTCTATTGTGAAAGTTTGCAAATATACCCCAAATGTCACAAACGTGGCATGTCCTACCCCTACTTTTTATACACAAAACGATGAAAAACGACCAATAAACGGAAATAGAACAGAAAACAAGTTACTACACATATTAAGTAAATACTTAAGGCTACAATATTCTGAGCTCATCTGCAGTTTTAAACAATTTTTAGAGGGCACAATTTCGAATTGAAAACTGTCCCCTAGTTTTGGAAAAAAAAAATTTCTTAAAAGTATTATCCTACTACTGCATGGTACTACTGTTTCAGTCAATAGATTGCAATACACATGCATTAATTCTGATCACTATCCATCACCCAAACGTCATCATGTCCGAACGCGTCCAAAAAGAAATCTGTTTGCGTTTTATAGGGTTTTTATAAACAAAAACCGTTTTTTCTAAAAATTATGGTCACAAACGTGGCACTCGGTACTCCCAGGTAGGACATTTTATTTTATGCATGAAACAATTTTTTTGTAGGATTTGCAGACATGACCCCAAATTCTTTCGGAAAAATCTTGAACTCAAAAGCGTGCTTTACAATGAGCGATAAACTGCAAAAATGTCACAAACGTGGCGCATCAAAAATGTCACAAACGTGGCACTTTTTATCAGTCTGCAAAAAAACATATTTCATATAAAGTTTGAGTATACAGATGTTTAGTTGAAGGCTATTAATTATGTTTTTAATACAAAAATTTTTCTACACCATCAGAATCCTGAGTTATCCTTGCTCAAAAGTGAAAAAATCACTGTTTTGACATCTACTTAAAGCTATAGAACAAAAACAACAACAAGTAAAATAAATTTTTGTCAATGGATTCAGACAGCCAAATTTATTGTCAACAAGACATAATTTACCGTTTTTAAATTGTATTCTTAGCTTCCGAGTTATAAGCGTTTAAAATAAGGACATCTTTCGATAACATACAAAGGATTTTTCGAGACCGAAAAGTTACAAAAAATCAAGTTTTATTATTTTTATCAATAACCACGGTGTGCCTTAACCCGTTCTAAATCAGACGTCGTAGCACATCAAATTTTTTTCCAGATTCTGTTTACTTATCGTTCAAATGATGTATAAAAAAATTTTCACTCGTGACTCCTCGACTAAATTTTGAGATAATCGCTTTTCCAATTGGGGCATTTTCCCATACAAAAAGAAAAAAAAAATTTTTTAACTACATTAAACGAAAATTAAAATAATCACAATCGATGTGTTTTGCGATGTTTAACGCGAATCCAACCTTAGATTTGCTCTATCGTGTATAGTTTATGAGATATTGTAACCTAAAGACAAAAAAAAGTCGTTTTTTGCCATTTTTTGAAGCTATATAACTATGTAACATATCATTTATTCGTCAAATGTGGCTTAAATACTTGAAAGCCCCAATCTTTTCCTTTCAAACCTAATTTAAATTATATTTATATCTTCATGCTTCTAAGAGATATCGTATACCGAAATATTGTCAAAACGGGTTTTTTGCAATTTTGTGTCTTTTTAGGTAAGGATATCTTTAAGGAAGAAAAAGATATCAACATAATTTAAATTAGGTTTTAAAGGCAAAGATTAGGACTTTAAAGCTGCTTACCAGATTAAACGAAATTAAAATTTCTTTCACATTTTAAACATGTTCAACGAACCAACTACTTCTAAATTCAGCCGTTTGACACCCCGAGTGTTGTTACGTGTATGGCATACGGCTGAATTTTGAAATGGTCGGTTCGTTGAACATGTTTAAAATGTAAAAGAAATTTTAATTTCGTTAAATCTGGTAAGCAACTTTAAAGTCCTAATCTTTGCCTTTAAAACCTGATTTAAATTATGTTGATATCTTTTTCTTCCTCAGAGATATCCTAACCTAAAAAGACACAAAAGTGCAAAAAACCCGTTTTGACAATATTTCGGTATACGATATCTCTTAGAAGTATGAAGATATAAATATCATTTAAATTAGGTTTGAAAGGAAATGATTGGGGCTTTTAAGTGTTTAAGCCACATTTGACGAATAAATGATATTTTACATAGTTATATAGCTTCAAAAAATGGCAAAAAACGACTTTTTTTTGTCTTTAGGTTACAATATCTCATAAACTATACACGATAGAGCAAATCTAAGGTTGGATTCGCGTTAAGCATCGCAAAACACATCGATTGTGATTATTTTAATTTTCGTTTAATGTAGTTAAAAAATTTTTTTTTTTCTTTTTGTATGGGAAAATGCCCCAATTGGAAAAGCGATTATCTCAAAATTTAGTCGAAGAGTCACGAGTGAAAATTTTTTTATACATCATTTGAACAATAAGTAAACAGAATCTGGAAAAAAATTTGATGTGCTACGACGTCCGATTTAGAACGGGTTAAGGCACACCGTGTAACATATTTAATTACAAAAATTTCGTGACTTTGCAGACCATAATCGCATGAAAAATGACAGCTCTATGATAGATTTAGTGACTAAGCCTACTAAACTACTACTTTGCAAATTCACAGAATCAAAATTTCATCTGTTCATTCACTAAATCTACAATAGAGCCTTATTTTTTCATCCGATTTTAGTCTGCAAGGGCTTAAAATTTTTGTGATAAAATATTTTTCTGGTAAAAATAATAAAACTTACCATTTTTGTTAATTTTTCGGTCCTTTGTGTGTTATTGAGAGGTATCCTTTTTTTAAAGGTTTATAACTCGGAAACTGGGAATCCAATTGAAAAACGGTAAATTTTGTCTTGTTGATAATAAATTCGGCTGTCTGAATCCATTGACAAAAATTAATTTTACTTATTGCTGTTTTAGTTAAGTAGATGTCAAAACTGTGATTTTTTCACTTTTGAGCAAGGATAACTAAGGATACTGATGTAATAGAAAAAAATCAAGATCAGATTCGTAATTAGGAGATCCTAATCCATCATAAACGGCTATTAAAACAGAGGACAGAGAACCATAGTTGATCTTTAGGGCCGTAGGGTATAAAAAAAATGGACCACCGGAGACATGACACTGTTGCAAAATTAGTCTTGAAGTGTAAATTTGTCATTATATGCAATATATCTCTCATCAAAATGCTTCAAAACCATAATTTTTCCATACTGTGGCTAAAATGTCACAAACGTGACAATTTGGTCACAAACGTGGCAATTTGGTCACAAACGTGGCAGCAAAATTTCTTAATTTCGACCTTAAAGCCGTAAATTCACACTTGTTGTTGATCTACTTAAAAGGTGAGTTTTAAGAGTGTGTTTACATAAGATAGCATGAAGAAACTTGCAAAAATCCAAAAAAAATATCTGCCAATTTTACAACTCAAAAAAGCACAGTTATCTAAGAATCACCCATATATGTTAGGAAATAATTGTTATTTAATACATACTTATGTATAGTATATAAAATGTAAAATTTATGGGTGCAATAAATCTTAAATCTTAAAACCGCAGTAACAAGAATTAAAGAGGGATTTTGAATTTGTTGCCAATTCTCTAAAGTTTTGCCATTAGTGTTACAATTTACGTTCCCCCGAGTTATGTTTCGCGCATTGAAATCCCCTCCAATTACCGCTCCGTCAAATGATGATGCCAACAATTAAATTTTGTTTAATTCTGTCACAAGGATGTCAGATTTGCAATTTGTAGGGACATAAATAGTTCCAAAGTGAATAGTTTTTGAATTCCATTCAATTTAATATCTATTGTAATAAAGCTGCATGGTAGTTTAGGATTTACAAGATTAGTAATTTTGTATTTAACGTTATTTTTAATTACAATGGCTACTCCTTCCTTGCAGGCTATCATTTCTCAAAAAATTATAATTATCTAGAAAGACTTCGTATTTGGCTTTAAGATGTGTTTCTTGTATAAAAACCATGGCAATATTATTAGCGTGGAGAATTGTTTGTAAAAATGTGTATTACTAAAAATGGACTAATCACTTTTTCTTTGAAAGTTTTGAAAAATTTTTAATTTAACATAATCAAACTAAAATGAAACACCTTTCAATTTATTCTTATTGCAGCGCCTTGCTGCACAGCTTACAAGTGTTGGCAAGCAGATGGCTTCGATGAAATCTTAAAATTTGGTGGCCCAGGAACTTTTCTAATGTCGAACTGATAAGCAGATGACAAGATCTTATTTCGGTTCAGATCAAACGGCGAAAATGGAAATCAAATGGACTCACATTACGCAAACTACAAGCGGAAGCCTGCCGACAAGCATTAGAATGGAACCTAAACAGGAGACGCGGACGAAGATTTCGTAAAAACGATTACTGGAACAAGAAATACGGGAATCGTAGAAATGTTGGAGAGCACTAAAGTTACTTCCGACTCACAGTGCACTATGGACGGAAGAATTTAAGATAAAGGACAAAAGAAGAAGAAGAATAATTATTATTATTGTTTTTCTGGATTGAAAAGAAAAATTATTAGTATAAAATAATAGAATATCGTTTATTTATATTGTTTTATTGTATACGCCGGATTAACATTTTATTTAGGCTTTAAACTTAAAACAGCAAATTAAACCTTTTAGGAATGAGTAAATAAACTTAAATTTCGTTGAATAACTTATACAAACATTAAACAGTCACCGGTTCCATTATTTGAACAAACTGCAACCAGTCTTAAAAATTTGTTTTTTCATGGTTTTAGAGATTTCTGAAAAGATAAAATCAAATATTTCGTATAAGTATAATACAAAGTGGGTTTTAAAGGAAAATATTGGTACTTTCAACTATAGCAGTCATTTGGGACTAAAAAATGGGGTTACCTCAAAATTTTTCCTGCATTATTATGGTTATTTTTATAAATTTCGATGTGTTCTTTCCGAATTTTGAGTTAGCCATCTCTTTGCCGCTGGCGCCGACATATTGCAAAAATGGAGTCTAAAATAAGTTTTATCTCGCTAACAATTAATTTAAGAGAAAAGTATGAAGGCATATCACTGAATCCATCGAAGATACGAATTTCGTGAATTCGAATTGCTACGAAGTGAATTCAAAATTCATAGATTGTTAGATTTATTAAATAAGTACTTAAAATTCCTCGAATTACGAAGTTACGTTCGTAATTTCTTGAAATCAATTTTAGCATTTTCGTAGATCTCACGAAATTCGTATCTGCGATGGATTCAATGGTAGGCCTGATTGCTCCATAATTTTGCAGCTTATAAAATGCCTTATGAAAATGGTCCTAGAATTGTTTTCGTAAAAACCTGTTTTTATGGAATAACTTCTAAACGTTAAATTGTATATATACACATGTGGCTTATCATTTATAGAACATAAAATTCCCTATTAATAGGTAGTTTTTTTTTGTTGATGCAACCCACCGTTCATGAGTTATGCCAATTTAAAAATCAAAAAAAAATTTGTATGAAAACTCATAAGCCGCATGTGTGCTTTGGCACTCTATAAGAAACACGAAAACAATTTAATTCTAGGACCATTTTGATAGGAAATATAAATTATAATCCAGCAGTTCTCAAGGAGACACATGGCACAATATCACTAGCGAAGTTGCTAGCGAAACACGAACTAGTTCCTTTTTTGACCCCGGGTAATGCAAGAAGTCGTCAGTTCAAAAATAAAATATAAAACGTGAGCGTTTGAGTTTCAAAATTTCGTTGGAGAGACTTTTTAGTTTCAAAATTTGAGTAATTTTATTTATCAAAAAAGCAAAAAAAAAGAAAGAAAACAAAATTAAAAAAAAAAAAAAAAAATGTTCAATTGTTTTAATTCGAATTTTACACATCAACGTCAACAAGCTTTATAGACGAATGAGATAAAGACTTCGTAATTCATCTACATGGGTAAAAAACTTGAACCCTTGGTTCGAATCTCAGTGTGGGTAGTTTGATATTTTTTTTTTTTTTTACTAAGAGAACGCCTTCTTCTCACTAGTGAAGTAGCTAGTGAGCAGTAGAACAAAGTGTAGCAAATGACCCCTGCCTATGACATGCACACGTTAAATTCGCCAGTTGAGAACAAATAAAGTAGATCTGGGAGGAACTAGTGCTGGTTACCAGTAACTAGCAATTTCGCTAGTTCGGTACTAGTTCCGTGAACTGAAGGGAAGTTACAAAATTGTGAAACCATATTTATCTCTTAAATTAGCCGTTAGCGAGATATTTGCAAAAAACTGAATCTAGGCTCCATTTTTTCAATACGGCGGCGTGAGTGGCAAAGATATGAGGTGTCAAGGTCGAAATTCGGAAAGAGCACATCGAAATCTATAAAAATTACCACTTTTGAAAAATCCCGGAAAACTTTCAAGGTAAAACTACCAAATGACTGTACTACTACCATATCAGTTATTATATAAACATTATACATTATAGCCTCAAACCACACGCCTTTTATTCTAGAATTTTCTCTTTTTTGAATTGACAGCATCTTTTTGTTATTCAGCCATTCCATGCCTAGCGTAACAAGATCTGCCACACCCCTTCCAATTTCGCTGAAATTTGGTACATGGTTTCGTTTCATGCCTAATCTTTTAGAAATGCCGATTTTTTTGTGGCTTGTGGAGTGTTGCAAAGAGTGGAAAAATCGGTAAATTGTGACAAACTCTCCTCAAATAATTGTCAATAACTTGGACATTTCTTAACCGATTTTTATGCTCAGACCACTTTTGGAAAGGTATTGAAATATGCTATTGATATTAAGCTCAAAATAAAATTTTTCTATTTTGATAAAAATTTCTAAATTTACTACTATTTTAGAACTAAACTACAAAAAACGTACCCAAGTACACCTTTTTTAACTTCCAAAAATATTTTTTGGAAAGCATCTTTCATATCGTCGGGTTAAAACTACAACTAGACATCTACATATGAGCCGTTCAAAATGACAATGGGGCAAGTCCATTTTTAAAAAAAATTGAGATAATGATATTTTAGATAATACTAAATATGATCTTTTTATCTGTAAAAAAAATTTGGTCAGAAAAGTTCAGATACCCGATATACACCAATACCTCACTTTGCGTCGTGGTTACGTTCCAAAAAAACACGACGCAAATTGAAACGACGCAAAGTGAATTAAGATTTTCTATAGCAAACCATGTAAAGATCGAAGATAGGTTCCAGGGTTACGAAAATACTACTTTTTAAAAAGAAAATTGAACGAAGTAAACATTTAAAAACAAAAATAATATAAAATTTTATTACATTCATACAAACAACAAAAACAAAAAAACGTATTCAATTAAAACAAAATAAACTATTCAATTAATTTATGAAAAACAAAATTAAAATTAATCACTGTCTTTCACAAAAAATTGGTCCAAAGTCTGCTGAACAGCTTTTTTTTTTCAACGTAAAATAAATTTCCTTGTAGCAATTGATATTCGTAGCTACTGCCTGGGACACTTTAAACCTCCTTCCGCTGTCAGGATCATTTTTTAAAAAAATCTCCATAGCTTCGTCAATCAAACACATCGCTTTGGAAATTTGTTTGGAGGCTAAATTTTGTTCTTCGGAATTAGAAAAAAATGTGGTGCCATCTTTTAGAAAAAAAAAAAATTTCAAAAAAAAATTAAAGACTGAACCCAAAACAACGCAATTTCGAAAATCTAACGACGCACAGTGAAAATTAGTACTAATTAAGCAGCGACGCAACTTCGAAAAAACGCAAAACGAAACGACGCAAAGCGAGGTATTGGTGTATATGATATGGAAGTTTTTGCTATTAACGTTTTTTATAAATTTGGTAATTTTGAAAGTGGTGCAAGTTCATATTATAGTTGAGTAACGTTAGCATTTTATTTCGAAGTCAGGCAAAACTGCTCCGATTTTGATAATCTTTTTTTTAAAATGTGCAGAAATAAAAAAAGTTTGACGTCCATAATTTAAAAATGTGTGATCTTGTTTATATACTATATAAAAAAGAGTTTGCTTGTACATTTGTTGCTTGTAGACTCAGAGACTAGCAGACCGATTGTAATGAAACTTTCACAATAACTAAGTGTTAGAAAATGCGTCATCAAAGGCTAAAAAAGTGAGCGGTAACACGCCCACAAAAAACTAATTCCTCATATCTCCGAAACTACTTGACGCTGATAGCTGAAATACATATGAATAAAGTAAAATGGCAAATAATGACTCGCGTTTAAAAAAAAGTCATATTCCTCTAAAAAAAATTTTGCCACAGATGGATGAGTTTTAGAAAATACGTATAGATAAAGTAATACCGGGATATGGTGGTTTATTTTAAATTTTAGTTTTACAAAATACATACGTTTTTCTTTGTATATGAATTTGAGTATGACCACATTTTTTATAAAAAAGGATGTAGAGATTCAAATAACTTGTAGTGCAGTGATGTATCTTCCCATAGAATTCCGATTGGAATAGGTTTTAGTATCGTTGCACCACTCTTAATATATAAGTTTGTTGGGCCATGTCTCGCGAACGATGCAAGATATTTTGATTACAGTTTGCAAACAGGTGCTAGAATATTGTTTCATACTATGTATCTTGTACCTTGAAATTTAATACTTAGTATTCTACTTCTCAGAAGGCGATGAAAATATTTTTCACTATAAATTGCATTTTTACAAATTTTATTCAGTCTTAATAAATATTTTTCCAGAAGCAAACGAACTTTTTCTAGAATTTAAAAAAAGGAGGGGGACACTTATCTGATTAAATCCGTTTTCCAACCAGCTTATTTTACGCATAATTGGAGCGTTCCTACCAAATTTCATCAAAACAAATTGAAACATTTCAAAGTGTCTATTTGTGAAAAAGTAAGGGTGGCACTCATTCGATTTTGACCATTTTTTAACAGTGTATCAAGTTCGGTATTTCCTACTACATTTCATCATAAAAGCTTGTATAGTTTGCGAGATACAAAATATTTATGGAAAAGTAGGTGTGACACTCATTTTTTGTTCAATGTATCACGTTCAGCACCTTCAAACAAATTTCATCACAATATCTTGTATAGCTTGCGAGATATAGCGGATAATAACGAAAAAATGTGTGGCGCAGTCTCAAAATTTTACTTCATGCTTGGCCAAAAAAATTCACTTCAAAAAGTCTGATACGACTGAAATATTATCCCTTCATAATAATAGTACAGTCATTTGGTAGTTTTACCTGGAAAGTTTTGCGGGATTTCTGCAAATGAGTTATTTTATAGATTTCGATGTGCTCTTTCAGAATTTCAACTTTGCTACCTCGTATCGTGTTCGCTCGAGCCGCCATATTGGAAAAATGGCGTCCAAAATCAGTTTTTTACAAATATCTCTTTAACGGTTATATTTAGAGAAAAATTTTTTAGGACAATGTTGTAGCTTATAAAATTTTCTATAAAAATGACATTTCAAATGTTTTCGTACGACTTATAACTCAGGAGATATCTTTATTCAAAATTTTAGAAAAATTAGTAAATTGGGCCTTATCGTAAATCTGAAGGGAGTTCCATTCTCTCCCTCCCGGGGAAGGAGCAGTGGAAGTAGTGAATATTTCATTAATGGAAACTCCCCTTCCTGCAGGGATACTTTTTTTTATTTTAATATCGTTGACATTTTCAGAAATAACCAGTTTGCAACGCTGCGTTTTTCCAAGAGCGTTGACATTTTACACAAAAACAACATCGGGCAACGCTGTGTCTTTCCCATATCTTTGACATTTTGCGCAAACACCAGTCTGAACGCTGATTTTTTTCCAATTTCGTAGACAGTTTGCACAAAAAAAAAACACGTGGCAACGCTTTTTTCCATAAATCGTTGACATTTTTTTCCATTTTCCACTGGATTTTGACAGCTGACTTAAAAAAAAAGATAAACAAGAAACAGCAATTGCAAAAGAAGAAAAAGAAGCAATTGCAGCAGTGAAATTTAAATTAATGCTTTGCTTTTTAAAGTAAAAAATGTATTTTTAATCATTTTTGTGGATTTGAAAATCCAAAAGTAGTTTTAGCAGAAGCAGTATAAGTTGGAAACGCTTGGATGGATATTAAAAACTTAAGTGTCATATGAAAGCTATTTCAATAAGCTTTAAAATTGTTGTACTAAAGTTTTTAATCCGTCAAACGTTATTTATAATTATTCATTTACACATTAGTACTCCCTAGCAAAAAGTTGAGGAGCAAATTTAACAAATAAAAGTGAAAAAACTCGCTCCCAACTTATTGCCGATCACATAATTTTCCCTTTCCACGAAATTTTTTTGCGATTGCAAACCAGGGAGTTAGTGAATAAATTCTCGAGAATATTTATTTACGATAAGGCCCATTGTGAATGCCACTTATGAGTAGGCACAGTGATGTGTCAAGCTTATAATTACGATAACTTATGAACGGTGAGTCGCACGTTTAAAATAAAAACACTTATTTATAGGGAATAACATGCGCTACAAGTTGCATATTATTTTTTTTTCATATCACTTATAGTTAAGGAGATATTTTTCCCACAAACCTAAAATTTGAAAAAAAAAAAAAACGTTTTTTCAAAATGGCTCCTAAACGGTTCGTCCTAGAAAAAAAATTGTCAATGCATTTTGTGAAACGTTCAATTCCCTTTAAGAGTCTATTCGAGCTGTTTTTTCGTCAGACTTACCCTTCATGAGATATCGCGACTTGAAAATCATTCAAAATTGAATATTGTTCTATGCGCCCTACTATGTTCAATTTTGAATGATTTTCAAGTCGCGATATCTCATGAAGGGTAAGTCTGACGAAAAAACAGCTCGAATAGACTCTTATAGGGAATTGAACGTTCTACAAAATGCATTGACAATTTTTTTTCTAGGACGAACCGTTTAGGAGCCATTTTGAAAAAACGTTTTTTTTTTCAAAATTTTAGGTTTGTGGGAAAAATATCTCCTTAACTATAGGTGATATGAAAAAAAATAATATGTAGCTTGTAGCGCATGTTATTCCCTATAAATAGGTGTTTTTATTTTAAACGTGCGACTCACCGTTCATAAGTTATCGTAATTATAAGCTTGACACATCACTGTGCCTACTCATAAGTGGCATTCACAATTTACAAATTTTTCTAAAATTTTGAATAAAGATATCTCCTGAGTTATAAGTCGTACGAAAACAATTTAAAGGTCATTTTTATAGAAAATTTTATAAGCTACAACATTGTCCTAAAAAATTTTTCTCTAAATATAACCGTTAAAGAGATATTTGTAAAAAAACTGATTTTGGACGCCATTTTTCCAATATGGCGGCTCGAGCGAACACGATACGAGGTAGCAAAGTTGAAATTCTGAAAGAGCACATCGAAATCTATAAAATAACTCATTTGCAGAAATCCCGCAAAACTTTACAGGTAACATCATTTTTTTCTCCCAAATGATTGTACTATAAACGATTACAAAAATTTGTTAATTTTGAAAGTGAGGCAGGCAAGTCCATTTTGGTGAAATTAAACCTTTATTTCTTGCCCTTCTTTTTAGCCAGCACTTTAAACGCTATTGGAAAATAAACTAACATTATCTAGCAACACGTAATCTAAAAAAAATGTCCATTAATGCTTACCAATATTTTTAAATTAATTAAAACGCAAACCTTTAAGTATCTCGGCATAACAAAAAGTGGACTTGCACCATTGTCATTTTTAACGGCTCATATATTGATGTTTTGAGTGAAGTATACAGAAACATGCAGAAAGAACGGTTCTATGCTCCATTTTAGTCGGTATTCGTATCTGCGATGGATTCAATGGTAGGCCTGATTGCTCCATAATTTTGCAGCTTATAAAATGCCTTATGAAAATGGTCCTAGAATTGTTTTCGTAAAAACCTGTTTTTATGGAATAACTTCTAAACGTTAAATTGTATATATACACATGTGGCTTATCATTTATAGAACATAAAATTCCCTATTAATAGGTAGTTTTTTTTTGTTGATGCAACCCACCGTTCATGAGTTATGCCAATTTAAAAATCAAAAAAAAATTTGTATGAAAACTCATAAGCCGCATGTGTGCTTTGGCACTCTATAAGAAACACGAAAACAATTTAATTCTAGGACCATTTTGATAGGATATATAAATTATAATCCAGCAGTTCTCAAGGAGACACATGGCACAATATCACTAGCGAAGTTGCTAGCGAAACACGAACTAGTTCCTTTTTTGACCCCGGGTAATGCAAGAAGTCGTCAGTTCAAAAATAAAATATAAAACGTGAGCGTTTGAGTTTCAAAATTTCGTTGGAGAGACTTTTTAGTTTCAAAATTTGAGTAATTTTATTTATCAAAAAAGCAAAAAAAAAAGAAAGAAAACAAAATTAAAAAAAAAAAAAAAATGTTCAATTGTTTTAATTCGAATTTTACACATCAACGTCAACAAGCTTTATAGACGAATGAGCTAAAGACTTCGTAATTCATCTACATGGGTAAAAAACTTGAACCCTTGGTTCGAATCTCAGTGTGGGTAGTTTGATATTTTTTTTTTTTTTTACTAAGAGAACGCCTTCTTCTCACTAGTGAAGTAGCTAGTGAGCAGTAGAACAAAGTGTAGCAAATGACCCCTGCCTATGACATGCACACGTTAAATTCGCCAGTTGAGAACAAATAAAGTAGATCTGGGAGGAACTAGTGCTGGTTACCAGTAACTAGCAATTTCGCTAGTTCGGTACTAGTTCCGTGAACTGAAGGGAAGTTACAAAATTGTGAAACCATATTTTTCTCTTAAATTAGCCGTTAGCGAGATATTTGCAAAAAACTGAATCTAGGCTCCATTTTTTCAATACGGCGGCGTGAGTGGCAAAGATATGAGGTGTCAAGGTCGAAATTCGGAAAGAGCACATCGAAATCTATAAAAATTACCACTTTTGAAAAATCCCGGAAAACTTTCAAGGTAAAACTACCAAATGACTGTACTACTACCATATCAGTTATTATATAAACATTATACATTATAGCCTCAAACCACACGCCTTTTATTCTAGAATTTTCTCTTTTTTGAATTGACAGCATCTTTTTGTTATTCAGCCATTCCATGCCTAGCGTAACAAGATCTGCCACACCCCTTCCAATTTCGCTGAAATTTGGTACATGGTTTCGTTTCATGCCTAATCTTTTAGAAATGCCGATTTTTTTGTGGCTTGTGGAGTGTTGCAAAGAGTGGAAAAATCGGTAAATTGTGACAAACTCTCCTCAAATAATTGTCAATAACTTGGACATTTCTTAACCGATTTTTATGCTCAGACCACTTTTGGAAAGGTATTGAAATATGCTATTGATATTAAGCTCAAAATAAAATTTTTCTATTTTGATAAAAATTTCTAAATTTACTACTATTTTAGAACTAAACTACAAAAAACGTACCCAAGTACACCTTTTTTAACTTCCAAAAATATTTTTTGGAAAGCATCTTTCATATCGTCGGGTTAAAACTACAACTAGACATCTACATATGAGCCGTTCAAAATGACAATGGGGCAAGTCCATTTTTAAAAAAAATTGAGATAATGATATTTTAGATAATACTAAATATGATCTTTTTATCTGTAAAAAAAATTTGGTCAGAAAAGTTCAGATACCCGATATACACCAATACCTCACTTTGCGTCGTGGTTACGTTCCAAAAAAACACGACGCAAATTGAAACGACGCAAAGTGAATTAAGATTTTCTATAGCAAACCATGTAAAGATCGAAGATAGGTTCCAGGGTTACGAAAATACTACTTTTTAAAAAGAAAATTGAACGAAGTAAACATTTAAAAACAAAAATAATATAAAATTTTATTACATTCATACAAACAACAAAAACAAAAAAACGTATTCAATTAAAACAAAATAAACTATTCAATTAATTTATGAAAAACAAAATTAAAATTAATCACTGTCTTTCACAAAAAATTGGTCCAAAGTCTGCTGAACAGCATTTTTTTTTCAACGTAAAATAAATTTCCTTGTAGCAATTGATATTCGTAGCTACTGCCTGGGACACTTTAAACCTCCTTCCGCTGTCAGGATCATTTTTTAAAAAAATCTCCATAGCTTCGTCAATCAAACACATCGCTTTGGAAATTTGTTTGGAGGCTAAATTTTGTTCTTCGGAATTAGAAAAAAATGTGGTGCCATCTTTTAGAAAAAAAAAAATTTCAAAAAAAAATTAAAGACTGAACCCAAAACAACGCAATTTCGAAAATCTAACGACGCACAGTGAAAATTAGTACTAATTAAGCAGCGACGCAACTTCGAAAAAACGCAAAACGAAACGACGCAAAGCGAGGTATTGGTGTATATGATATGGAAGTTTTTGCTATTAACGTTTTTTATAAATTTGGTAATTTTGAAAGTGGTGCAAGTTCATATTATAGTTGAGTAACGTTAGCATTTTATTTCGAAGTCAGGCAAAACTGCTCCGATTTTGATAATCTTTTTTTTAAAATGTGCAGAAATAAAAAAAGTTTGACGTCCATAATTTAAAAATGTGTGATCTTGTTTATATACTATATAAAAAAGAGTTTGCTTGTACATTTGTTGCTTGTAGACTCAGAGACTAGCAGACCGATTGTAATGAAACTTTCACAATAACTAAGTGTTAGAAAATGCGTCATCAAAGGCTAAAAAAGTGAGCGGTAACACGCCCACAAAAAACTAATTCCTCATATCTCCGAAACTACTTGACGCTGATAGCTGAAATACATATGAATAAAGTAAAATGGCAAATAATGACTCGCGTTTAAAAAAAAGTCATATTCCTCTAAAAAAAATTTTGCCACAGATGGATGAGTTTTAGAAAATACGTATAGATAAAGTAATACCGGGATATGGTGGTTTATTTTAAATTTTAGTTTTACAAAATACATACGTTTTTCTTTGTATATGAATTTGAGTATGACCACATTTTTTATAAAAAAGGATGTAGAGATTCAAATAACTTGTAGTGCAGTGATGTATCTTCCCATAGAATTCCGATTGGAATAGGTTTTAGTATCGTTGCACCACTCTTAATATATAAGTTTGTTGGGCCATGTCTCGCGAACGATGCAAGATATTTTGATTACAGTTTGCAAACAGGTGCTAGAATATTGTTTCATACTATGTATCTTGTACCTTGAAATTTAATACTTAGTATTCTACTTCTCAGAAGGCGATGAAAATATTTTTCACTATAAATTGCATTTTTACAAATTTTATTCAGTCTTAATAAATATTTTTCCAGAAGCAAACGAACTTTTTCTAGAATTTAAAAAAAGGAGGGGGACACTTATCTGATTAAATCCGTTTTCCAACCAGCTTATTTTACGCATAATTGGAGCGTTCCTACCAAATTTCATCAAAACAAATTGAAACATTTCAAAGTGTCTATTTGTGAAAAAGTAAGGGTGGCACTCATTCGATTTTGACCATTTTTTAACAGTGTATCAAGTTCGGTATTTCCTACTACATTTCATCATAAAAGCTTGTATAGTTTGCGAGATACAAAATATTTATGGAAAAGTAGGTGTGACACTCATTTTTTGTTCAATGTATCACGTTCAGCACCTTCAAACAAATTTCATCACAATATCTTGTATAGCTTGCGAGATATAGCGGATAATAACGAAAAAATGTGTGGCGCAGTCTCAAAATTTTACTTCATGCTTGGCCAAAAAAATTCACTTCAAAAAGTCTGATACGACTGAAATATTATCCCTTCATAATAATAGTACAGTCATTTGGTAGTTTTACCTGGAAAGTTTTGCGGGATTTCTGCAAATGAGTTATTTTATAGATTTCGATGTGCTCTTTCAGAATTTCAACTTTGCTACCTCGTATCGTGTTCGCTCGAGCCGCCATATTGGAAAAATGGCGTCCAAAATCAGTTTTTTACAAATATCTCTTTAACGGTTATATTTAGAGAAACATTTTTTAGAACAATGTTGTAGCTTATAAAATTTTCTATAAAAATGACCTTTCAAATGTTTTCGTACGACTTATAACTCAGGAGATATCTTTATTCAAAGTTTTAGAAAAATTAGTAAATTGGGCCTTATCGTAAATCTGAAGGGAGTTCCATTCTCTCCCTCCCGGGGAAGGAGCAGTGGAAGTAGTGAATATTTCATTAATGGAAACTCCCCTTCCTGCAGGGATACTTTTTTTTATTTTAATATCGTTGACATTTTCAGAAATAACCAGTTTGCAACGCTGCGTTTTTCCAAGAGCGTTGACATTTTACACAAAAACAACATCGGGCAACGCTGTGTCTTTCCCATATCTTTGACATTTTGCGCAAACACCAGTCTGAACGCTGATTTTTTTCCAATTTCGTAGACAGTTTGCACAAAAAAAAAACACGTGGCAACGCTTTTTTCCATAAATCGTTGACATTTTTTTCCATTTTCCACTGGATTTTGACAGCTGACTTAAAAAAAAAGATAAACAAGAAACAGCAATTGCAAAAGAAGAAAAAGAAGCAATTGCAGCAGTGAAATTTAAATTAATGCTTTGCTTTTTAAAGTAAAAAATGTATTTTTAATCATTTTTGTGGATTTGAAAATCCAAAAGTAGTTTTAGCAGAAGCAGTATAAGTTGGAAACGCTTGGATGGATATTAAAAACTTAAGTGTCATATGAAAGCTATTTCAATAAGCTTTAAAATTGTTGTACTAAAGTTTTTAATCCGTCAAACGTTATTTATAATTATTCATTTATACATTAGTACTCCCTAGCAAAAAGTTGAGGAGCAAATTTAACAAATAAAAGTGAAAAAACTCGCTCCCAACTTATTGCCGATCACATAATTTTCCCTTTCCACGAAATTTTTTTGCGATTGCAAACCAGGGAGTTAGTGAATAAATTCTCGAGAATATTTATTTACGATAAGGCCCATTGTGAATGCCACTTATGAGTAGGCACAGTGATGTGTCAAGCTTATAATTACGATAACTTATGAACGGTGAGTCGCACGTTTAAAATAAAAACACTTATTTATAGGGAATAACATGCGCTACAAGTTGCATATTATTTTTTTTTCATATCACTTATAGTTAAGGAGATATTTTTCCCACAAACCTAAAATTTGAAAAAAAAAAAACGTTTTTTCAAAATGGCTCCTAAACGGTTCGTCCTAGAAAAAAAATTGTCAATGCATTTTGTGAAACGTTCAATTCCCAATAAGAGTCTATTCGAGCTGTTTTTTCGTCAGACTTACCCTTCATGAGATATCGCGACTTGAAAATCATTCAAAATTGAATATTGTTCTATGCGCCCTACTATGTTCAATTTTGAATGATTTTCAAGTCGCGATATCTCATGAAGGGTAAGTCTGACGAAAAAACAGCTCGAATAGACTCTTATAGGGAATTGAACGTTCTACAAAATGCATTGACAATTTTTTTTCTAGGACGAACCGTTTAGGAGCCATTTTGAAAAAACGTTTTTTTTTTCAAAATTTTAGGTTTGTGGGAAAAATATCTCCTTAACTATAGGTGATATGAAAAAAAAATAATATGTAGCTTGTAGCGCATGTTATTCCCTATAAATAGGTGTTTTTATTTTAAACGTGCGACTCACCGTTCATAAGTTATCGTAATTATAAGCTTGACACATCACTGTGCCTACTCATAAGTGGCATTCACAATTTACAAATTTTTCTAAAATTTTGAATAAAGATATCTCCTGAGTTATAAGTCGTACGAAAACAATTTAAAGGTCATTTTTATAGAAAATTTTATAAGCTACAACATTGTCCTAAAAAATTTTTCTCTAAATATAACCGTTAAAGAGATATTTGTAAAAAAACTGATTTTGGACGCCATTTTTCCAATATGGCGGCTCGAGCGAACACGATACGAGGTAGCAAAGTTGAAATTCTGAAAGAGCACATCGAAATCTATAAAATAACTCATTTGCAGAAATCCCGCAAAACTTTACAGGTAACATCATTTTTTTCTCCCAAATGATTGTACTATAAACGATTACAAAAATTTGTTAATTTTGAAAGTGAGGCAGGCAAGTCCATTTTGGTGAAATTAAACCTTTATTTCTTGCCCTTCTTTTTAGCCAGCACTTTAAACGCTATTGGAAAATAAACTAACATTATCTAGCAACACGTAATCCAAAAAAAATGTCCATTAATGCTTACCAATATTTTTAAATTAATTAAAACGCAAACCTTTAAGTATCTCGGCAGAACAAAAAGTGGACTTGCACCATTGTCATTTTTAACGGCTCATATATTGATGTTTTGAGTGAAGTATACAGAAACATGCAGAAAGAAACATACAAAAAATTAATTTCAAAAATCTTTAAACGCTTTTTTCTCAAATCATGAAAAATGTAGATGTCTAGTTGTAGTTTTAATCCGACGATATGAAAAAGAGGGAAAATTGGTATGTCTTGAGGCTTAGAAGTTATGATTTTTTGAAAATTTGAAAAAAGGTAAGACCAAAAATTGGCCCATAACTGGAACATTTCTTAACCCATTTTCATGATTATACCATTTTTAGAAATGTATTGAATCACGCTATGCGCACAAAGTAAATTTTTTTGTATTTGGTGAAAAATACGAAATTAACTACTATTTTAGAACTAAACGACAAAGAACGCTATAGTACCTTTCTTCGACCTCCCAAAATATTTTTCTAGGATAGAAGACAAACCACCTTACACATGAATCTTTAATGGTCCACGAGTAATGATTTTTTGAACATTCCAGTACATGCAATATTTCGCATTTTGTAAGTTTTTTTTGTAATTTACATCATTTTAAATTCCTCGAAAGATTTTGAAAGTGAAATACGCCGTGCTGCAATAGTTATTGTATGATTGATAAATATGAAGCAACTGCATCGCAACTCTCCAACGCTTTTCAAAATGTAAATGCCATACCTGGGACCCAGAATTTTCATAGTTTTGTTCCCTTAGCCGTAACCGTATTGCAGCATGGCGTATTTAATTTTCAAAATCATTATTATGTAAATTACAAAAAACTAACAAGGTACGAAATATTGCATGTACTGAAATGTTCAAAAAATAATTACTCGTATACCTTTAAAGATACCATCTTAATTTTAGATTCATGTGGAAGGTGGTTTTGTCTTCTATCCTCGAAAAACGGTAATATAGAGTTTATTGTCGTTTAGTACTAAGATCGTAGTTAATTTAGTGCTTTTAACCAAATACAAAAAATTTAATTTGTGCGCATAGCGTGATTTGATACCTTTCTAAAAACGGTCCAAGCATGAAAATGGGTTAAGAAATGTTCCAGTTACGGGCCATTTTGTGATCGGACCTTTTTTCAAATTTTCAAAAAAATCATAACTTCTAAGCCTCGAGACATACCAATTTGTCTTTTTTTTTCATATGAAAGATTTTTTTTTTTTTTTTCTTTACAAAAAATATATTTTGGAAGGTAAAAAGGTCTACCTGGGTACGTTTTTTGTAGTTTAGTACCAAAATAAAAAATTTAGTACTTTTTATCAAATATGAAAAATTTTATAACTGAGCTTATAGCTTCCCAGTGTGCCAGACGGTTCATATCTCCGCTTTTTTATCCGTTACTGATCCGTTTGCGGGAGAAATTCCAAAAAAAAAAAGATTCGCTTTTTTTTTTGGGAATCGTCTTTTATGAACCGTCTGGCACACTGGGTTAATTCAATAACTTTCCAAAAGTGGTCTGGGCATGAAAATCGGTGAAGAAATGTCCAAGTTATTGGCAATTATTTGAATAGAGTTTGTCACAATTTACCGACTTTTCCACTCTTTGCACCACTCCACAAGTCACATTGCCATTTCTAAAAGATTAGGCATGAAACGAAACCATGTACAGAATTTCAGCGAAATCGGAAGGGGTGTGGCAGATCTTGTTACGCTAGGCATGGAATGGCTGTATTATTAATATGTTAAAATAAAGATTTATTTAATAAAACAATACAGTGTTATTGTTAGCTTTTGGGACCTTTTGTTTTTGGTCTGACGGTAGATGGGTCATTCTTACCTAATTCGGGTACGGGGAGTTCAGTGGTCTTAACCGTTTTGCTGGATTGGTTCATTACCACATACAATAAGTTCAACTCAAAATTTCGTCTGGAAAGAGGTGTTTTTCATAAGGAATCTCTTAGTAACTTCCGATAAACCAACGATTTTTCATCAAAAGTATATTTTCTAGTTCATGATGAATTAATGGGGATTCGAATTGCTAACTTTTTAATCAATTTATTGGATACTTTTTACCTAAACGTTAATTTCTTCCGAATTTTCTTAAAAACTCACTAAATCTAGGCTTGAAATTTTTACAACAAAATATTGTTATTGGTAAGAAATAAAATTTAATGTTTTTAGTTTTTCGGTCCGGAAATAGCCTTTGTACTTTATTGCAAGATATCCTTTTTTAAAGGCTTATAACTTGACATGTAGTGATCCAATTGAAAAATAGTTGAAGTACGGCTTGTTAAGGAAAATTTTTGCTATCCGTAGTCATTAATGAAAATTAATTTTACTATTTGTTGTTTTTGTTATATAGTTTTTAGTAGTACCCAAAATAGTAATTTTTTTCACTTTTGTGCAAGGATAATTGAGGTTCCTGCCGTGATAGAAAAAAACCAAGATCATGTTCGTAATAAGAAGGTCCCGACTTATCATAAATTGCTATAAAAACTGAAAATGGAAAATCGTGTTTAGGCTGGACTAGGGTAGTGGCTTAAAAACATGGACCACCGCATTTCCTGACTTGTAGTCAGATTTATGAGAATCCCAGCTCAGTTTACTGTACTCACATTTTGTTCGTTAGAAAATAACACCCAATGAAATAACGCCACAAAAAAAAAAAACTAAGTAACGCACAAAAAATAAAATGGCGTAATAAAGCCCAAAAAAAAACTAGTAAGGGTGTTACCTTTGGCCTGGCCAAACATAAAATACCCTACACAGCAGTGTTTTGAAAATTTTGCTTATATAGGAGGTGCCACGCCCTCTTGTCCGAATTCACCCAGTTTTTTCTCAGAATTTGCATTTATAGTTATAATATTTGAGTGAAATTTGGTTGGATTATCTCAAAAAATGCGTTTTGAAGCTTTTGCTTATATGGGAGGTGCCACGCCCTCTTGTCCGATTTTATCCAATTTTTACTTAAAGCTTGTATTTATAGTTTTTAGTGTCTGAGTAAAATTTAGTTCAATTATCTCAAAAAACGCTTTCAATACAGCGTTTTGAAGCTTTTGCTTATATCAGAGGTGCCACGCCCTTTTGTCCAAATTCGCCCAGTTTTTGCTCAGAGCCTGCAATTACAATTCTTAGTATTTATGTGTATTTTGGTTGTATTGCCGTGAAAAATACTTCAAAAGATGCATTTTGAAGGTATTTTTTGTATGGGCGGTAGGCGTGTCCATTGACCGATTTCGCTCATTTTCAATCCTTCGAGCTATCTTTGACGACGAAGGCTTGGTACCAAATTTCATTGAATTATCTTGCTTAGTTTTCCCAAAAAATGTATTTCCACACACAGCCAGCCAGCCAGCCACCCAGCCAGCCAGACAGACGGACATGGCTATATCGACTCAGGAGGTGACGCTGATCAAGAATATATATACTTTTCTATATCTGCCACGCCTCCTTCTCTGCGTTACAAACGGAAGGACAAAGTGAATATACCCTGGGTGTAGGGTATAAAAAAAAAAACGATATAACGCCCAAAAAATTTCCAAAACGATTATTGCCCAAATTTATATGAAAATAGTTTGGGCGTTATTTTTGTTTTTTGGGCGTTATTTCATTGGGCGTAATTTTTTAACTCCCATATTTTGCATACTCAAGTCCGTCTAGAGCTGACTCTATAAGAAAATTCGGTAAAAATTAATGTTAAGAAGTATCCGATAAATTGATAAAAAAATTAGCAACTCCATTGCCAATTACTACATCCTGAACAAAAAAACATAATTTCGATGAAAAATCATTGATTCATCACAATTTAATAAGAGATTCTTTATGACAAACACCACTTTCTAGACAAAATTTTGCTTTGAATTTTTTGTATGGGGGCGATGAATCAATCCAGCAAAATGGTTAACACCACTGAATTTCCCATGCCCGAATTAGGTAAGAATGACCTATTTCCCGTCAGACCAAATTTTCAATGCACTACCTATAATAACGCTTGCAGTGCAGTTTTCAGTGGAGTCAATGCCAAAAAACGGGCAAAATGAGGAAGTCTTCAAGAACAGCTCCGATTTTGATTTTTTTTTAAATTTTTTCTTTTTAAAATCGGAAACATTTTGAAGCGCGGTCGGAGTTATACAATTTTTTTAAACATTATTTAAAAAACTTATGTTTTCATAAAAAAAAAATCGAAAAAAATACAACAAACAAAATTCAAAATAGTAATTTTATATGTATTTGGCGATTCTAAATCCGAATCTGGCATTAGGATCGCGGTATTTTGTATGGTATCTTCACTTTTTATAGGATCTAAAATTGTGTATATAAAGACTGTTTTTCTCAAGAACGGTTATAGCGGTTTTAATGAAACTTTGGAGAATGATGCGCATTAGCATATACTAAAGAATGAGATAGACTTTGACTTAGTATATGCTTATAAATTTTTTATTTAATTTGGTCAACTCTTTTGAACCGTATAAGATATTTTGATGAAATTTGGTACACAACTACTGACTATCAATGCCTTATAATGAAATCGGGAATGTACCACGCCCACTTTTTAGCCATTGAAAATTTTATTTTAGTATTACTCGAAAACAGCTGTTGATAAAAATCAAAATTTTCAATGGTTAAAAAGTGGTCGTGGCACTTTCCAGATATCGCCCAATTGATTAGTTATATTTTTTCAGTTTTAAACTTGTATAAATTATTCAATAGCAAATAATAATTGTTTACCTCATCGGCAGCATCGGTCTCATCTTTTATGTGTCTTGATCGCCGTTTATCACTAGTATTTAGTAATTGTGCGACTTTTGTTTGTTTTGCCAGGTCTAGAGCTTCTTTTTTGCTACGTAGCGCACAATCTTCTAGAGTTTCAGCAGCCTCAAACATTCCTTGTCGTCTATAAAGAGCACCTAGATTTTTTAAGGTTGTAGTAACAGTTGGTGAGTCAACTTTTGCAGCTTTGTGCCAACCTCCATATTCGCCATATGGTGTATTCTCGCGATTATCATATTTATGTTCTTCACGCTCCTCAGCTACCTACAAAATAAAATTCATCGACTATATGTTAGGAAATGATAAATATTTTATTGTACAGCTGGGAAGTGATGTTATCTTTGTCCTTGGAAAATATTGAATACGATACACCGTTTTCAATCTAGGTTGACTTTTATTTAAATGGGAGTTTCAACACCACTTTGCCCTTCTATTACTTTCAAGAAGATTTTTTACCTGGTACTTCACGCAAAAAACCCCAATTTACATAATTTCCAGGAAAAATTGGGAGGACCCATTTTAATATGTTGTTCAGCGCAAAGTTTTCTATCGATTGGTATAGGTTTTATGAAGTTTGGAATTAGTGCAAAGATCATCTACAGTCTGTTAAATAAGAGCGTGGTCACGATTACTCGCGATCGGTAAAGTATAATGCTGTAATTTTTTTTTCTCACACAGAGGGCAGTATTGTCCTTCATGCTTCGTGAAAGTGAATCAGCTGACCACTCTTTTCAATGCGTTCTCAGCATTTTTCCAAAATGAGTACCGCGTACGCGTCGCGCTTTGAAGCCGTTTTTTTGTGTTTGCACCCCAAAGGTCGTGACTTTGGATTGGCCGTCTCAGTCGCCCGATGCCAATCCAATTGAAAACGTTTGGGCGCAAATGAAGATGAAGCTTCAGAAAAACCGACCCTGCAACTTGAAACAGCTGGTTCGACGCATTCACAAAATTTGGAGGTCGTTTTCAGAAGAGTATGCGCAAAATCTTGTTCAAAGTATGTCGCGAAGATGTCAAGCTATAATTGATGCTGGGGGTGATTGGACCTGCTATTAATGTATTTGCATTGAAGTTTTCGATCAAATAAATCAATATTAAAAAGAATTTTCGCAATGGGTATTTTCATTTTCTCACAACAATGACCACGCTCTTATTTAACAGACTGTATATAGCCAGTATCCAATTTGACTGGTCTAAGAATGTATAACGACCTCGCGAGCGAAGCCGAAAGCGCTGCAAATGCTCAAAATCTCAGGCAGCTTTACGATATCACCCGCAGATTATCAGGCAGAAAACTCCAACAGAGCCGCCCTATCAAAGACAAAAACGGAAATCTCTTAACATCTGCAGACGACCAACTAAACAGATGGAAAGAGTATTTTTGCGATATACTAAATCCCATGTCTACCACATCCCTGCAACCAGAATCACCAACTACAACTGCCGCAATGACTCGCAGTAGTAGTCGAATACAAACACCGCCGCCTACAATTGATGAAATAGTGAAAGCTATCCAAAGCATGAAAAACAACAAGGCCGCCGGTATAGATCAAATAACTGCTGAACTGCTAAAGGCATGCCCCATAACATCAGCTAAAATTCTCCATCCTCTGCTCAACAAAATCTGGAGTGAAGAGCGTTTGCCAGAAGATTGGCTACATGGCATGTTAGTCAAATTGCCGAAAAAAGGTGACCTAAGCGAGTGCCGAAACTATAGAGGCATCACCTTGCTCTCAGTACCATCAAAAGTACTGACGAAAGTGCTTCTGAGCAGGTTAAGCGAAAAACTTGATTCGGCCATTCGAAAGCAGCAAGCAGGATTCCGGCGAAACAGATCATGCGTGGATCAAATCAACACGCTCAGAATAATTGTCGAACAATCATGCGAGTGGCGTGCTGCACTTCAACTTGTCTTCGTTGACTATAGCACTGCCTTCGACAGTGTCTCCCGAGAAAACATCTGGGCGTCACTGCAACGAAGAGGTATTGCCGCAAAGGCCATAAACTTAGTACGTGCACAATATGAAGGCTTTAAATGCAGTGTGTTACACAACGGGTTGTTGTCACCGACATTCACCACTAATTCAGGCGTACGGCAGGGGTGTTTACTATCACCATCACTCTTCCTTATCGTTCTTGATGATATCCTAGATAAAGCTCTTAATAAGGCCAAAAGGGGTATTCAATGGAACTTTACCGCACATCTGGAAGATCTTGACTACGCTGACGACATCTGCCTCTTATCGTCCAAACATTCAGATATGCAAAGCAAAATTGAAGACCTTGTCTTGGAATCACAAAAGGCCGGCCTAAAAATCAACGTATCCAAGACTAAAAGCAAGCAATGACATCACGTTTAAAGCTGGCAGTGATGACATCGGAAACGTCGATAGCTTCACGTATTTAGGCAGCATTATCTCCATGGATGGTGGAGCAAAAGAGGATATCAACTCAAGAATAGCAAAAGCAAAAGGCGCGTTTGCTCAACTGAACAAAATATGGTCTTCATCCGTTATATCCACCAAAACGAGAGTGCGCATTTTTGATTCGAATGTGAAATCGGTTTTGTTATATGGGTGCGAAACATGGGTTGTTACTGAACAACTAACAAACAAGCTGCAAGTATTCGTCAACAAATGCTTAAGGCGTATACTAAAGGTTTGGTGGCCGTGGCCTCGCACTATATCAAATGCCGAGCTACATCAAAAATGCAAACAGAAGGCTATAGCAAACGAGATCAAGCTGCGCAAATGGGGATGGATTGGTCACACTCTCCGGAAACCACACAGCGAAGTTTGTCGCCAGGCCCTTGAGTGGAATCCACAAGGCTGTAGAGGACGTGGTAGACCCAAAACCAACTGGAAAAGGTCGTTGGAAAAGGAAATCCAAGAATCGGGAAAATCGTGGCAAGAGATCAAAGTCATCGCAAGGGATCGTGACAAATGGAGAGATTTCATATTGGCCCTATGCTCCTCCTAGGAGTTAAAGGAGAATACATACATACATACAAGAACTATTTTCCATGCCAAAAAGGAACTAAGACGTTTACTGGTTTTCATTACAGAAATCGGTAAATGGGTCATTTAAGAAGAAAAAACCGTGGAGTGCTATTAAATAAGAGGGTGGAAATCAGATAGGGGGGCAAAATGCACTCTTTACAGTTTTTCCAATACGTATAGCGAACAAAGCAAAATTTCGATATTTTTGATACGAAATTTTTTGTAGAAAATTAAATTTGACATCGAAAAAGCTTATTAAAGAAATAAAACCAAAAAACAAGCCTATGCTAAAAATGTTGATATCAAAAAATTCTTGTGTTTTTTACTCTTAGCCCATAATTTTTTTTTTTTTTTTTATTAGAGATAGATAAGCCCATACCCGAATATAAAACTAATAAGGGTGTAATCTTTGGCCTGTCCAAAAAATAATATACCCTACACTGCACTATTTCTAAAATGTTGCGTGTACGGGAGGTGTCACGCCTTCAGTCAAGAAGTTTTTGCACTAACTATTCCAAATATCTGCACAAAATTTCGATTCATTATCTTAAAAAACGCTTTCAGTAGAGGTTTTTGAAATTTTTTGCTTACATGGGAGGTGCCACGCCCTCTAGTCTTAATTCACCTAGCTTTTACTCAGAGCTTGTATTTACTACTTCCAGTATTTATGTGTATTTTGCATGCGTCATTGCAAACAATGCTCTTATTATTGCGTTTTGAGTATATTTTTTGTATGGGCGGTAGGCGTGTCCGTTGACCGATTTCAGTCATTATCAATCCCACGAGCTAACTTTTACGACGAAGCAAGCGTACCAAATTTCATTGAATTATCTTGACTAGTATCGCCGGTGGCCAAATTTTGGCCATTCTCCTAAAGATAGATACAATTTTTTCGAGAACTGTTTTGTATGAAAGAAAGCCAGAATACTAAATACTGACAGAGTTCAATACTCGTAGTAACCTTTTTTGGATGCAGAAGGCTTAGTGTATCTCAAAATCGAATAACATAAAAATTGTTGTAGTGGCTTAGCCGTGGTAGCTAACGTATTTCATTTTTTGAGAGAGGCACCTTCTACTAAAAAAAAAGATAAATATTCTTTCTCAAAAATCTGTTTATCTCCATTCCAAATAAGCCGAGATAAACTATTTTCTCTTTAGGCGCATGACACCACACGCATATAAATTTTTCTTAAGCTTTCTTCCTCAACGCTTAGCATATTAAGGCATAAGAACCTGTGTTGAATTTCAGCCGTGACAGAGTATTATCAAACAGCATCTTACAGCAAAAATGGCACTAAGCCCTTATCCAAACAAAACCAAAAACCATTACATAAGCGAGAGTGTACCCACGTCATTGCAGAACTGCAGTCCATAAGTATCGAAAATATTAAACAATTTGAAGAAAACGATGAAAGTCCAAAATTATCGAAAAACATCCAAAATATTGGTAAAAGTCCAAAAATATCGAGAAACATCCAAAATATCGGTTAAAGTTCAAAAATATCAAAAATCATCCAAAATATCGGTAAAAGTCCAAAAGTATCGAAAAACATCCAAAATATCGGTAAAAGTCCCAAAGTATCGAAAAACATCCAAAACATCGGTAAAAGTACAAAAGTATCGAGAAACATCCAAAATATCGGTAAAAGTCCAGAAGTATCGAAAAACATCCAAAATATCGCTAAAAGTCCCAAAGTATCGAAAACATCCAAAATATCGGCAAAAGTACAAAAGTTTCGGGAAACATCCAAAATATCGGTAAAAGTCCAAAAGTATCGAAAATCATCCAGAATATCGGTAAAAGTCCAAAAGTATCGAGAAACATGCAAAATATCGATATAAATTCAAAAGTGTCGAAAAACATCTAAAATATCGGTAAAAGTCCAAAAGTATCGAAAAACATCCAAAATATCGGTAAAAGTACAAAAGTATCGAAAAACATCCAAAATATCGGTAAAAGTCCAAAAGTATCGAAAAACATCCAAAATATCGGCAAAAGTCCCAAAGTATCGAGAAACATCAAAAAATTCGATAAGAAACCAACAGTATACAAAAACATCTAAAATATCGGGAAAGCTCCAAAATATCGAAAAACATCCAAAAAATATCGATGCAGAACGTCGACAGAGTGAAACGAAACAGGTTTTTGCAAGCAAGAGAAAAACAACTACAACAAAATCTCTCCCACTCCACTGTGTCATTCACTTTCTCAACAACACAGCATAACACAGTGGGTGCTGTTGTTGTTGTAATTATATGGGAAACTTTGATCCTGTTTTTAAATGCATTCTACACCACAGTACCTATCATATAAAATAAAAATATCGAAAATCGGTTAAATGGTTAGCTTGCAAAAGGGGCGCAAAAAAAACTGTTCACGTATTAATATATAGATTAGGTTTCCCGTAAAAAATATTTGCACACACAGCCACCCTGCCAGGCAAACGGACATGGCTATATCGACTCAGGTGACGCTGATCAAGAATACGAGGGGCCTAACAAAAGTTCGCTTAGTAGAATTGAAAAAAAAAACTGAACAACAAATTTTTTAAATTTATAAATTTATTCTTCATCTGTTCGTATTTTTTCAAAGTAATCGCCATTTATTTTGATACATTTTTCAAGTCGATAAGTCCATCTTGAAAAACAGTCTTCAAAATCGGCTTTTTGCAAGTTTACAATTTCATCATTAACCGCGTTTATTATCTCCTCATTGCTGTTAAAGACTCTCCTTCTCAATTTTTTTTATTTTTGGAAACAACCAGAAGTCAAAAAGCGCTAGTTCTGGGGACTAAGGTGCTGGACAAATTTCTTCGATGCCTGAAAGCGCAATAAAATCAGTGGCAGTTTGCGCTGGCGCATTGCCGTGATGTAGAAAGTGGCGGCGTAGCTCCTTTTTTGGCGTTTTCCCAATAAATTTTGGAAAACTTTTGGTTAGCAAGTTTCAGTATGCCACTTAGCAGTGACCTTCTGACCTTTTTCCAAAGAAATAGCAGCTACAACTATCTCTCTGGTGAAGTAAACTGACATCATTACTTTTATTGCTGACTTTTGTTGCTTTGCTTTAACAGGTGGATTCGCACCTTCTGGGCTCCATACCATGGATTGTTGTTTGGTTTCAGGGTCATACTTGTAAAACCATGCTTTATCACCTGTTACAATTTTTTTGAAAGTGCTAGACTCTCCGTTCATGAATTTTTTAAGAAAATACTTAGCAAAACGCACACGTGCCTCTTTTTGAGCATCACTTAAAATTCTAGGGACCCATCGTGCAGATTTCTTCGTGTATCCAAGATCATTTTTTAATATTGCGATACAGCCATGGCATTTAAGCCCAGTTCCTCAGCAATTATTTCCTGGGTCAATCTTGGATCTTCGTCAATTTTAGACTTCACCAGCGCTACACTTGCATAATCAATCAAAGATTTTGGGCGGCCTTCTCGAGGTTCGTCCTCCACAGAAAAATGACCTGTCTGGAATCTTCGGAACCACTTTGAAAAAGTCACGAGGGATGGAGCATTAACTTCAAATGCTATTTAGCATTCACTAAATATTTCTACAGGCTTAAGCTTACGTCGAAATCCAAAAAGAATAGCAAACCGAATCTCTTACTGCGTTGGCACTAGAATATCTGCTGACATTTACCCCTATTCCCAATTGTCGTTTCAATTTCGTTTTTGAGGCGTTTTAGTATTTATCGTCGTCTTGTTTCTAAATTTGAAGTTTGTAAATATATTGAAATGACCAGGAGCGTTTATCGAGGGATTAGGAACACGAAGCATATGTTTGATTTTTTTGTTTTCCGTACCCCTCGATAAAATCTCCTCGTCGTTCCTATATATTGAAAAATATTGAAATGTATTGGAACGACAAGGGGTGGCTATCGAAGGGTCTTTAAACATTCCTTATCGATCCAATATATTTCCAGACTCCAAATATAGAAACGCGACGACGATAAAAACTAAAAGGCCTCAGAAACTAAACAGAAACGACAATTGGGAATAAGGGTGATTGTTTCACGAATTTTACGTTTTCTTCTCTCCATTTTGACCAATCTTTCTGAAAATTAAAATGATATATTGTAAGACTATTACAAATAGTACGCAATTTTTTGATTTATTAAAAATGTATAACATGATGCCTACTAAGCGAACTTTTGTTAGGCTCTCCGTATATATACTTTTCTATACCTGCCACGCCTCCTTCTCTGAGTTACTAACGGAAGGACAAAGTGAATACACCCTAGATGTAGGGTATAAAAAAGTTAATAAAATTAACTTTATATAATGTATTATTGAAAAATTACTTATGTTAAAAATTGACCAAAATACGGCCACTCAGACATGGAAATATTTTTATAGGTACGGTACTATTTATATTTCGGGAACAGGCAACACTAATGTCAAAAGCTTAAATCTGGCAACACCATAATTTAGTTTGACATTTTTTGCGCAAACGTACTCACAACGTTTTGATGTACAAGTGCTATGTGTTTTGTTTACAGTGAGTTAAGAAAATCAATTTGGAGAGCCTTTTTTTGAGCGATTGATAAATTATGGGGTATCCAAAGAGAACAAATTTTTTTTACAACTAAGTGTTCATGCAAAATCGAAAGTATTGAAGTGGAACTAATGTGCAAGGATGCCTCTATCTTGCAATATGTCACTGCATCGATGTTTTGTGGCACAACAACCGATTTTGGACAACCTTCACGGAATTCGTCGGCGACCAAACTACGACCACGATTGAATTCACTATACCAGAGATATACTGTGGATTTTGATAGTGCTTTATCGCCATTTAAAGAACTGAGTTTATCAACAAATTCTTGTTGAGATAATCCACGTCGAAAGTTGTGAAAAATAATCCAACGAAAACTTTCTCTTGAAATTTCCATTTTTTAGCCAAATTGATTTTCTTAACTCACTGTAAACAAAACAAATAGCACTTGTACATCAAAACGTTGTGAGTACGTTTATGCTAAAAAATGTCAAATTTTATTATGGTGTTACCAGGTTTAAAATATTGACATTAGTGTTGCCAGTTCCCGAAATATAAATAGTACGCCTCGTAATTACTAAGGTGTAATTTTTCTAATTTTTCAAGATTATAATATGTATCGTTCATTTGAATAGTGGTGTGACCATATCGAGGCAAAAGTAATGTAACATGAATTGACTCACATTTTGTTTCGAATAAATAAAATTGGGATCTTTTTTTTACCTGATGTGCAAAATTGATGGCATATAGTTCAAGAAATGATATTGATCAAGAAACCGATTTTTACGACATATAATGCGTAATTGCTTTTGTCCCGACTTACAGCAGTGTTAAAATGAACGACACATAATATTTTTAAGCTATGCTTATTTGGAAGATCCATTTTCCACTCATAGTGTGGGCATATTTTGTTAATTATTTTAGGGGATAAAGTGATATAAATGTACCTATATTGGAGAAATTTACTCTCATTCAGCCGTTTTTTTCTAACAAAGACTTTTTTTAGACGAACTTTGTTGATGGCATTCGACGCAGGGCTGGAAAAAACCCGGGTTTTTTATAAAAAACCCGATGGGTTGGGCTTTTTTGGGTTTTATTGGGTTTTTTTAATATTCAATAAAAAAAAGCTTTAAATTTTTCAAAAAGAAGTTTTAATTATTTTTTTAATTAATTTCAATGAACTTATTAAATATATAATTAATAATAATAAATAAATAATACAATAAAATATTACAAAAATATTCTTTATTCCCACTTGGGATTATTTTCACGAAGAAATCTATAGACTTTTACAAGCTTGGTAGCTATTTCAGTTCCAAGACTATTTCGAATGGGTGACCAAATTAATCCATATGTAGAAAAAATTCGTTCAATTCCTGCAGAGCTTGAAGGGCACGAATGCAATTTTCTGAATAATTCACAAAATCCAGCTGGTATGTTGTTTTGTTTTGCAGTTTTCATCTCCAGATATCCACCGCTTTTGAAATGGTTGTTGTGTCGCTCTGCAACAAATCCAAAGAGTTACCAACTATAGTTAACTGTTTGTATAAATTGTTTGCTTCTGAATAGAGACCAACATTTAATAAAATATTATTTATTGAAACATCAATACAATGCTCAATTCTAATTTCATTGTACTTTTGGTAATTTTCAATAAACGTACGTACACACTCCTTTTGTGAATTCCATCTTGTATCATTTGGTATTTGGGGCATCAATCCTTTTTTTTCAATAAGCCAACCATGTGGCCGGTGATGGTTTCGAAAATATTTATGGACTTCCACAATATGTTTTAAAACATTTTTTGGAGTTACCACAGATTCTAAAAGATTTAGATAATGCGCAGAGCACCCATACGTCAATATGTGTGGAAACTCTTGCTCTATGCATTTTCGGAACGCCTTCATTTTGTTTTCGTTGTCAGTTCAAACCGCAAAAACCTCTTGCTTATATTTATGTTTTATTTCAAGAATGGCATCTGTTGCTAATTCGAAACACTTTTCCGCAGTTTTTTTTTCTGATCCACAATCAACTGCATTTAAAAGATACGAGTTTGAACCTGTATGCATACTGTGAGCAATTATGCGATCGTTTCGAACACTTGACCATCCGTCTACTAACAATGTAACACACGCATTTTCTAAATCGTGAACCATTTTTTCATCGACCTCATCTGATATTTCATCCAGAATTGGTCCGGCGAGCTGCTTTCTATTCGGAGGCTTATAACCTGGTCGAAGTGCTTCAAACATTTGTTTTGTAATGTTGTTTTCGACGACAGAAAATGGTATATTGTTGGCGAAAAAAAATCTTGCAATATCTTTGTTTAATTTGTTGTATTGTGAAGTTGGAGTCGAAATAGTAAAATCTTTCATTGTTGATTGCATTCTCAGTTTTTTTGATACACTTTCTGCTACTGTAGAATTTGAGCAACTTGCACTTTCATCTGAACAATCTGTGTCCAAATCTGGCTTCTTTCGTTCCTTACATTTATTAAGATGTGCGCGAATCCTCTCAATTTTGGATGATACTTTTTGCCGACAATGTTGGCAAACCGTTGTTCCATCTTCAATTCTGACTATTTCCGACCACTCAACGCCCGATTTTCTGCCGCTCCCTGATTGCATATTAGATTCTATTTTGTAAAATAATATAAAAAACTTAATGCTAGAATTAAATTTTTGAAAAATAAGAATACACACCAATTGCGATATTTCTTTATGTTTAATTGTTTGTTTATCTTCTTGATTGCTTATAAAAAGTCTCTGCTTTAACTGACTGCTTCCTTTTGAGTGACGATCTCTTACCGACAATTTTGAAATGCATTTCATTGCAAGGCCTACTTCGTTGAAAATTTGAAAACATTGTTACTCAAAATTTCAAATTTTTGAAGTGGAAACTTCTTTAAGCTCTTTAAGCTTAAAGCTTTTTACTACGTAATTTTATATTTTTTATTTGATTATAAAGCTTTTGATGACACGAAAATGAAAAAGCTTTCAGTAGCTATGGTGATTTAAAGCAACAAGGTTGGAGTTGCTGGCTGCTTAATATGTTCTTGTTTTACGTAATTGATGCACTTAACAAAAGAAGAGACATTAACTGTACACAGAAAGTCATTCGTTGATTTTAAGCAATAAATAATAGTAGGTAATGCCTTTTTACTGAGAAATGTAACTAAAGTTGTTTTCTGACTTTTATTTTTCCAACCTCTTTTTTTTCTGAAAACTATTTCCACTCGTTTCGTTTTTGAATACTCCTGATATAAAGTAATTTCATATTGTAAAAAAACCAACTGAAGGATTTTTAAAAAAAAAACCCAATAAAACCCAGAAAAACCCGAAAATTGCGGGTTTTTTTAGGCTGGGCAAAATATGCCAGCCCTGATTCGACGTAAGTAATAAATCTTTTTACGTGTCGTTCAGATATCGGGATTATATAGCTCGAAACTGCAAAAATTTAAAAACCTTAATTTTCAAAACTGTTTCGTAACCTCTTTAGCCAAGTTGATTCAAGGCAGCTAATAAAAAAACAGCTT